>CM077190.1:12084030-12394030 GCA_039654105.1 Coreius guichenoti | reverse complement strand
AGCGCGTGTTAATTTAAATAAATTTTTCATTTAAACTGTTAATTTAAATAAAGATGAAATATAATACAATCTATGAAAATAAACTTAAAAAGTAGAAATTTTGCCTTGGCAACTAACTGAAATATAATAAGTTTAAGTTGAACTGCTAAAACAGATAGATATAAATTAAAGCTAAAGAGAAATATAAAAAAACAAGACTAAAATTTAAAGAAAAAATTTTAATATAAAAAGCTAATGTAAAATGCAAGCTAATGTAAAATATTAATAAATATTGTAATAGTATATAAATAATACTTAAATAACACACACATATCCGTGTTAGTTTCGATATATTAGTTTAAATTTATATATACATTTACATATATATTTTCCATATATCTCTTTCTTTCTCTTTAGCCTGTGGTCCCATCAGGGACATAGGCCACCAACAAGCTTTCTCCAGACCTCCCTGTCCTGGGCTAATCGATCTAGCTGCCCCCACAAGTGGCCCATCCTTCTCAGGTCTGCCTCCAGATCACGCTGCTTCTCTTCCTCTTCCCTTGGGGGTTCCAGGTGAGGGCTTGCCTTGTGATACTGTCTGCACTCCTGCGGAGGGTATGTCCAATCCATCTCCAGCGTCTTTGGAGGATGTCATCTTCCACGGGTTGCTGTTTTGTTCGTTGCCACAGTTGCATTGCTGATCTTGTTTGGCCAACGGATCTTAAGGATCCTTCTGAGGCAGATGTCGATGAAAACCTGGATTCTCTTCATGGTAGTGGTGGTGTTTCTCCAGGTCTCAGCTCCATACAGCAAGATAGGCTTCACAATGATGTTGAAGACCCTGGTCTTGGTGTTGATGCCGATCTCAGAGGATCGCCAGATGTTCTTCAGTTGGAGGAAAGCTACTCTCGCTTTGCTGATTCTTGTTCTCACATCCGCATCTGTCCCCCCATGCTTGTCAATTATGCTGCCAAGATAAAGGAAGCTGTCCACTTCCTCTAGCGCCTCCTCTCCAAGCGTGATGGGTGTTGCACTGGTTGTGTTAATCTTTAGTACCTTGCTCTTGTCTCTGTTGATGTTGAGGAGCAGCCTCGCTGAGGTTTCCCCAGACGATACTGGTCTTTTCCTGCCTCTGCTGTTGAGTGTGAGAGAGAAGAGCCAGGTCATCGGCAAAGTCAAGATCATCCAATTGTGTCCATAATGTCCACTGGTTTCCTTACGGAAACCAACTTGTTGGTCTCAGAGTTGCAGGTCTATTACATCTTTCATCATGTTCAGCAGGACTGAATACTTTTCCTGGTATAGACAGTGATGTTATCCCTGAGATCGCCTTGTTTGGCATCTTGATGAGGTACCCTTCCTTCCATTCTGTTGGCACTTTCTCCTCTTCCCAGATCTTGTTGAAGAGGGGATGGAGCAGCTTCACACTGGCCTCTACGTCAGCTTTCAGCGCCTCTGCTGGTATACTGTCCGGTCCTGTGGACTTGCCGTTCTTTAACTGCTTGATAGCACTATGGATTTCATCCTTTGTAGGTGCACTGCAGTCAATTGGTAGGTCGCTGGCGGCTGGCAGGATGTCCGGTGGAGATAGGGGAGATCGTTTGTTTAGCTGCTCTTCAAAATGTTCCACCCATCTGTTCTTTTGCCCTTCCTCATCTGGTATCATTCTGCCATAGCTGTCTTTTACTGGTCTCTCTGGCTTGGTGAACTTTCCTGAAAGTTTCTTGATGGTAAAGTACAGGTCTCGTGTGTTGCCATGGTAGCCTGCTGCTTCTGCCTCTGTAGTTCCTTTTTTCTGACCTGATGCTGCGCTTGACTTTCTTACTTGCCTCTGTGTACTCTACTTATGCCTCGGCCTTTGCTACTCTTGTTCTGCTATTATTTACTGCTGCCTTTTTTGTTTTTCTCATTGGCAGCTTTTCTAGCTCTATATGCCCAACTCACTCATTTTCAGTTGCTTTTCATTAAAAATTAAATTTTCATAAAAAAGGGATTTGTAGGCAAAATTCTAATTTGTCTGCAAAATTAATTTCAAGCATTTAAGCATAAGCTTTTAAATGATATATGTACGCCTTATATTTTATACGTCATGCCTTATATATCTTGCTGTTTGAATGTGGCCTTCTTGGCTTCTGAAGCAGAGTAGCTCTGCCTCAGAGTGTAAGTTGTTCTTAGTGCTGCAACAATGTTATCATTTAGTCATGCACAGCTCTTTGGACGTTCAGAAATCTGTAATATACATTTTTAATGAGAAGTTCTTAAAATAGCGGCTAAACACAAACTGCACACCCAAACAGTTTAAGTGATGCTCAGCAAAAAGACAAAAAAAGTACCTGAATTCGCTGTGAAAATACAGTTTTGTCTTTCCTCCACAAAGCTTTGACATAATGATGTGAATGTAATGCCCATGAGGAGGTTGTTCATGATGATGATGATGATAATGATGATGATGAAACTTACAAAGAGGGCAAAGAAGATGAGAAAAAAGGAAAGAATATGATGTTGATGGTGATGATGACAGCAGTGATTATGACAGTGGAAAATGTCTCACGCTGAGACCGAAACAACCATTTGCCTCCAAGCAATGCAAATCTCAAAGAGTGTTTCCCACTGTAACCTCGATTTCTCATTGATCAAGCATTCAGCTCTTTTCCATGCGCAGTCATTAGGAACAGACAGAAATCGTAACGTACAAAGAGCGGCGCTGGGACTGAAGACGGAGTGGGTGTCAGGCTGCTGAAGATCAGGTCATTTCCCACCCGTGCAGGAGACCTCCTGCGTACAAGCTAGTTTTCTCTCTTTAAGTGGCTGATGTTGCGGTTATAGATGCTGATATTAGGCGCCGTGTTGGTGAAGTTCATTTGGAAATTCATTTTAGTTTAGCCACCTACAAAATACTCATAATCTAAACTACTGTAGTCAAGATATTATTTTACAAAAACAGTTAGCTTAGCTACACTATAAGGCAAGCTACTAACAAAAAGTAGCAAACTACATTGGATATGATTTAAATGGTTTGTTAGTGTTGCTTTGATTTGATTGACCAAGATCTAATATTTAGTATTTATTATAACACTGGGATGTTTTACTGTTTGTATCACTCCACTTGACTGTGTTTAGATTTTGTTCCATATTAGAGCTTGTGAGCGGTGCGGATAGAACGTAGAGCGAGGAGCTGCGATCTACGGTAAAACTCTTGCTTGTGCAATATTGCGTGACATATGTTGTGTTCAAAAACAATTATATATTATATACAATTATATAGGTGCGTAGTGTTTGTTCAGCACATCCCACAGATGCTCGATTGAATTGAGATCTGGGGAATTTGGAGGCCAAGTCAACACCTCAAACTCATTGTTGTGCTCCTCAAACCATTCCTGAACCATTTTTGGCAGGGCGCATTATCCTGCTGAAAGAGGCCACAGCCACCAGGGAATACTGTTTCCATGAAAGGGTGTACATGGTCTGCAACAATGCTTAGGTAGGTGGTATGTGTCAAAGTAACATCCACATGGATGGCAGGACCCAAGGTTTCCCAGCAGAACATTGCCCAAAGCATCACACTGTCTCCGCCGGCTTGCCTTCTTCCCATAGTGCATCCTGGTGCCATGTGTTCCCCAGGTAAGCGGCGCACACGCACCCGGCCATCCATGTGATGTAAAAGAAAACGTGATTCATCAGACCTTCTTCCATTGCTCCGTCGTCCAATTCTGATGCTCACGTGCCCACTGTTTGCACTTTCAGCGGTGGACAGGGGTCACCCTGACTGGTCTGCGGCTATCCCACGTAGGAGGGGATGTTCTCACGATCTTGCACAACGTTCCCTAAAAGTTCTCTAAAGGTGATGAAAATCCCGAACCTTTATAGAACATTAGGGACGTTCCTAAAACGTCCTCTCTTGGTTATGAAAGTGCTGCAGTTCAAGGTTCATTATATGACTTTAGGGGGACGTTCCATTTTGGTTATTTTATAGTCACATAGCAACATTACAAAGAGGACATTTAAGACGTTAACAGAACGTTCCCACATGGTCCTCTATTTGTCTTATAATAACGTTCCCGATATGACTTTAGGGGGATGTTCCATTTTGGTTATTCTATGGTCACACAGCAACGTAACAAAGAGGATATTTGGGATGTTAACAGAATGTTCCCACATGGTCCTCTGTTGGTCATATAATAACGTTCCTTATGTGACTTTAGGGGGACGTTCCATTTTGGTTATTCTATGGTCACACAGCAACGTTACAAAGAGGGGAAGTTCTGGGAAACGTAAAATTTCTAGTGGGGATGCAGCCCCATACGCAGTGTATTCTGACACCTTTCTATCAGAACCAGAATTAACTTCTTGAGCAATTTGATCTACAGTAGCCAATTCAAAACAATCAGAGTTACAAATTAAATTGAAACTGAATGAAAATAAATCCAGGGCCCATAAAAAGAGTCAACTAAACAAAATCAAACTTAATAATAATAAATAAAAAAAATCCATAAACTAAAAAAAAAAAAAAAAATCTGGCTAATCGGGTATCTGTATGTTATGTACATAAGCTAACTAATACAGATATTAATGGTCATTGTAAAGTAGTTCAAACTGCATTTATCATAACATGATTTTGTAGGAATTGTAATCAGATGCTTAAGAGAGTGCCTATTCAAAGTAATTTGAGCCAATGGGATTGCCTGGGGTCCTAACAGAGACACGATTCCAAGGGAGGACCTGATTTGTCACCACACCAGTCATTTATGGAAACGTTAACGTTTCCTGTTAGCGTTAACTGTTAACGTTCTGTTAACATCCCAAATATCCTCTTTGTAATGTTGCTCCAGACAGAGCCAAAACTCTATTCTCCTCACGCAGGTAACTTAAACTCAAAAGAAATAAATGTTCACCAACTTGAAAGTGTGTACCCAAAATAGTCAAATGTGGTATGAAATGAATACAAATTGGAAATAAAACAATGAAAAACGTCTCGGTTACTTATGTCAAATCAAATCAAATCACCTTTATTTATATAGCGCTTTTTACAATGCCAATTGTTTCAAAGCAGCTTCACAGTGGTAACAGGAAAATAATGCAACAGAATTTGATTCGGCTGTACAGCCACTCTGGTGAAAACGGTGATGTCATCCAGCTCATTTCAATTATCATATAGTGTCAATGCGGGCAGATCAGTAATATAGTTAAAATTTAAGTGTCCCCAACTGAGCAAGCCAAAAGCCAAAGGCGACGGTGGCAAGGAACCAAAACTCCTTCAGGGCCAGAATGGAGAAAAAAACCTTGGGAGAAACCAGGCTCTGTCGGGGTGCCAGTTCTCCTCTGGCCGACGAACAAATAGTGTATGATTATGATTCTGGCAACATTACAGGTCAGAAGTCATATTAGATCAATAGATATTCGTAGGATTATTCGAAAGATTGGAGTCGTCACACCGGGGACGGGTTTAATGAGAATGTCGTGTCGATGCGGCATTTACAGGGGGGAGTTTAATTGACACGGTCTCTACAGACACTTCAGGGATGCGTTCGTCATGTCCAGGCTAAGGTCCACCATCTGGTCCGGATACGGCCCGGATCTGGCCGACTGCAGTAAACCTCGGGATAAACAGAGAGACTAACATTAGCGTAGATGCCATTCTTCTTATGATGTAACAAGTACATCAGGTGTTATGGGAAGTGTTCCCGGTTCCGGCTGACCTAGTTAATGCACCCTAAAACAATCATTTAACTGATTTGAATAATATAAATTAAAAATGTTTTATGTATATGCCATAGTAAAGAGATGTGTTTTTAGTCTAGATTTAAACTGACAGAGTGTGTCTGCTTCCCGAACAATGCTAGGAAGACTGTTCCAGAGTTTAGGTGCTAAATAGGAAGAGGATCGACCGCCTGCAGTTGATTTTGATATTCTAGGTATTATCAACTGGCCAGAATTTTGAGACCGCAATAGACGTGATGGAGTATAATGCGTTAAAAGCTCGCTCAAGTACTGGGGAGCTAAACCATTTAGTGCTTTGTAAGTAATCAGCAAGATTTTAAAATGTATACAATGTTTAATAGGGAGCCAATGCAGTGTTGCCAGAACCGGGCTAATATGGTCATACTTCCTGGTTCTAGTAAGAACTCTAGCTGCTGCGTTTTGGACAAGCTGCAGTTTATTTATTAAGCGAGCAGGGCAACCACCCAGTAGAGCATTACAATAATCTAGCCTTGAGGTCATGAACGCATGAACTAACGGTTTAGCATTTTGCATTGAAAGCATGTGCCGTAATTTAGATATATTTTTAAGATGGTAGAATGCAGTTTTACAGATGCTAGAAACGTGGCTTTCAAATGAGAGATTGGTATCAAAGAGCACACCCAGGTTCCTAACTGACGACGAGGACTTGACAGAGCAGCCATCGAGTGTTAGACAGTATTCTAGGTTACTACTTGTGGAGTTTTTTTGTCCAATGATTAAAAATTCATTTTTTTCTGAATTAAGTTGCAGGAAATTACTAGTCATCCAATTTTTTATATCATCTATGCATTCCGTTAATCTTGTGAATTGGTACGTTTCGTCAGGGCGTGAAGAAATATAGAGCTGAGTATCGTCAGCAGAACAATGAAAACTAACACCGTGCTTCCTAATAATATCTCCCAGTGGTAGCATGTACAGGGTGAAAAGCAACGGTCCTAGCACTGAGCCCTGCGGTACTCCATACTGAACTTGTGATCAGTGTGACATCTCTTCATTTACTGCTACAAACTGATAACGGTCAGATAAGTATGATTTAAACCATGCCAATGAAATTCCACTAATGCCAACATCATTTTCGAGTCTATTCAAAAGAATGTTGTGGTCGATAGTATCGAATGCAGCGCTAAGATCGAGTAACACTAACAGAGAGATACAACCACGATCGGATGATAAGAGTAAATCATTTGTAACTCTAATGAGAGCAGTCTCAGTACTATGATACGGTCTAAATCCTGACTGGAAATCCTCACAGATACCATTTCTTTCTAAAAAGGAGCATAATTGTGAGGACACTGCCTTTTCTAGTATTTTTGACAGAAAGGGTAGATTTGCGATTGGCCTGTAATTGACTAATTCTGTAGGATCAAGTTGCGGTTTTTTAATAAGTGGTTTAATAATAGCCAACTTAAAAGTTTTCGGTACATATCCTAATGTCAAGGATAAATTAATGATATTAAGAAGAGGATCTATGACCTCTGGAAGCATCTCTTTTAGTAGTTTAGTCGGTATAGGGTCGAGCATACATGTTGTTGATTTTGATGATTTAACGAGTTTAGCCAATTCTTCTTCTCCTATAGCAGTGAATGAATGTAATTTTTCCTCAGTGACACTATAATGCACTGTCTGATGTGATACTGTAGTAGACGGCTGCATGGTTATAATTTTTTTCCTAATATTATCAATCTTACAAGTAAAGAAGTTCATAAAGTCATTACTGCTGTGCTGTTTACAAACATCAGAAGTTGAAGCTTTATCTTTGGTTAATTTAGCCACTGTATCGAATAAATACCTAGGGTTGTGTTTGTTTTCTTCTAAGAGAGTCGAGAAATAAGCAGATCTAGCAGTTTTTAGGGCCTTTCTGTATGCAATCATGCTCTCTTTCCACGAAATGCGAAAAACTTCCAGTTTTGTTTTCTTCCAGCTGCGCTCCATTTTTCTGGCTGCTGTTTTAAGGGCCCGGGTGTGCTCGTTGTACCACGGTGTTGGACTATTTTCTTTAATCTTCTTTAAGCGCCGGGGAGCAACTGTGTCTAAAGTGCTGGAAAAGAGAGAGTCAATAGTTTCTGTTGCAACATCGAGTTCCTCTAGGCTATCTGGGATGCTGAGGAGATGAAACTGATGAGGAAGATTATTTACAAAGCAGTCTTTAGTGGCAGCAGTGATAGTCCTGCCATATTTGAAGCGAGGGGACGGCTTTGCAGCCTTTGCTAAATTAAGTGTACATGATACTAGGTAATGATCTGAGATGTCATCGCTCTGCTGCAGAATTTCAATGGTATCAACATTTATTCCATGTGACAGTATTAGGTCTAAAGTATGATTACGGCGATGAGTGGGTCCTGACACGTGTTGCCTTACTCCAACAGAGTTTAGAATGTCTCTAAATGCCAATCCCAATGCATCTTTTTCATTGTCTACATGGATATTAAAATCACCAACAATTAGGACTTTATCTGCAGTCAGTACTAACTCTGATAGAAAATCAGCAAATTCTCTGGTAAAGTCTCTATGGTGCCCTGGTGGCCTGTATACAGTAGCCAGCACAAATGTCAAACGGGATTCATCAATTTCATAATGTTACATAAAGCACCAAAACTTCAAAAGAATTATATTTGAAACTAGACTTCTGAGTAATACTGAAGATATTATTATAAATTACAGCAACACCTCCCCCTTTACCTTTCAGACGCGGCTCGTGTTTATACCTCCCTGAAGGAGGGAACGGAGACGTACATCGGACGTAACCGACGAATTGGGATCACTTCTGGGAGCCCCTATCAGCTTCGAGTGTATAGAGAACGGGCCAATGGCCATTGGCGTGCGAGATTTGCATCTCGCGCTCCGCCCCGCATCGCGGGTATAAACAGAAAGCGGATGCAGCGCACATTTGTTTTTCACTGAGGAGCCGAACTAGTGACTCGGCCATGCAGTGATGGTACAGCAACCGTGGCGACGGGACGTACGTCTCCGTTCCCTCCTTAAGGGAACGAGGGTTACATACGTGACCGAGACGTTCCCTTTCAGTCGGTCACGTTCGACATACGTCGGACGTAACCGACGAATTGGGATCCCTATAAAAAACGCCAAGGCTGCTGCCACTTCCAGCACCCGGCGAGAGCCCCCTCAGACCCCCGTCTGTTTGGGGCGGGGAACTCACGCAGGGAGAGTCACTGCTGCTGTTCTGCAAGACCCACTCAGCAGAGTATTGGATAACGCTGGGAAAGCGTGCCCCTAGGGGCCGCTGCGGAAGCCACATCCTACCCGTAGGGAGGCATCATGTGGAAGATACACATATGGACTGGCCATGGGGGCAGTACAACATACAAAGTCCCAGGGGTGGCCCCGGCCAATCTAGGCGGGGGACTACACCGCACAGAGACGGCAGAGCGAGCTCTGCCAAGGGAAAGACACGGGCTCACCGTAGGGAGCCGTACCATGGAAGAATACACACATGGGACCGCCGTAGGGGTCACAACATATGGATATCCAGCCTAACACAGGTTCCACCAATGCATACGAGTGTTAGACCTGGCGTCGGACTCTCCGCCACGTCAGACTGCCGCGGGTTGTGGAGGAACTCAACAGGGTTCGCCAATCTGGGGAACTCTATTGGAGAATATATGCGCACTTATCCGGTCCATGAGGAGGGGAATGGCGCAGCAAGCCGACACTAGAACGGGCACTTCGGTGTTACTGGCTAGTTGAAGTGAGCACACGAGAAGAAACCGGCTCTACACGGAGGCTATAGAATCTAGCGAACGTGTTAGGTGTTGCCCAGCCCGCAGCTCTACATGTATCTGTCAGCGAGGCGCCGTGTGCCAGCGCCCAGGAAGAGGCAACACTCCTAGTGGAGTGGTCCCTCAACCCGAGCGGGCAAGGCACGCCTTGGGATTCATACGCCAAGGCGATGGCATCCACTATCCAGTGGGCCATCCTCTGCTTGGAGACAGCCTTTCCCTTCTGCTGGCCTCCGTAACAGATGAAGAGCTGTTCTGAGGTCCTGAAGCTTTGCGTTCTGTCTACGTAAGCCCGCAAAGCGCGGACGGGACAGAGAAAAGCCAGGGCTGGGTCTGCCTCCTCCGAGGGCAGCGCTTGCAGGTTCACCACCTGGTCCCGAAAGGGAGTGGTGGGAACCTTGGGCACATATCCGGGCCGGGGTCTCAGGATTACATGAGAGTTAGCTGGCCCGAACTCCAGGCACGATTCGTCGACCAAAAATGCCTGCAGGTCCCCTATCCTCTTGATGGAAGCCAATGCAGTCAGGAGTACTGTCTTCCAAAACAGGATTTTTAACTCAGCTGACTGCAAAGGTTCAAAGGGTGCTCTCTGCAGTGCGGTTAGCACCAGAGATAAGTCCCAAGAGGGTGTAGAGTGAGAGCGAGGCGGATTTAATCTCCTCGCTCCCCTCAGGAACCTGACGACCAGATCATGCTTTCCTACGGACTTACCTTCAACTACATCGTGATGTGCAGCAATGGCGGCAACATACACTTTGAGGGTGGAGGGAGACAGCCTTCGCTCCAACCCATCTTGCAGAAAGGAAAGCACAGAACTGATCGAACATCTTCGGGGTTCTTCTCGTCGAGAAGAACACCACTCGACGAACAGGTTCCACTTCAAAGCATAGAGGCGCCTCGTAGAGGGAGCTCTAGCCGAAGTGATGGTGTCTACCACAGCCTGTGGTAGGTCACCTAGAACCTCAGCGTCCTGTCCAGGGACCAGACATGGAGTTTCCAGAGGTCTGGGCGCGGGTGCCATAGGGTGCCCCGTCTCTGAGTCGGAAGGTCCTTCCTCAGAGGAATGGGCCAAGGAGGTGCTGTCGCGAGGAGCACTAGTTACGGGAACCAGGTCCGGTTGGGCCAGTACGGCGCAACCAACAAGACCTGCTCCTCGTCCTCCCTGACTTTGCACAGTGTCTGTGCAAGAAGGCTTACTGGGGGAAACGCATATTTGCGTAGACCCCGGGGCCAGCTGTGTGCCAGCGCATCCGAGCCGAGGGTTCCCTCGGTCAGGGAATAAAACAACTGGCAGTGGGACAGATCTACCTGTGCGGTCCCGAAGCGTCTCCAGATCAGCTGGACCACCTGGGGATGGAGTCTCCACTCTCCCGGAAGCACTTGCTGTCATGAGAGCTCGTCAACTGCACGATTGAGCAGACCCAGAATGTGAGTGGCGCGAAGTGACCTCAGATGCTTCTGACTCCAGAGGAGGAGATGGCGGGCGAGTTGCGACATGTGACGGGAGCGCAGACCACCCTGTTTGTTGATGTACGCAACGGTCGAAGTGCTGTCCGTACGGACCAGAACGTGCTTGCCATGTAGCGGCCCCTTGAGGCGGCCCAGCGCAAGACGTACTGCTAGCAACTCGAGGCAGTTGATATGCCATTGCAGCTGGGGCCCCGTCCACAGACCCGAAACTGCAAGCCCGTTGTACGTGGCCCACAGCATGCCTGGACACTTGTTCTAGGGGAACTCCTGCCCGTAGAAACGAAGGGTCCGCCCACAGGCTGAAGGTTTGGCGGCAATTTGGTGTTATTGTCACACGGAATGATCCGCTCTGCCACGCCCATCTCGGGACTCGGTCGTGTAGCCAGTGTTGATGCGACCTCATATGAACCAATCCGAGCGGCGTTACTGCAGCTGTGGATGCCATATGCCCCAGGAGCCTCTGAAAATGTTTCAGTGGTACCGCTGTTCTGCGTTTGAACGAATTCAAGCAGTTCAACACCAACTGGACGCGCTCCTCCGTGAGGCGTGCTGTCAGATTGACCGAGTCCAGTTCTATACCGAGAAAAGAGATCCTCTGCACGGGGCAGAGTTTGCTCTTTTCCCAGTTGACCCCAAGTCCCAACAGGCTGAGGTGACTGAGCACCATGTCCCTGTGTTCGCACAACTGCTCTCTCGACTGAGCTA
The DNA here is from genome assembly GCA_039654105.1 of Coreius guichenoti. NCBI lineage: Eukaryota > Metazoa > Chordata > Actinopteri > Cypriniformes > Gobionidae > Coreius > Coreius guichenoti. The sequence continues at coordinate 12,382,400 of CM077190.1, read as the reverse complement.
GGATCAGCCAGTCGTCAAGGTAGTTGAGAATGCGAACACCACGCTCTCTCATGGGAGCAATGGCCACCTCTGTGACTTTCGTGAAGACACGGGGCGACAGGGACAGCCTGAAGGGTAGGACTTTGTACTGATATGCCTGCCCTTTGAACGCAAAGCGTAGACACAGTCTGTGTCGAGGGAGAATCGAGACATGAAAGTACGCGTCCTTCAGGTCGATCGCTACATACCAATCTTGGGGACGGACGCACCTGAAGATGCGCTTCTGTGTTAGCATCTTGAACGGCAGCCTGTGTAGGGGCCGATTCAAGAACCGCAGGTCCAAGATTGGCCGTAACGCACCGCCTTTCTTGGGTACAATGAAATACGGGCTGTAGAAGCCTGTCTTCATATCGGCTAGAGGGACCTGCTCTATGCGATTTCCGCCCGTAGAACAAGAGCACCCTCCTTCAACACGGAGGTGAAGTGGATGCCTCTGAACTGGGGGGCCGGCGGGCGAACTGAATCGCATAGCCGAGTCTGATGGTATGGATGATCGCCTCCGTCTGCTTCTGGGCGGCCGAGAACTGCTGGGCAAAGTTCTCGACAGCGTCACTGAATAACCCAACCTGGGAAATGGGGGAGTCCAGGAACCGATATTTATCAGTCTCCCTCATATCCACCAGGTTGAGCCAGAGATGTCGCTCCTGGACCACCAAAGTGGACATCGCCTGACCGACTGAACGAGCGGTGACTTTCGTCGCCCGGGGGGCAAGGTCCGTCGACGCTTGGAGCTCCCGGAGGAGCTCTGGGTCAGGTCTACCCGCGTGCATGTCCATGAGTGCTTGGGCCTGATGCACCTGAAGCAACGGCATGGCATGCAGGGCGGACGCAGCCTGTCCACAGGCTCTGTAAGCCTTACCAGTCAGACTGGATGAGAACTTACAGACCTTGGATAGGTGGCGTGGATTACCACGCCAGGAGGAAGCGGACGCCGGACACAGTTGCATTGCGACGGCCCGTTCCACCGGCGGGATCTCCACGTACCCTTTGGCTGGCCCACCATCGAGGGTAGTGAGGAGTGATGAGCCACTCCGCCGGTTTCTGGCAGAAAAAGGTGCCGTCCACGACTTTGTGAGCTCATCATGCACTTCCAGGAAGAATGGCACTGAGGCGGGGCGCTGAGAACCAGTGCGGGCCGCCCCGAGGAACCAATCATCCTACCTAGAAGGCTCGGGACACGATGGAGGGTTCCACGCGAGCCCGACCTTTTCGGCGGCCCAGGAAAGCATAGCCGTCAACTCGGGGTCCGTCTCGGACAACGCCGCTCTCCCAAAGGGAGGCAACGCAGCCGAGTTTTTTAATCCCCCGAGGACTGAAACTCCCCCTCCGATGCAGCGATCGACATCCTGTCATCTGCTGGAGCCCCGAAAGTCACGGCTGGACGCCCATGGGAGGGGCCAGCACGCTCTTCCGGTAACTCAACCGGTTGCGGTACTTCAGAGGGAATAGGGGCCCACGGAGTTTGACTCGGCAGGGTAGCCCTAAACGTGATCCTCAGGTCACCCTGGCTTTTCGCCGAAGTAGGTCTATTCTGCTGTCCAGCAGGAATAGCACTAGATCGGGGCATAGGTAAGGGGACTCCGCCTTCCCGAAGGTAGGAGAGTCTCGACCTTAGCGCCGAGATAGTCATGTTCCCGCAGTGGGAACACGAACTATCCACAAACGCTGCCTCAGTGTGCTGAATGCCCAGACACGTAAGACAACGATTGTGACCGTCAGCTGGTGACAGGGAACGACCGCATCCAGAAATGCACGGGTGGAATGACATCTTGAAAAAGACGCAGTGTCACACCCGTGTTGCTCTTTTAGAAGAAAGCGTTTTTTTTTATGTGCTGAAGCACCCAGGAACGACCGCGGCAAAACACAGGAGAGTACTGCAGCCTGTGTATGCACTCACCGTTGGGAACGCCCTTACCGAACCAACAGACAAAACAGTGCTGTGAAAACAGCAGTTTATCACTGTACTCAGTGAGCTCGCGGTCGCCGCTGATCGTGCCTTCTCTCCCAGCACTCAAAGACGCCTCTTCTCTCGCTCTCTCTTTTTCTCTCTCTGCTGAAGCAGGAACAGTCTCCTTCATCGACACCGTGTTCGGCTCCGAAGTGACTGACAAATGTGCGCTGCATCCGCTTCCTGTTTATACCCGCGATGCGGGGCGGAGCGCGAGATGCAAATCTCGCACGCCAATGGCCATTGGTCCGTTCTCTATACACTTGAAGCTGATAGAGGCTCCCAGAAGTGATCCCAATTCGTCGGTTACGTCCGACGTACATCAAACGTGACCGACTGAAAGGGAACTAACCAAATCTCGATGAAATATGTATCATGATCCGCAACTAATGTTTAATCATCAAATATACTACTGACAATCACAATACAGTGTAAACAAACAAGAGAGGATGATTTGTGCATTGTTTAGTTTACCGTACTAATGTATGGCCGTGTCATCGGCCATCACACGGTGCATTTCATTTTATACATTAACTTTTTAATTATACTTTTTAAATTTCTTTTTATATATATATTTTCAAATCTTCTGAACCCCCTACAGTGCCATCATGAGCCCCAGATTGGGAAACCCTACTTTACTAATAATTGTCGCAAGCCACTTTAGCATTTGAAAATGAGCTTATTGCTCAAAAATGTCAAGGCTTTTAAGAAAATTTTTAATGGAGCAAATGCTTTCAGTTATGTAATCTGTCAGTAATTTTCTCAGTGGTTTTGTTGATAATGATGGTGTCATTTCTCCATTTGCCAAGCAATCCACTTCACCTTTTAAATATCAAGCTACATGACTTCCCCTCTTTAATATTTCTGTCTTTCTATGATCCTCTATGCAAATGTATTTAGTGCACATGATTAGTCCAGCGGGACTATCTGTTTGTCTGACTAATAAGATGGGGGATTGTTCAAGAAACCAGTCATTTTTGCAAATCCAGCACAGAAATTGTACAATTCAGATTTAAGACACTTTAACAAAATGATAGAGATTATTTTGTTGCTGCACTTGTGAAAAAGACATATAGATGAAATAGAACAGGAAATACACAAAGATGTCGCCTCTCTTGAAAAATATATTTAAGTAGAAGCCATATATCAGAGAGTCTCCAAAGCGGCCAGGAACATTAATCAGACGCCAAAAATAGAGAAGCGTACAATAGTGTGTACATGGCTTCTTTACACCCAAAGGAGTGAGAAAGAGCTCTCTCCCAAACACTGGATCTGTTCCAAAGCTAGTACACTGGCTAGCTGTCTACTGGCTACATAGCAGACTAACTTTGAAAAAACAATTTAAGGGACCAATTTAAACACTCTACATTGGCAGAAACTTCTTGTGTCATACAAATACCATTACTCACGTTCAATAGAGTTTTCCATTAGCATGTTGCTAAGCTAAAAACACATTACTTTAGCCTTGCATTAACATATCTCACACACATACTCAGTGTTGGTGAAGCTACTTTGAATGTGTAGCTTGTCAAACTACATGCTAATCATAATTCGAAGTAGTTAAACTGGAGTCAAGCTACTGCTTTGTAGTAATTAGCTACAAGCTACAAACAAAAAGTAACTACATTGAAGTTACTGAGGGGCCTATACATTTTTATAATTCAAAAATATAAATATCTAATTGTAAAATGTATAATTCAATCCAAGCTGTATATTTGCTCATTCAAAAACAATGAGGATGACAGTATTAAACTTAAACAGGTAAATTTATACTTACATAGTATAGGGAATTTCTGCATCTGTTTATTTGAATGATTTATCCGGACAAAATTATTCACTATAATGAATCAAACTCACTACTTGTTTGATAAAGTAGTTTGTTAAAAGCTTAACTATTATGAAAATAATTAATCTACTGATTACGCTACATAAATAAGTTAGTAGTGTCGCTACATTTAGTTAGTCATTCCCAACATTGTACATACTGTGGAAAAATTAATAATTAGAGTTCACTGCAAAGGACACATAGGGCCTGTCACAATTCCCACACATGTGGTCTTTACACTTGACGACTTACTTACATGACTTATTTTCATAATTTGGCCCAAGTGTTCAAGTAGGCATGAAGACGCCAAGTGTATGTGAACTTTTGATTATCCAGTGGAACACACTTATAGTGTTGTAAAATTGCAAGTGACATTTTTAATGAGCTTTATTTACACATTTAGATTTTCAATACTTTGCACTTTAAAATAAACTTCGGTAACACTTTATTTTACAGTGTCCTTGTTGCATATGTTACATGTACTTACCATAGTAATAACAGTAAATTGTGTATAATTACATGCAACTAACCTTCAACCAAACCCTAATCCTACCATAACCCTATAGTACATGAAGTTAATTAATATTGCTCAGTACTTAAATATATAATTACACTGTAACGATGACACCTTAAAATAAAGTGTAACCTAAACTTCTAAATGTCTGTTCAGTAGTACCTATGTAACAAATTACATAATTTAATAATTGTAGTGCTTCTAATTAAGTGATAAAAAGCAGTTGCAAAAAGGTTGCACATACTCATTTCTGCACCAATACAATGTGCAACACTTTACTTTTTAAATCCATATGCATCTCAGGAAATTATATATGGGGCTGTGTGATTTCCTGAACATAATGAATGATGGGATAAGCTTAACCTTAAATACTGCTCCGATATACCACGATATTAGAGATATGAGAGATTAGAATTTGGATTTAGTGTGCATTAAGGGCACTGAGCTTTGGCATTTTCCTTACTTCTTTCATGTGCACACGCTCTCTCATGGTCAAGACCTTAAAGAGATTGTTCACCCAAAAATGAAAATTACCCCATGATTTACTCACCCTCAAGTCATCCTAGGTGTATATGACATTCTTCTTTCAGACGAATGCAATCAAGTTATAACAATAAAGTTATATTAAAAAATGTCCTGGCTCTTCCAAGCTTTATAATGCCAGTGAATGGCTGTTTCTGTTTTGAAGTCCATAAAAGTGCATCCATCCATCATAAAAGTGCTCGACACGGCTCCGGGGGGTTAATAAAGGCCTTCTGAAGCGAAACGATGCGTTTGTGTAAGAAAAATATCCATATTTAAAACTTTACAAACTGTAATCTCTAACTTCCGCTAACTGTCGTACGCGCGTTCACGAGAGACTGGCGTTCCAGCGTATGACGTAGGACGCTCCAGTGAGAATATGCTAGTTCTCGCGAGAACCAAGTTTTGTTCTGCTCTATCCTCTGCGCTTCCGCGTTCGTCACCGGAACTTACGCTATGCCTGCGTCTTACATCATACGCTGGAACACCAGTCTCTCATGAACGCGCGTACGACAGTTAGCGAAAGTTAGAGATTACAGTTTGATTACAGTTTTACAATTTGGATGACTTGAGGGTGAGTAAATCATGGGCTAATTTTCATTTTTTGCTGAACTATCCCTTTAAAGTCAGCATGAAATGGAAGTTCCAATAGTGTTTTATTACCTACACTCTCAAAAAGGATGTGTTACACAACCTGTGTTATTTCTTAATACACCTGTGTGTCTAGTTAAGGACAACACATTTTGTGTTAGTTTTAACTCATCCAGTGTGTTATTCTTCTTAACACAGACAGTGTGTTAAAATATTTAACACACTAATGTGTCATAAATCACACAGGTTTGTGTCAGATGTGCTTTAATCAGTTTAACAAAATGAATGCAATACAAAGCATTTTTTTTAAAATATGTGTATTTATTAAAACTTGACTGGTACATTTACATGAAGTCAATATTCACATAGACATATTTCATAGACATTTTAAACATATTTATATCTTGTATATAAACTGAAAATCCCGTACCAGTAAGCACAAGGTCGTTGTGTAAACGCACCTTGACCGTCTAAAAATTTCACAAACAACAAAAAAAAGATACTTTTTTTAGAGTTTCTAATAACAAATAAATCCAAATACATGACATATGAGCATTCAAGTCGTTCACCGATGAAAAAGAGGGATAAATTACCTCAAAATATTTTGAAGAGAAACTGTGAAAGTCCTGTCAGATATCACTGCACCGCCTCTCCTGTAATGAAAATACCAGTAAGCAGGAGAGGACGCTAACTGTGTTAATGCACCTTGACTGTCTAAAAATTTCACAAACAACAAAAAGAGACATTATTTTTATACAAACCCGATTCCAAAAAAGTTGGGACACTGTACAAATTGTGAATAAAAAAGGAATGCAATAATTTACAAATCTCATAAACGTATATTTTATTCACAATAGAATATAGATAACATATCAAATGTTGAAAGTGAGACATTTTGAAATGGCATGACAAATATTGGCTTATTTTGGATTTCATGAGAGCTACACATTCCAAAAAAGTTGGGACAGGTAGCAATAAGAGGCCGGAAAAGTAAAAATGTACATATAAGGAACAGCTGGAGGACCAATTTGCAACTTATTAGGTCAATTGGCAACATGATTGGGTATAAAAAGAGCCTCTCAGAGTGGCAGTGTCTCTCAGAAGTCAAGACGGGCAGAGGATCACCAATTCCCCCAATGCTGCGGCGAAAAATAGTGGCGTAATATCAGAAAGGAGTTTCTCAGAGAAAAATTGCAAAGAGTTTGAAGTTATCATCATCTACAGTGCATAATATCATCCAAAGATTCAGAGAATCTGGAACAATCTCTGTGCGTAAGGGTCAAGGCCGGAAAACCATACTGGATGCCTGTGATCTTCGGGCCCTTAGACGGCACTGCATCACATACAGGAATGCTACTGTAATGGAAATCACAACATGGGCTCAGGAATACTTCCAGAAAACATTGTCGGTGAACACAATCCACCGTGCCATTCGCCTTTGCCGGCTAAAACTCTATAGGTCAAAAAAGAAGCCATATCTAAACATGATCCAGAAGCGCAGGCGTTTTCTCTGGGCCAAGGCTCATTTAAAATGGACTGTGGCAAAGTGGAAAACTGTTCTGTGGTCAGACGAATCAAAATTTGAAGTTCTTTTTGGAAAACTGGGACGCCATGTCATCCGGACTAAAGAGGACAAGGACAACCCAAGTTGTTATCAGCGCTCAGTTCAGAAGCCTGCATCTCTGATGGTATGGGGTTGCATGAGTGCGTGTGGCATGGGCAGCTTACACATCTGGAAAGGCACCATCAATGCTGAAAGGTATATCCAAGTTCTAGAACAACATATGCTCCCATCCAGACGTCGTCTCTTTCAGGGAAGACCTTGCATTTTCCAACATGACAATGCCAGACCACATACTGCATCAATTACAACATCATGGCTGCGTAGAAGAAGGATCCGGGTACTGAAATGGCCAGCCTGCAGTCCAGATCTTTCACCCACAGAAAACATTTGGCGCATCATAAAGAGGAAGATGCGACAAAGAAGACCTAATACAGCTGAGCAACTAGAAGCCTGTATTAGACAAGAATGGGACAACATTCCTCTTCCTAAACTTGAGCAACTTGTCTCCTCAGTCCCCAGACGTTTGCAGACTGTTATAAAAAGAAGAGGGGATGCCACACAGTGGTAAACATGGCCTTGTCCCAACTTTTTTGAGATGTGTTGATGCCATGAAATTTAAAATCAACTTATTTTTCCCTTAAAATGATACATTTTCTCAGTTTAAACATTTGATATGTCATCTATGTTGTATTCTGAATAAAATATTGAAATTTGAAACTTCCACATCATTGCATTCTGTTTTTATTCACAATTTGTACAGTGTCCCAACTTTTTTGGAATCGGGTTTGTAGTTTCTAATAACAAATAAATCCAAATACATGACATATGAGCATTCAAGTCGTTCACCGATGAAAAAGAGGCGCTAATTTGCTTAAGAACTTGCTGAGGTAGGCAGCAATGTGATTGGATGACAATTTTTTGTTGAATACAGTGTCGTTTTCCTTTCTTTTTTTTTCTTTTTTTTACACACATTCAACATAAAATGTAAAAAAAATAACTAACATTCAACATAAAATTACACAAAATGTGTTAAAATAGCCCTAACACAAAAAATGTGTAAAAAAATTAACACATCCTTTTTGAGAGTGTATTATGACGTATATTCGAATGAAGCAGCTTCTGGAACAAGACAAAATGAAGGGTTGATTTTGATTTTGTCCATGGGGAATTGATTGGATGGTTGTGGTTTGCTATTGGTCGACCTCATGAGTGACAGGTTGTCCCACCCTTGCGCCAGTAAACACATCATCGGAGAAGAGATGTCACTGCAAGAGGGAGGGGAAGTTATTTTGATTAAAGATTACGAGGGCACATGCATTTTGAAAAGAAAAAAAAGAAAATGATGTGCACGGATAATAAATACTGCAATATTCCATAAAAAAACAAGAATTGTCAATTTTGATTTCATGGTGACTTTAATCGTGGGTATAGGGACATTGCTGCCTGTGAATTTAGTCAAAATGAGGTATCTTTATGAGCATAATTATTCTGCCTACCTTTTGGAACAACCTTCGCTTCAGGAGAGCGGCTATGATGTCTTAAAATGCTGCCTACATAGGGAGCTGTCAGACAAAACTGCTTAGAGACTCTGTGGGGAGTGAATACTTTGAGAAAGCTTGCTTCAGACTAGAAATATGCGGCAGCATTGTTGTTGTTGTTAGAAAAGTGGTTTTATTTGTAGTGACAGCTTAATGTTCGACTGATAAAGAAAAAATCCGAAGGCAAGACTCCCCTCAGCTGGGACTGTTTAAGGTGTTGGTGGAGAAGTGAGTTTTAAAACCGACATGGCAAGCTTGAGTGGCCTTAACACGAGGCAAATCAATTCCTCAATAGGCCATTAGAGGATGATAAGCCCTGTCTCAATTGTGTAATTTAAGTGAATACAAACTTGTTTAGCTGTCACCTGTCAGGCGAGCTGTGCCTGATTCCTAAACCTGATTAACGTTGGGAAATTAGCTAATCAAGGTGTCAGTGTTGCCTTATCTCTCCAAGTTTCTTCACTTCAGCAGATAGTCAAGAATGAGCTGTAGAGCTCAAACTGGATTTGATCTCCTCTCATTACTTACGTCTCCAGAGAGAGATGTCGTGCGGCTAGAGATTTTATGCCAATATCTTATTAGCTTGTTGTGCACTCAAACCATATATATCAAAGACACGTTACACCCCATGAGCATTTCTCTTTTTTCCCTGCGGCTGATCTCAGTGCAGAGATTATCCGCTTCATATTGATAGGATCATAAGTTTTGAAAGGGACTTCAGATATCCCAATGTCAACAGATCAGTCCTCATAAGTTTTTAATAGCTATTATTTGCTATGCTAATGCCATTTCTGTCTGCTAAGCTGGCTAGTTAGCATGATCCTGTGAGCCCCCTTCTGGTAGATGGTGTAACTGCATCATCTGATCCCCAAGAAATTTTCTAGTGAAGGGTTTGAAAGATGAATGGGAATGCTAGCTTTCTCTTTCCCCATGGGGACATGCGTTAAAGGAATTGGGGCGGACTCATTTAGATGTTGGAAAATGACTGAAATCGCTTACCTGAAATCACTTTTAACAGATAAAGAAAGATTGTTAATGATCAGGATTAAAGGTTACAGCTCCTATTTGTTCCCACGCTAACAGTCACTGGGCACAGAAATGAAACACTGCGTTCATTCAAACACCATTAGTCATGTTGTGCAAAAGAATGTGTAGATCAAAACCCTCTGTGTTTTAAAATGACTCCATCTTCCAGTTGCTTTCTTGTTGTGAAGTAAATGTCGCTGCCTTGTGGCAGAGGCAAGCTTGCTAAAATTTTGATTCGCAAAGATAAGACAGGAAAAAAAATGTGTAGAGATGAAAGTGAACATATGCTCTCTTTCATATTACTATCAAAGGCAAAAGTCCACAGTAGAGCTGGAAGATGGACTCTCACAACATCCGCAAAAAGACAGCCCATTGTTTTTTGCTGGATTTATTCATTGGATCTCTAATTTGTTTCTGTGCAGTCTTCACAGTCGAAGCTTCTATATACTTTCAAGCTCAGTTTTCAAATATTTGTGCTGGAGAAGTACAGCATATCATCTGATTGTTGTATTATGCATCGTTACACATTATTTCCAGGGGCACAGTGCTCATTAAAATCACTTTTTTATTGCTTTTACAATAAGCTTTGTTGAGCTGGAAAAAGATTATTTTTCTTATGGTTGAATCTTCCTTTTTAGCTAGCCTCATTTTCTTGATTATCTTGTATCTCACGAGAACAGAAATTACATAAATGTTTCAAAATGCTGTAAGATTTCTTTTGAAAGTTCAAACGAGACAAAAACAAAAGAAAAAAAAATGCATGTTTGTAATGATTCTTGTGTTTAGGCCTAAGGTCTAATTTGAAGCTGTACCTCACCTACACAGAGACAACTACTGTAAATCTGTTGTGAGCGGTTGCCAAGGTGTTGCTATGCAGTTGTTAAAGGGGCAGTGTGTAATTTTTTAATGTAAAACTAATTCTCCAGTGGTGGACAGGAGTGTTTAGTTAGGAAGCATTGGGCCTAAAAGGTAATTTATACTTTGCAGTTGTGATTTTGTTTTCTGCAAGGGTTTTCTTCCTTATTCTAAACTATTTGAAAAGGTATTATTTTTTGCAATCCTATTTTACGACACAAAAAATTACACACTTCACCCTTAAAAAAGGGTCAATATTTAGCCTATTTACTTTCCGTTAAGGTTTTCTGAATGCACCTTTTCAAATTAAGAGTCCCACTCACTCTTATGGCAATTTGTAACTCTTTTTACATTTTGACGAATTGGTGGCGATTGCGAATTTGTATGATCTAATTCATATGAATTTATCCAATCTGATTAGTATGTTTTTGTATGATCTGTTTATGCTCCATTGAGGGTTAGGTTTAGGGGTGGACCTTCATTCTTAAAGTTTTTTTTTCTAAAACTTGTACATTTTCGTACAAATTGCCACCAATAGTGTGGTAATAATTATTGTTTCTCATGACATCAGAGTGTGGAGTTCGCTCCCTTTGCTGATGTGAGGTTTTCCAATCTGATTTGAGCATCAGATGTTGAAATATTTCAACTGGTGAGACTAAACACTTTTGAGAATTATCAATACTTTTGTCTGATTTTATCCTAAACACCAAAATGGATGGTTATGAATAAATAAGTAAAATATATATAGTCATACTACGGGGCAGTTGAATGCTTGAATCTGATTGGTTGATTATAGTTTATAACATTTTAAATATTGATATTTTTCTTACAAAAACCCATCGCTTTGCTTCAGAAGGCATTTATTAACCCACTGGAGTCACATAGATTACTTTTTATGATGGATGGATGCGAGTTTTGGAGTTTGAAAAACTCGGGCACTATTCAATGCCATTACAAAGCTGGGAAGAGCCAGGATATTATTTAATATAACTCTGACTGTGTTCGGCTGAAAGAAGAAAGTTATATACACCCAGGATGGCTTGAGAGTATGGAGCACTTAAAGGTGGTGAAGGAAAAAAATTACGGAGTGTCTATGTACACCAAAAAGGCGTGCTATTTGCACTAGCTCAGCCTAACAATCCCTGGTTGGACCAAACAAGATTAAAAAAAGACGCACATATTTTAATGTTTTTCAGTGGCGTAGTCAGTAGAGCATAAGGCTTGTGAAACTAGATTTTGACGCGTCCCTTTTCCTATCATATATCACATCAGAAAGGCATTTACTTTCAATAAAAATTAAGAAAATGTTCTAAAAGTGGAAATAAATTGCCTAATGAAATGTTTAAGAATAATACAAGTATTTATTGGGTAGGGTTAGGGGGAGGTGTAGGGAGGGCTTTTATTGTCCCATTTAATAATTTTAATAAATATAATCATTTACACTATGTTATTATTGCATCCTGTTAATGTACAACAGTAATGAGGTGCAAATAGTATGTATCTGTCAAAATAAAGTATAAATAGCATCTAATTACTATTTACACATATTGCAAAGAACTGCTACTTTTACAAGGTATAAATAGAATATATCCCTATTTTCACTTAGTATGCTATTTCACTTTGTAAATAGCATCTACAACTATTTGCACTTATCGCTATAGCTATAACTATAGCAATTATCGCTAAGAAAATATGCTATTTTTACTTGGTGTAAATAGCATCTATCGCTATTTGCACTTATGCTGCCAAAAAATATGAGATAGAGGAAAAATTTTTAGTCAGTGCTTTTGCATTCTCTCACAAATGTGTTTTGCGTTCCCCCGAGAAACTTTGTATTCCCTTGGAAAGAGATCAACAGGTTTTGCGAGAGAATGCAAAAGCATTGACATTTTTTTTTTTCCTTCACCATGTCACTTTAGGGGCTCTGTATGAGAGTGAGTAAATTATGGGATCATTTTTGGGTTAACTATTCCTTTAAAAACCTTTAAAAACTATTCATAGGATAAACCATTACTGCAAAAAACAACAGAAAAAGAAAGGTCAATTTCGATTTTATTTTATTGTTTTTTAACAAGCCACTCGATGTGAGGTAGTCCTATCATCTTCACTACACAAAACATTAAGTGCACATTTAATGTTCTTAATACACTAATACAATATAAATTAACATACTGTTTTTTAAGTTGTTACTGTTTTGACCTACAATTTACAGCAAATCTGGCTGTCAGTGATTCCTTCATTCAGCAAAAGTGTGCTAGCCATTTGCGGAACACATGATAAACAACCTCTCATCCCCATCAGTTAAATACTGCTCTTGACCAGATGTTTTGCATTCGGTCCTGCGGCGGGACTCAAACTGACAACTTGGATTAGTGATGGACACACGGGCAAGGGGTTTCCCTGTCATTTGTGATGCAGATAGAGGGCTAGCAACCTTGTCTCACATCCCTCATCCCTCGCTTCCCCCTCACAGACACACAACAGCAGGCGAACTCCATTAAATAAGTCCGACTTCATAAAGCTGACAGACTTGCTCTGCAAAACGTTTCGACAGCACAAGCACATTAGGTGAATTCCAAGTTGTGCCGATGGGACGCAGGATTAATCACAGGCAGTGCCGTGAGCAAGCGCATGAGTATTCTTTAATACATCAGATGCTTCCCACTAAAAGTGTCGGTTTGATTTAGAGATAGTAAATATGATTTGTTCAGATGTGTTGGTGGAAAGCGGGGAGTTGCACATTTTGTGTGAGGAGAGGCCGGATATTATGATAAATGATTCAGAGACAGTATATAGGAGACTGGAGTGGTGTACTTGCAGTGTTCCAGAAAAATGGTAAAAAAAAAAAAACTGCACCACTGCTTTTATTTCGGTGGATAGTCACAAAAGTATTTGTCTTTAGCGCCATCCAGACTAGTTTTCCCAGAGGAGGTTAGTTAAAGTTGAACTTTGTTTTCTACTACAAAAATTACGGAACAAACTGACTGGCCTTTTTTCGGCTATCTTTCTGCATCATCTCTCTCTCTTTTTTTAAATATAATATAATTAATATAATATAATAAATACTTTTGGTCACACTTTATATTAAAGGTGCAGTGTGTAATATTTATGAGGATCTATTGACAGAAATGCAATACAATATACTGTACATAACTATGTTTTCAGTGGTGTATAAAGACCTTACATAATGAACCGTTATGTTTTTATTACCTTAGAATGAGCCATTTCTATCTACATACACCACTGGTCCTCTTACAGTGAAGTCGCCATTTTGTGCCGCCATGTTTCTACAGTAGCCCTAAAGGGACTAACTGCTCTACAGAGCGCTAGCTACTCTCTGCTGTCTCAGATGACAACATCTTTGTCCTGTGTCGGCCACCGTAGCTTCTCTATGTGCTTCGAAATAGAGGGGTGAGTGGTGGGGAGTTGCAATTCACAACCTCACCGCTAGATGCCGCTAAAATGTACTCACTGCACCTTTAAATCTCTTTAACTTCTATGTACTTGCATTTTCATTTAATACAATGCATTTATTGTATACATGTTCTTGCATTGTATTTATTTTTTAAATAGCTTACACTTTATTTTAAGGTGTCTGTGTTACAGTGTAATTATGCAATTAAGTACTGAGTAATAATAATTGTCTAGAGTTAGGATTAGGATTAGGGTGTGGTACAGGATTAGTTGCATGTAATTATGCATAATTTAAAGTTATTACTACAAGAACTACATGTAACGTGTAACAATGACACTGTAAAATAAAATACCTGCACAGCTTTAATTAGTTTCTGTAATTACATCTATAATTACACTGTTGGCCCTTCCCTTCCACCTTAACCCACCCATAAGCCTACCCATACCACCAAACCTGTCTCTAACCTTACCCCATCCCACCTCAATAGCAGCAATTTTGCAATTGAACAATATAATTATACCTAACATTTTTCTGATGTAAGTACATAGTAGTTAAAGACACCTAATATAAAGTCTGGCCTATTTATTTCCATTTAATTTTATTTAATCACTAATATATATTTTTTTAAGCATATTTTCTTATTATCCCACTTAGCGCTCTGGAAAACTTTTTATTCTAATTCTCTCATCATTATCTACAAATAATTTCAACTCAAACAATTCATTAATATTTATTTTTTATTTATGTATTTGGTAATGTACAGCCTGATGTTAGAATTAAAGGAATAGTTCACCCAAAAATGAAAATTCTGTCATCATTTACTCACCCTTAAGTTGTTCCAAATCTGTATGAATTTCTTTCTTCTGCTGAACACAGAAGAAGATATTTTGAAGAATGTCGGTAACCAAACAGTTGATGGACCCCAATGACTTCCATAGTTCCTTAGTTCCTCATATTCTTAAAAATATCTTCTTTTGTGTTCAGCAGAAGAAAGAAATTCATACAGATTTGGAACAATTTGAGGGTGAGTAAATGATGACATAATTTTTGGGTGAACTATCCCTTTAAAATCACATATGCAAGTCTTTTATAATACTTGTAATTGAGCATGACCTTCTGTGACACTTACCTATAATTACAGAGATCTCAATGCTATGCCAATCAGTAGGCAAAGACGTCCTGTGTTAAAGAATGTAACTCAGACATTGTTCAGAAAATTTGATATCTTGATCTGTGATTAAAATCCAGTGACACATTCAGGTGTCTTTGTCTTTCTTTTTCTCTTTTGGTTCCAGATAACACACTCTCCTTCAGCCGTTTCTCTCCGGAGGTGAAATGATGTTGCTGTGGCACTTTAATTAAGACATGGAGACATCCCTTGGAGACATGTGATTAAGTGACAAACTATAATCACTTCCTGATTACCCTCATCTTTCCTCCTCTTGTGTTCTTTTTTCTGTGTTATTTTGCAGTTTTTGTCACAGCTCATTAGAAACGCCACAAAATTAGCATGCTGCCACATAATGGCCACCATTGTTAATAATCACAAATTAATGTGCTGTCGCATGTAAGTCACTGTCATTTGTTTCCACCCTCCTGGTAATGAGTATGCATTTTCACATTCATATTGCTGGTGACTTTCCCTGCAGGGATGTTCAGCTGTATCGTCAGGGGGTAAAATACATAACTTTCATAACAGGGATCGTGCTTGTGTCAACCTGAAACGGGGAGTCAGATTTCAGTAATGGTTCGCTGACATGTAAAACTGTTTCGGACAATCCTTCCAGCATGGGCATAAACATCCCTCTTACTATTTTTAGTCTTCAAGAGCCAATGCTAACTTTAGCTGTTAGCATATGATCTTGGGCAACATAGCTTTTCTGGCCAAGAACTAACTTAGAAAGAGGTGGCCTGGAATCAATGATACTGCGAAAATAGACCAGCATGTAAAAAACAGTTTCTGCAAGAGTTTACAGGCCAAAGAGTTAGCTAGTTAGCATATGTCGTAAAGCAGCAATAAGCATCTTTCTCCATTGACAGCCATTCAAAATTGTGTACTTTGACTAAATTAATTTTGGCGGCGGCTAACCCTATTTGCTATTTTAGGCACTAACCCTAACCCCACTAAGTTCAAATAGCGAAAGATGCTATTCACGCTAAGTGAAAATAGCAGTATTTTCTTTGCACTAAGTAGTTACGTAAATCCAATTTATACATAGTGCAATTTTGCACCTAAGTGTATTGCAGTATAAAACAGTATGAAATAATATATTCAGTGTAAATAATTAAAGGTGCAGTGTGTAGTATTTATCTATTGACAGAAATGCAATATAATATACATAACTATGTTTTCAGTGGTGTATAAAGACCTTACATAATGAACCGTTATGTTTTTTTTTCCTTAGAATAAGCCCTTTCAATCTTCATACACCGCGGGTCCCCTTACAGTGAAATCGCCATTTTGCGCCGTCATGTTTCTACAGTAGCCCTAAACGGACAAACTGCTCTATAGAGCGCTCTCAGAGAGTCACTCTCTGCTCTCTCCGACGACGACATTTGTGTCCTGTGTCAGCCACCGTAGCTTCTCTATGTGCTTCGAAAGGGAGGGGTGAGCGATGAGCAATTGCAATTCACAACCTCACTGCTAGATGCTGCTAAAATTTACTCACTGCACCTTTAAATGTATTAAAATCATAAATAGATTCTGCCTTATTGGGATATTACTTGTCCCTAAACCCCGCTACACCGAACCCTACCCGTTAAAACAATGTGCACTGATAAAAATGATTCTGTGGTGAAGTAAATACTACAGAAAAAATATAATTTCTACATGAAAAAGTTTTCTGATACTGGTGTTCCCATCATGCACTGGGGCATGAATAATTAATAAGGTTGATTTTTTTGCTGTTTTCCAGCTCTATTTACACTGTTTTATCATTGCTTATATTGTTAGGTTTAGTAACTTGCCATTTTGTGACATTTGGAGTTCATTTTCTACTCAAAATGACACATTCATACTCAAAAACGATCCATCTAATGTTACCGTCAATGTGTATTGTGTACCAATTGAGGTCTCTGTTTTCTGATGGGCACTAAGTTTACTATTATGTGTATTATTTATTACTTTATTATTGTAAGAGTTAGTATAAATAGCATGTGCCAACAAGGTGGGCTATTTGCACTTAATGTAAATAGACGAATATGCTTTGTTTTTGCTTTTCAGTTAAAATATATATTGCTAAAATGTCATTATATATTCTAAGATGTTTTGCCTGTGCCCAATTTTGTTTCAGTAGGCTCTTAAAAGCATCAAATGGACTTTGGGATGATATTATTAATAGTACACTTTTTACATTACTCTGCAAACAAACTGAGCTATCTAAAGAATATCTTTGCTGCTACAAAAAACAACCTCAAACTCAAAATTTTGTATATCTTTAAAATATTCAGTCACATTCATTCATTTGACATTTTGAACCTTTTAACATGCAGTGAATTCAAAGTATGCATTCTAGCCTTCTGTTTGTTTCCTGGAAATTAAACAGCCTTGGCTTTGCTAGTTCAGGCTAGGCCTATATGAAGCATTCGACAAAACGAACCACACAAACACTGCAAATCTACTAATGAGTTTTTTACTCAAACTTATTACAGGTTGGTAAATAAAAATTGGTTTTCTGAAGAACTGATAAAAGCCTGATGAAAGTTGTGTGGCAATCTGATTGGAGCTTGCAAAGCTGCCATTTTGAGTGCAATATGTATCACAAGATTAGTGAACAACCCATGGGCATTCTGTCTGAAAATAGCTTATATATATAAAAAAAGTGAAATTAAACTATTCATAGAGGTGACACAATTGTTCTGCTATATAAAGAAGTGTTGTGCTCGTGAGGGCCGAGGTTCGAGTCTGAACTGGGTTGTGGGTCATAAAGAACGGATTATCATTTTCATTTCATTTTTTCTGGTTTGACCCATGCACTCAGTTTGTGAACATGACAGATGGGAATTATCGGTTTGACAGGGTAACAAGCCAATCGTAGCACAATGGAAAAACACATTTGCATAATAATTTTTGTGAACGTGGTGCTAAAACATGCAAATAAACCAGCCGTGCATTACGTTTCTTATTCCAAATAATTTATCCAGTGTAGCTATTATTGAAATCAGATCACCTCTTACCTGAGAAATTCGTAATATCTCAGAAGGATTCATAATACAGTATTTATCTTACAACAGTAGCAGCTGGTCACATTCACTATTGAACCTTTCCCTCGGCTTAAAGATAATGACAGCAGCATTAGCACAGCCAAAATTTCCCCAGCGATTGTATTTTCCAAAACTTTTTCAATAACCCCATTCTGCAGATGCAGAAGGTGCAGCTCGAGCTTGTCTGTTTTCATTGATCTGGCACAATAGGCGCTTTGAGTGCGATGCTTGAGTACAACAGCCACTAATACTGCATACAAACATCAACACTCCAACCCACTCGGGCTCTCCACGCGACACCTTCATCCTCTCCAGCCCTCGGGGCAAAATCAATGGCTTTAGTTGGCTGTGCTGAAGGAGGAAAGAGAGATAAACACTGGAGTTAAACTGCTGTTCAACAACACCACGCCACTGTGCTCTTTTCTTTTGTGGAGTTGTGTGTACTTAAGATTATGATAGGGATATAGTGGGGTTGGAGCGTGTGTGTGTGTGTGGATAGCTACATCCATTTGCAGGTTACATCGATACGCCATAGATGGCGACAAGTTACTGACTTTATGAGTGAGTTTCTAAATCATTCATTCAAACGAATCATTCAAAAGTATGTACCCGGATACGATGGCCCAGTAGTGCACAACACAACGAAATTTAAAAAGCAAACATAGTTCACAACACAATGAAAACAAGCCACAACACAACGAAATCAAGCCACAACACAACGCAGTCTTACAAAGATATAAATACCACAATTAGTTTTAACATTATGTATCAACCATTGTATATCGACATTAAAATATTAAATCAAAATCACCTTTACGTGCATTATAGCTGCATATTTATACTCGAGAATGCTTTGACGCGCTACCATGCCACATGATGCCTAAGGGAACGTCTGCCAATTCCACCAAGTGATTAAAACTTATAATTTGTATTCATTAAAATGACTTACTAAAGGTGACATTTTGCCAATACCTCCCTTCATGTTACAGTAAACAATTATTTCATTTACAATATATCCCATTAATAATTCACTGGAATGCACGAAGAATCTTTCGTTTTTCTCCTCAAATCCTCACGTCTCTTTCCAGGTTTGTTTTCACAGGTAAATAAAATGTATTATCTGTCAAAATGACGGAAAACATTATGAAATAGTATCACGCAATGCTGAAGTTAATGAACATTTTTTATTAAGGCAACGTATGTTACATAATACAGATATATATTACTACAGTGATATTTTACCCGTCCACTGATGCTGTGGAAAGAATCGCGTTTTGGGGGTTATACATTCATGGTCTGTTGAAAGTACCTTGTTGATGCTTTTACACTTTTAAATGTCATTTTAATGTTCGATGGTTGAAGGGTGAGTAGAATATTCTCATTGTATCCAGTTAAAAAAAATCATGGACCCACTTTATATTAGGTGGCCTTAACTACTATGTACTAACATTTTAATTAATCATTTGATACAATGCACTTATTGTGTACATACATGTTTTTACATTGTACTTACATTTTTAGCTGCATGTAATTACATCTGTAATTAATTTCTGTAGTTACATTTATAATTACACTGTTGATCCTTCCCTTACAGCTAAACCTACCCTTAAACTTACCCATACCACCACACCTGTCCCTTACTTTACCCGTATCCCACCTCAATATGAGCAAAAGTGTTTTGCAATACAATACGAACACAATAAGTACATTGTACTTATTTTTTGATGTAAGTACATAGTAGTTAAGGCCACCTAATATAAAGTGGGGCCAAAAACATATACATTGTTTACAGCTTAACGGAAGTTACACCCATAATTTGCGCAAAGCATCATGGGGCGTAGGAATAAGGTGGATTGCTGTGTCCCAATTCAGAGGCTGCATCCTTCGAAGGGCAGTTTCAAAGGCGGTCCCAACAACAGCAACATCTCTTCTCTTCTCCGATGATGGGCGGGGCAACCTGTCACCAGGCCCGGTTCTAGGCCAGGGGTTTTCAAACTGGTTTTCAAGTCCTCCAGAAAGCTCCAAGGGGTCTCCAGAAAATTTCAGAGGATAAAAAGACAAAGCAAAAATAGGTAAAGTCTACTGAACATTCTGTTTCATTTCTAAATGTTTCTCTCCTTTCTTGCCGTATACATACTTTCCAGAATTGTATACACTCACCTAAAGGATTATTAGGAACACCATACTAATACTGTGTTTGACCCCCTTTCGCCTTCAGAACTGTCTTAATTCTACGTGGCATTGATTCAACAAGGTGCTGAAAGCATTCTTTAGAAATGTTGGCCCATATTGATAGGATAGCATCTTGCAGTTGATGGAGATTTGTGGGATGCACATCCAGGGCACGAAGCTCCCGTTCCACCACATCCCAAAGATGCTCTATTGGGTTGAGATCTGGTGACTGTGGGGGCCATTTTAGTACAGTGAACTCATTGTCATGTTCAAGAAACCAATTTGAAATGATTCGAGCTTTGTGACATGGTGCATTATCCTGCTGGAAGTAGCCATCAGAGGATGGGTACATGGTGGTCATAAAGGGATGGACATGGTCAGAAACAATGCTCAGGTAGGCCGTGGCATTTAAACGATGCCCAATTGGCACTAAGGGGCCTAAAGTGTGCCAAGAAAACATCCCCCACACCATTACACCACCACCACCAGCCTGCACAGTGGTAACAAGGCATGATGGATCCATGTTCTCATTCTGTTTACGCCAAATTCTGACTCTACCATCTGAATGTCTCAACAGAAATCGAGACTCATCAGACCAGGCAACATTTTTCCAGTCTTCAACTGTCCAATTTTGGTGAGCTCGTGCAAATTGTAGCCTCTTTTTCCTATTTGTAGTGGAGATGAGTGGTACCCGGTGGGGTCTTCTGCTGTTGTAGCCCATCCGCCTCAAGGTTGTGCGTGTTGTGGCTTCACAAATGCTTTGCTGCATACCTCGGTTGTAACGAGTGGTTATTTCAGTCAAAGTTGCTCTTCTATCAGCTTGAATCAGTCGGCCCATTCTCCTCTGACCTCTAGCATCAACAAGGCATTTTCGCCCACAGGACTGCCGCATACTGGATGTTTTTCCCTTTTCACACCATTCTTTGTAAACTCTAGAAATGGTTGTGCGTGAAAATCCCAGTAACTGAGCAGATTGTGAAATACTCAGACCGGCCCGTCTGGCACCAACAACCATGCAACGCTCAAAATTGCTTAAATCACCTTTCTTTCCCATTCTGACATTCAGTTTGGAGTTCAGGAGATTGTCTTGACCAGGACCACACCCCTAAATGCACTGAAGCAACTGCCATGTGATTGGTTGATTAGATAATTGCATTAATGAGAAATTGAACAGGTGTTCCTAATAATCCTTTAGGTGAGTGTATGTTTGCTTTGTATCTTTCTAGTGAGTTTTTCTCACTATAGTCCCGTTTATCTTTCTCACTGGGGTTGTAAGGCAGTATTCTTAACGCAGTACGTAAGCTGCTTACATACATTTATTGCGAAAGTTGCTTATACAAAAAATTTTTTCTTCTTCAGATTTATACATCCAACAATAAGTATAGCCAGGTTTAAGTTTGGAAACAATACGTTGTATTTACAATGTCACACTTACTATTTATCTAACAGTTTAAATGTTTTTTCATACATAACAATATATAGATGGATTTTAGGAAGGGGGTCCCTCATAAAAGGTAAATCATATTTGGGGGTCCTTGGCATCATAAAGTTTGAAAACCCCTGTTCTAGGTTATAGAAGGGTGGGCTGGCAGATATCCTGGGTGGGCTTTTTTGGGGGGCGGGGGTACGAGATAGATAGATAGATAGATAGATAGATAGATAGATAGATAGATAGATAGATAGATAGATAGATAGATAGATAGATAGATAGATAGATAGATAGATAGATAGATAGATAGATAGATAGATAGATAGATAGATAGATAGATAGATAGATAGATAGATAGATAGATAGATAGATAGATAGATATTCTTAATAACTATATTTATTTATAACATTTTATAAAACACCTCTCCATGACAAGACCATTTTTATCTTATTTTCACTTTAAATATAATGCTAACATTTTCACTTTTCTTCCATCCAGTGATAATTTGGAAAGAAAACGTGATGGAAGCCTACTATAGCAATGAATGCAACTTTAATTGCGTGGAGAGGGACAATTAAATGCTACACAGAATGTGTTTTTTTTATTGCGCTAATTTGACTCTTGCGCTCGCATCTCGATTTCTTACTTTAGCAGAGTATCGTGCATGACTCTGCTTTATAAAATGCCGCACTCAAGTTAAAATAACTTTTATAAAACGCGTCTCTAGACTGATATGTGAATGGTCTCTAACTGACTAAAAGATGAACAGTGCATTCTTATTTCAGTGCAGTTATTTAAGCAGACAGTTTGCCTCGTACATTCAGTTTAACAGCATTAACGTGCATTTTAAACACTTACATTATGTTCTAATAAATGCATGTTCTTAAATGAGCGAGGTTTTCTAGCAAATTTCAACTTGGTATAGATCAAAAATCAAAAATATGAAGATACATATTCAAGAAGATAAAACTCCTAGTAATTTACACCATGATAGCACGCAAACATTTCTGCCCGTTTCTGTGTGTTTGTCAGCCTCTGCTTTTCTGCGCCGCACCGTTACTTTCAGTTAATAAAGGAAAAATAGTGCACATTTCTGGTGTAATTTTTGTGATTGTTTGGGGCATTCTACAGCCCTTCTTCAAACCTTTCAACACAGAGCCCACCTCAGATTAGTTTTAATCAATGCACAAATCGTAAAAACAGATTAACACTATCTGTTCCTAAATTCCGATTGGGTGGGCAAAGCAGACGTTTGGGTGGGCTCAGCCCACTCCACCCCTGCCCATGCCTAGAACCGGCCCCGCCTGTCACTCACATGAGATCGAATAATAGTAAACAACAGCCATCCAACTCTCCAATCAATTCCCCATGGACAAAATTAAGTCCCGCCCTACATTTTTTTTCTTGTCTGAGTTGTTTCACTCAGATATACGTCACAAAAGGGAAGTAAAGACTATTGCAACTTTCATTTCATGACGACTTTGTATATGCACAATATATTGCCACCATATTGGTTATCAACAGTGTTGGGTAAGTTACTCTAAAAAAGTAATTAATTACTAGCTACTAATTACATCTTAAACAGTGTAATTAAATTACTCTCTAATTAGTGTAATAATTACTCTCTTTTAAAAAGTATTGCATTACTTATTACTAATTACTTTCTAAATCCCATATCAACCTTGACCAGTTGAACAATACAAGGATAGGCATGAAACTGCACTTTTGATTCTTCCAAATAAACAGTGCTGCCGTACAAAGGCAAAAGACCTTAACTCGCTATAGAGTGTGAAACTGAGAAAAATTACTTTTAGAAAAGATTTTTAGTTATCCAGCCAAATTAATTAATGGTAGGACACTGGAAATCTGGCAATTAGATGTTTTAGTAATGAAAATTATCTACATAAAAAATCTTGAGCTCAAACTTGACTTTTGACCCCTATTTTGAAGTTACTGTACTCTGCCTTTGTATTGTCTGCAAAAAGTGAGAAGTCAAACCAAGGCAAATGGCAGTAACTTCCACATTATCAATATTTGGTTGCTGATCACCATTTACAAAATCATTATCGTAACACCTGTATAAAATCTAGTGATCATGGCATTTATTTTGGATGATTTACAATTGCTTTTTTATAAGGAGCAGTTTGGTAGCCTGTTCATTGGATAGCTGACTAGCCTATTTATGCTATAGGCTGCTAGCTAGCTAAATGAAGTAGATTGCGATCTATCTAATTTGTTAGTCTAATGCATCTTTTGTGTTACACAATTTCTTACCTTGACCTTGATGCGTTTCAAAGCCATCTCAACCATCATTTTCCTTCGAGAGCAATGGGCCATCCTTAAATGCTTTTAGTAACAACCACTCAACTATTTGTTTTACCTACACTTTTATTCAGGTATCGTGTGTCAGAAGTGCTTCAGTGACAGATGTATGAAACTGGCTACACCGTAATTTAAACGCAGCAAACTTTAATGGACAGTAAAACAAAGGCAGAATACCGTAACTGGCCGGCACAGTAACTTCTAAACAACGGCTAAACAATAGCAGAGTATCCTAACTCAATTTGAGCGTTCCAAAACAAAGGCAAAGAGCGGTAACTGGTGTTACGGTGTTCTGCCTTGGTTTCTCCTGGGCTTTTGGAAGTTACTGTTAAGACAACCCATTATTTTCTCAATAAAACAATACTTATCCACATGATAAAGGAGGTCTTGAATGTCCCAAAAATATCAATAACTCATTTTCCAAAAATGAAGTTACTTCTTTTTGCCTTTGTAGGGCAGAATATTCAATTGCATAAATTATTCTTGAACTGACCAATGATGTTAAATTGTAAATAGTTTGATGTATTGTTTTATATAGAATCGTTCTATAATCTATACAGTATTTAATGCAATTACAACAAAAGTAACTAATTAAATTACAGAAAAATGAAGGGAAGTAGTTAAATTACAGCAATTAAATTACTTAGTAATTAATTACACCCAACAATTTTTTCATGTACTATATTTCATCTGATAATGAATTGAATTGTTTCTGCTTATTTTAAGATGATTCATTTTTTATTTAACTTTGTTTTACATCTAAATAAATTCATCCAATCAATTCCCAAAGGATTAAATCGAGTTCTGGCATATATTTTTTCACACTGAAATACATCATACAAAAATAAACAGGATTGCGAACATTTCATGTTGACTTTAATCATCTTTTTAAATTCTAAACAGGATTATTTAATTTAAAGTCTAGTCACATTTACATGGTATAGCCTACCCTCTCTGAAAAGTGCTACCACCATATTCACAACATTCACTGATCAATTTCAGTGTGTCTTTTGATCTCTATTGCATTCCTATACCCAAAGCTTTCATGTAAGTCTCTCATGCCGCTAAAGCAAACATGAAGTGAGAAATTGATAAGTGATGTTTTATTGAAAGTGTTTGGCTCTGTGATATCCTGGCTTCTGTTCCATTTCCTGTTGAGTTTCTTTTTGACCTCGTTTTCTCTCCCTCTGATACCTCACATCCATCTGTCTGTTTCTGTCAGAATCTTCTCAACATGAAACAAGCAGAGCTGGCACAAAGACGCAGCGCTGCTGAGAATCTCCCTCCATTTCTATCTCTTTGCCTCCCTCTTTTCCTAGCCTCTCTACGACTATCAGTCAGAATTGTTTGGTGTGTGAGAAAATGAGTTGAAGTGGCATTTTCGGTGTAAACATCGGAGGTTTAATTTGGTCATTCTTCTGGAAGCACATTGATTGATTAAAACTGTCACTATAATTATGCAGGAAAAGTAGAAAATGACACCAAAGTGCGGCCTTTTGAAGTGGTTTCCCAAGGCACCGTTTGAAGAGAGTCAACAGCTCTGTTCCACAACAAGCTGCCAGCAGCATTTAAGTCATGTTCACGAATCCCAGCACAAAACCTCTTCAGTACGGTAGGCAGTGTCATTGTGATGCCTTTTAAGATACCTTGTTGTGGTTGGACTCACACACATTGTGTTTATTGCTGGAGGCTGTTTTGTTAATCAAAGTACTGCTGGATGCCCTAATGTTATTGGTGGGCTGTGTAACTGGCCACACCTTTTGACATTCTGATTACAAATAGAGATAAAAATAAGATGTCCCTGCTGAAAAAAAAAAAAAAATCATATTAAACCAGTCCAGTGTTATTTTAGTATCATTAATATGCTATTGTAATTTTTATTTGAATATTTTGTTTTCAAGTTTTAATAATTTCGTTGTGTTTTTCTTGTCTTTTTTACAGTGTAATTGTACATTTAAGAACCGAGTAATGATAATTAAAGGGTTAATTCACCAAAAAATGAAAATTCTGTCATTAATTACTCACCCTCATGTCGTTCCAAACCCTTAAGATCTTCGTTCATCTTCAGAACACAAATGAAGATCTTTTTGATGAAATCGGAGAGCTCTCTGACCCCTCCATAGACAGCAACGTAATTAACACTTTCAAGGCCCAGAAAGGTAGTAAAAACATTGTTAAAATAGTCCATGTGACTCCAGTGGTTCAACCTTAATTTTATGAAGCGACGAGAATACTTTTTGTGCGTAAAAACAAACAAAAAATAATGACTTTATTCAACAATTTCGTCTAGTCTAACCCTTTAACTACATGTTCTTACTATTAAGTTAGGGTTAGGATTAGGGTAAGTTACGTGTAATTATGCATACTTGTTATTGCTACAGTAGCTACGTACATGTAATGTGTAACAACAAGGATTCTGTAAAATAAAGTGTTACAGTTTTTAAAAAAATATATACACTCACCTAAAGGATTATTAGGAACACCTGTTCAATTTCTCATTAATGCAATTATCTAATCAACCAATCACATGGCAGCTGCTTCAATGCATTTAGGGGTGTGGTCCTGGTCAAGACAATCTCCTGAACTCCAAACTGAATGTCAGAATGGGAAAGAAAGGTGATTTAAGCAATTTTGAGCGTGGCATGGTTGTTGGTGCCAGACGGGCCGGTCTGAGTATTTCACAATCTGCTCAGTTACTGGGATTTTCACGCACAACCATTTCTAGAGTTTACAAAGAATGGTGTGAAAAGGGAAAAACATCCAGTATGCGGCAGTCCTGTGGGCGAAAATGCCTTGTTGATGCTAGAGATCAGAGGAGAATGGGCCGACTGATTCAAGCTGATAGAAGAGCAACTTTGACTGAAATAACCACTCGTTACAACCGAGGTATGCAGCAAAGCATTTGTGAAGCCACAACACACACAACCTTGAGGCGGATGGGCTACAACAGCAGAAGACCCCACCGGGTACCACTCATCTCCACTACAAATAGGAAAAAGAGGCTACAATTTGCACGAGCTCACCAAAATTGGACAGTTGAAGACTGGAAAAATGTTGCCTGGTCTGATGAGTCTCGATTTCTGTTGAGACATTCAGATGGTAGAGTCAGAATTTGGCGTAAACAGAATGAGAACATGGATCCATCATGCCTTGTTACCACTGTGCAGGCTGGTGGTGGTGGTGTAATGGTGTGGGGGATGTTTTCTTGGCACACTTTAGGCCCCTTAGTGCCAATTGGGCATCGTTTAAATGCCACGGCCTACCTGAGCATTGTTTCTGACCATGTCCATCCCTTTATGACCACCATGTACCCATCCTCTGATGGCTACTTCCAGCAGGATAACGCACCATGTCACAAAGCTCGAATCATTTCAAATTGGTTTCTTGAACATGACAATGAGTTCACTGTACTAAAATGGCCCCCACAGTCACCAGATCTCAACCCAATAGAGCATCTTTGGGATGTGGTGGAACGGGAGCTTCGTGCCCTGGATGTGCATCCCACAAATCTGGGCCAACATTTCTAAAGAATGCTTTCAGCACCTTGTTGAATCAATGCCACGTAGAATTAAGGCAGTTCTGAAGGCGAAAGGGGGTCAAACACAGTATTAGCATGGTGTTCCTAATAATCCTTTAGGTGAGTGTATGTCTATATAGTCTCTATTCATTTTTATTTCAGCTTCAGTTATTTTAGTAAATAAAATAAAACTAAAAAAAAGTGAAACTAAATAAAAATTAGAAATGTTGCCTTGGCAATATTATTTTAATATTTATTTTACTTCAAGTAATGAAATATTTTTTAATGGTTCGAGTTTAAGTCAACGATAATAACCCTGAAGCAGTCTAAGCTAGCTTGCTGGTTTCCTGGACTGTTTGCTGGTTTTAGAGAGGTTTTTCATTCATGGATACAGGGTTCATTCATACATTCATGCATGCAAGCAGGTTTCATTCATTCATGTATGCAAGCAGGGTACATTAAATTAATTTATTCATACATTCATTCATGTATGCAGGGTTCGTTCATTCATTCATACATTAATGCATGCAAGCAGGGTTCATTCATTAATTTATATATTCATGCATGCAGGGTTCATTCATTCATACATGGATACAGGGTTCATTCATACATTCATGCATGCAACCAGGGTTCATTCAATTCATTCTTTCATACATTCATTTATGTATGCAGGGTTCATTCATTCATTCATTCATTCATACATTCATTAATGCATGCAGGGTTCATTTATTCATTTATACATTCATGCATGTAGGGTTCAAGCATTCATACAACCATGCAGAATTAATTCATTCATACATTACATTCATTCATGGATACAGGGTTCATTCATGCATGCAAGCAGGGTATATTAAATTAATTTATTCATACATTCATTCATGTATGCAGGTTTCGTTCATTCATTCATACATTAATGCATGCAAGCAGGGTTCATTCATTAATTTACATATTCATGCATGCAGGGTTCATTCATTCATACATGGATACAGGGTTCATTCATACGTTCATGCATGCAACCAGGGTTCATTCAATTCATTCTTTCATACATTCATTTATGTATGCAGGGTTCATTCATTCATTCATTCATTCATACATTCATTAATGCATGCAGGGTTCATTAATTCATTAATTCATTCATTCATACATTCATTAATGCATGCAGGGTTCATTCATTCATTCATTCATACATTCATTAATGCATGCAGGGTTCATTCATTCATTTATACATTCATGCATGTAGGGTTCAA
The DNA here is from genome assembly GCA_039654105.1 of Coreius guichenoti. Classification (NCBI taxonomy): domain Eukaryota; kingdom Metazoa; phylum Chordata; class Actinopteri; order Cypriniformes; family Gobionidae; genus Coreius; species Coreius guichenoti. The sequence continues at coordinate 12,353,672 of CM077190.1, read as the reverse complement.
GCATTCATACATGCATGCAGAATTAACTCATTCATACAGTAATTCATGCATGCAGGGTTCATTCATTCATACATTACATTCATTCATGGATACAGGTTTCATTCATGCATGCAAGCAGGGTTCATTCAATTCATTCATACATTACTTAATGTATGTAGGGTTCATTCATACAATCATGCATGCAAGCAGGGTTCAACATTCATTCATGCATCCAAGCAGGGTTCATTAATTTCATTCGTTCATACATTCATATGCAGAATTCATTCATTCATACATTCATTCATGCATGCAAGCAGGGTTCATTAATTTCATTCGTTCATACATTCATATGCAGAGTTCATTCATTCATTCATTCATTCATTTATTCATTCATGCATGCAGGGTTCATTCATTCATACATTCATTCATGGATGAATGGTTCGTTCATACATGTATGCAAGCAGGGTTCATTCATTTCATGCATTCATACAACCATGCATGCATGCAGGGTTCATTCATTCATTCATTCATACAGGGTTTATTCTAGGAACTTTTGCCACTGGAAATGTTTTTATGCTTATTAGAGTTTCATGTTGTTTGCATAGCAACATGCTTAGGAGCTCTATTTGTGTGGCTCACTGACTTGCTCTGTGTGTATACAGTTCCAAATCAGTCACTTATGAGGTTCCTTGACACAGAAAGCTGCTGACAGTAGGCAGTATACAGCAAGGCATCTCACTGGGTTTTGAATCAGAGCTACTGCCTCTATAGCTGTCAGACATAAAATATGACAAAATGAGAACATGCAACATGCAGAATGAGAAAACAGGCAACTACTTGTTTTTAATAATCACTTACCTTTGTTATTGTTGAGGCATTGTTGATATGATCAAAATAAAAGTAATAAAATCACATTTGTTTATTAAAAGTGACAAGTGATACTGTACCTACATGTTTTCAAATGAATTTGGCAAGTTTTGCCAAACACCTTGTAAACTACTTACCTACACTCTGTTGGCCAACGCTTCTGATTTGAAGTGGTGTGTTACATTATTTAATAGCTACCGTACGACGCACGCATTAAAAAACTCCTGATGGGGAAATCAGTCAAAGCATTTTGAACTTACATGAAAAGCTTAAACCTGGCAAAAAGTAACATTTCAAAAAGTAATATGCTACAGTTTTGTCACACGTTCCAGTTTAACTTATCCAGTTGTCATATAGATAAAGTTATTTAGCATTATCAATCCAATTTTGTGTAAAAATGTAGTTTTGGCAGCTTGATCAAATTATGACATCACACTGAAACTGAGCACATTGCATTGTGAAATATGATATCCCACCTAGTATGCTGTTGTAGACTGCACACTTGAGCAAAAAAAAAAATCTGTAACATTCCTATACTCAGAAAACTTTTTTTTATGAAAATTCCCAGATAAAAAATTTCTTCTACATACAATGACATTTCAATGTTATCCAGATCTTTCAGTGTGCCAGACCAAATCCTTGCACATGGCCCGGAGGGAATGAAAAAGACATCAAACACCACATAACCGTTCTGTCTCAGTGCTTCTAATGCAGTGATGTTCTAATACACCGCTATGACCACCTCTGTCAGAGAATACTATGAGTTCACCTGCAGAAAGCAGATAAAGAGAAACAGTCCACTTGTGACATCAGAAAAAAGTCACACCATTAGCCCTAAAAACCCAAACCAATTTTTCCAGGAACTTTGATCTGGGATTAAACACACATAAAAAAAACACACACACACACTTTTTGAGGAGATGGGGGTGGGGTGGATCCATCAAGAGCTCCACAATCAGCCGGAGCAAGAGTTAGAGGGCCTGGAGAGTCCATTAGGGTTTCTTATAACCGTGCAGCAGCCTGAGATATTGGCTGATTTAAAATCGTAATACATAATGTAATAAGGACATTTCAGTGGTTTGTTATGAGGTGCAGAAATCTTGTGGCGGGAGGATTCCAGCAATATTCTAGCTCTCTATAACGTCTCCACGTCTCCATCTCTGGGGTGCCACTTGTAATGTTTGATGAATGGCTCTCTTCACAAGGGTAAAATTCCGTTTGCTGCCTCAAATGCTTTTCTCCCACTTTTCGTCAAAACCCCTGAGTGGAGTTCACATGATGGATGCCGTTGTCTTGTCAATGGTCATTTGCAAAAGCACTGTGCTCAAAGACTGCTGTGCCAAAACATTTTTCTGTCAGCAATGTCTCACACACTGCAGTGTAAAAAGTGAATATATGCTGTTAAGGAGCTTATTTCTGCCTGATCAAAACCTTATAATGCTTTAATTAATGTAGCATGTACATTACGAGTCAGAAGTTTGGAATCAATGCAATTCTTTAGTGTTTTTGAAATTCTCTTTACTGAGGCTGCATTCATTAAACCAGGGTTCCCACGCTTCTTGAAAGACCTTGAATTTCAGACACATGGATTCAAGGACTGGAAGGTACTTGAAAACAAACATAGGTCCTTGAAAGTGCTTGAGTTAAGCATGAAATACATTTTGTTAGAGTAACATGGTGCTATTACAAAAACTGGCCTTTACTGATTGGGGAGGGAGCGGGAAAAACCTGAAAAATGCTGCGTGAGCGGATGGATCGTGATCACGTACAGCCAGCTCTGCTTAATGAGCACATAACGTGGAGCTTTTCAACTAGCTTAGTGCCAGAGAAGTGCAAATTCAGTGATGCTTGGCTCGGTGTTGAGCTACATAAAAATTGGTTTATCAAAGTTCCAACGAATAATGCTTAATAAAGTAGTGTTTATAAGCGAGGCACTCCTTTGTTTACAGAGGTTACAGGGGAAACCAATATATTTCTGCTGTTCCATAAGCGCCATCTACTGTCAAAGAGTGAAATTTCCAGAGCATCAGTTGGTTTGTTCAGACTAATGCATATTAACCCATATTTTTAGCTTACACACACAGTTGTAAATGTTAACTGGTGGATCGATGAGAAGCTAATGTGCTTTTAAGGTATCTAAAATATTAAGTATAATCATATCTGAAATGTGAAGGTTTTTATAAATATTTTTTATAAAACTTGTTTTTGTCAACTTATCTGAACTGATTCTGAACTTTACAGTCATTTTATGGTTTAGGATGTTTCAATAAACACTGATCTCATCCTGTGCAGGTCTTAAAAGCCTTAAAATTGATTTTTAAAAAGGTACCATGTACAGGTAATTAATAAATAATTTTGCATATTATTAATGCCTAGCAATTAACTTATCCATATCTTTTCATTTAATTGGAAAATTCATGTATGTAATATTATATTAATGTTTTAATTAAGTAATGATTCGTAAAAAAGAACTAAAACCAGTGTGAAATAAATGTTAAAAGCAGGAATAAGCAAACTGCATCTCTCGTTAAAACTCGCTCCCTCTCTTGTACACTCTACCAGCCTCTTTCCTCGTTGGATTTTAAAAGTCACATGCCCCTAAAATTTAATCTTAGTTGTCAGTATATGCCTTAGTGTTACTGCATTGATAAATACAGGTACAGTAGGTCTTTGATACTGTCTAGGTTGGCAGTAACAAACCCACCTTTATCGTATTTATTGGGCTTGATATAAAATAAAAGGTGCTTTAAAAAGTCCTTGAAAGTCCTTGAATCTGGTGTTCATGAAAGAGTGGGAACCCTGTTAAACATATAAGTAAATATTATTTACCCTTTCGCACATACAATCACACCGGTGTGATCAGTTTTGGCTGGTCCCTGGAGCTTACGATCACACCAGTGCTTAGAAAGTTCAGTGCATCACGTGATCAACTGCTAAATTAAAGCAGTGTTGCATCGCGTGTTGGCTGGCGCTGAGCCAGCACTTGTCATATACAACAACTATTCAGTGTTTTCAACTGCATAATGTTTATTTTAGGTTTCAGACATTTAAATACACATAAGTACCAGCAAAACAATACATTTAGAGTTTGTAAAATACACACTGATGTCTATGGAAGCGGCAATAATAATCCTTTCCATTATAATTAGACGACAAGTTTTATTCATATCAGATCAGTTTTCTCTATTCTTCTCCAAGTTCACCGGCCACTTACTTTCATGTATTTCGCGAGGAGTGGATGAATTCACATGTTGTAATCCAATAGATCTGATTCTCTGAACTGCAGCACAAACTAAAATGGCGGCGCCCATCACGCATATAGCTCAGCTAACGCTATCGTTATAAAGGTGTTTAAACAACAAAACACATCCACTTGCCCATATTTGACAGTCAGAATATCAGATATTTCATGCTATAGTTAACAAATTTGTGAATATTTTTAATAAAATTTTTTTTAAATAAAATAAAAAATCATCAGTCATACAACGTTATTTTGACTGCAGTTTGTCACATGATAAGCAATGACGCGTCACCATGGAAACAATAAAGTGATACGTTCTAAATAACGGTCTCCTTGAAAAACTCATACTGGTGGGTCAGCCAGAATATTTTTAACTTACGTGTGAAAGGGATAACATACAGTAGAGAGGGAGCCTGAGAAACAGCTACCACATCCAAGGAAGGCAGCAGGCGCGCAAATTACAGATTTCCGACACGGAGAGGTAGTGATGAAAAATAACAATACAGGTCTCTTTCAAGGCCCTGTAATTGGAATGAGCGTATCCTAAACCCATGGACGAGGATCCATTGGAGGGCAAATCTGGTGCCAGCAGCCACGGTAATTCCAGCTCCAATAACGTATACTAAAGTTGCTGCAGTTAAAAAGCTCGTAGTTGGATCTCGTGGGTTGGCGGCCTGCCGCGAGGCAAGCCATCGCCTGTCCCGGATCCTGCCTCCTGGCACCCCCCGGATGCCCTTAGCTGGGTGTCCGGTCCAGGGATCCGGAGCGTTTACTTTGAAAAAATGAGAGTGTTCATTGACTGCCCTAGTACTTTTTTCCCATACTATGGAAGCCAGTGGCTACCGACAACTGTTTGGTTACCAGCATTCTTCAAAATATCTTCTTTAGTGTTCAACAGAAGAAAAAAAATGAATACAGGTTTGGAACAACTTGAGGGTGGGTAAATGACAATTTTCATTTTTTAGGTGAACTATCCCTTTAAGCAGCACAACGGTTTTCAACATTGATGTTAGCAGTAGTAGTTGTAGTAGTAAATATTAGAATTAAATCATAAAAATTAAGTCAAAACAGAGAAATTGTAAGTAATCTTTTCCTCATACACATACAGGACCAAAGGTAGACCTATATTTTCTATGGCTACTATGGCAACACATCCATGACCTCTGACCTAGACATGCCTTTAAATCATGTTATTCTTAACAAATTCATAACGGTTCTCAAAATTGATAATCTTGACTGGCATGGGCCCTTTTTCAGGTGTCACCAGCAAAAACCCTGTTCAGAATATTCTTCCCTGACGAGGCCAGGAAACAGTTGTATGATTTCAATCCCATCCGAATGGCTCACATCTGTGTTTTTCTCGCACAACCTCAGTAAAAGTTACAGAGTAAATTATACAGTTTTTCTGGCTAACTCAGGTGTCCTCTGAGAAATTAAATCCCGTCCAATTACTTTTTTCTTTAAAAAATGTACCATTGTGCTGCCTGGCACACATTCTTTATGGATTCAGGCTTTTTCGCTAACTTTCTGTGTAAAATAACAGCTGGTGGTTTAAGTTGTGCCAGCATCCATGACGTAAAAAGAAAATTAAATCAATAAGGAGAATCTGATCCCGGAAACTGCTCCAAATGGCCATTGTTAATTATATTCATGCCTTAATTATACACAATGCTGTAATTACATAATCACATATATGCAGGACGACCTTCCATAAAACCCACATTCAGACAATAACACTCCCACCTTAATAATTACAGATTCCAATCCCATTCCATTTAGTACATGAAATGTCAGACATCTTTATAACTCAAACGCCATTTATAAAACTAATCCCACCCACTAAATATGCTGAACTTCTATTAGGTGTACAGGTGGATTCGGCAGTGTGGATAAAACCTACAGCTCTTTTTATCCTGATGAATCCACTTGAAATTGCTTTGAAAACTAACATAATGGGTTTCTGTCAGTGGAATTTTTCTCCTGCTCTCTCTCTCGCTGTCTTATTACCTTGAGTGAACCCGCAGTTCTCCTTTGGTTTTATTTAATGTGTTTTCTTCCCTTTTAACTCGATTAAAAGCCTTGGCATTCATTTCACGCTGTACAAACACTGTTTACCCTCATAGGAGTGGAACATCTGCTCGACTCCACATAGCTTGTGGTGAAACCATCAAAATCCTCCTTAGGTTAATATAGACTTTCTGAGCTTGCTCTTCATTGAGAGTCTTAATACATATGGGCTCAGTGACAATTGCACACTGTTGGGAAGGTGTGGACTGAGATGGGGGTTTGGCGGTCTGTAATCCAACAATGCCTCCCACTTTGAGAAGAAGAATTCATTCATTCATTCTTTTAAAAAGACCATTGAAGCATTCTGAGAGAGTTTGGTAAGCTGTCATGGAATATTTCATCTAAAATTAGCATTGAATCACTGGCTGTGTCCATTGAGGACTTTAATTTGAGAGTATTTCACGCTCTAAACACAAAAATTGAAAACACAAAACCAGAAATATATTTAGGTTATTAATGTACAGTCAGCAGCAGGGTGCTTTAGTAAAATATGTAATTTTACAGCCTCATTAAGCACATTACTGCAACACCATACCTCAAGTGAGAAAAGTTTCTGTGCATTTACTAAATGGCCCTCGGTGACAGGAGGAAATGAGGCCAATGACGTATGTGAACAGTGGCGTGAAAAGGTCACTCTATTAAGGAGCCTTCGGAGGGCATCTTTGCGATCTCTTCTTGTCAATACAGATCCCATGAAATCTATGCAGGGTACATGCAAACACTGCATCAACAAGAATGTTGTTCAAATGATGTTGTCACAGTTACAGACCGCCACAGAAGACACACATTTCTCTGCCGTTATTTATAATTTAGAGCTTTTCGGTTGGGCAAAGGATTTCTTTACACAAGTCAGAATAAGAAACAGTCAATTTTTAGGATTCTGTTTTTTTGAAAACAGAATCTGGTGAATAAAACACATAAAAAGCTTGTATAATACAATAAACAGTGTTTTTGGGCTCTACTAAAAAAGAGGTGCAATAAAGATGGAAGTAAGAGAAGTTAAAAATATTTAAAAATATTTAAGCGTACAAAAACTCATTTGCATGCTATTCAGTATTGTCTATGCAAATAAACAAAAACATAAGTAAATCAAGTAATATTAAATAATAATTTTATTTTAACTTACTTTTTACTGTGCCTTAATCATTTTACTATTTTTGAAGTGCCTTTTATTTTTATATTTTATTATGATAACTAAAGAAAAATTGAAATCATGACAAACAAGATCAACGTTTGTTTTTACATTTTTATACAAATTATGACGGACCCTATTTTCTACAATAACCATCAGTTTTTCCCCATTATAGTTGTTTTTTTAAACTACTTACTCTTAAGGGCTTTTCACACTTGAAATATTAACCCTGGGTCATTCTAAATCCCGGGTTAACGGAATCCTGGGTTATCTTGCTTAATTTAACAATTAATCCTGGGTATTCATAAAGTGATGTTTCGCACTAGGGCTTTTCACACTGCGCTTATCCCCGGGTTCGGGTATCATCATTCTAAACACTGCTTTTAACCCCGGGTAAAAGAGTGTTTCACACTTGTAATTTAGATGCGGTGTTAGCACCGCTTTTTACCCGGGGTTATGAAACCCTGGTCTGGGGATATGCAAATAAGAACGTTAACCCAGGGTTTAGGAATGTGCAGTGTGAAACGTCAGCTTATGAATACCCAGGATTAATTAAGACTAGTGTGAAACATAAAGAAAGATAACCCAGGATTCTGTTTAACCAGGGTTTAGAATGACCCAGAGTTAACTATTTCAAGTGTGAAAAGCCCTACTGTACATTCCTAAACCCTGGGTTAACATCCTTATTTGCATATTTGCGTTGCCAATGTCACTAACTGGACAAACGCAGCACGTGGCCTGTTTACATAGGCTCATTGCACGTCCTCATATTACACATTGCTGACTGTAATATAAAGTTTTTTTCTGATTTAACTTTTCGCTTCTTCACTCCAATTGTCACGTTTTCCATTGATGTTTGACATTTCTCCTGTCATGCTTATATACATTGCGCAGTGTTTCCATGACTGCCCAAAGCACGTGAATATAAGGAACGCAATTGATTGTCCATTGCTAAGCATCTAGTTGTAACATTCTAACATAGCATCGTTTCACACTGTACACGTTTGGCGCCTCAATGTGGAGCTAACACCGCAAAACACCTCCAGAGCAGGGTTTCATAAAAGCGGTGCTAAACCCCTTTTAAATTACAAGTGTGAAACGTTCCTTTACCTGGGGTTAAAAGCAGGGTTAAGAAAGACGATAACCCCGGGTTAAGCGCAGTGTGAAAAGCCCTTTAGTGTACTAGAGCAGAGAAAAATCAAGGTAAACATTGTAACCAAATATTGTTCTGCCATTTCCAGTCAAACTATAATTTTGTCAAATTGTGCCAAAACAATCGAAAATATTATTTAATTGTTTGTATTTTGCATGCATAAAATGAAGCTAGACTTAGCTAGATGTATAGCAAAGAGTCTGCCAATTTATTCCAAAAAAGCAAACAACATAGGGCCCTATTTTAATGATCTAAGCTCATGATCTGAAGCACATGGCGCAGGTGCACTTAGGGCATGTCCGAATCCACTTTTGCTAGTTTAACAACGGAAAAAATGGTCGCATGATCCAAAAAGGTTGTATCTAGTCTCTTAATGAGTCATGTGTGTTTTGGACGTAACGTGCAATAAACCAGCCTCATCTCCCATTCCCTTTAAAAGCCAGTTGCGCTTGCACCATGGCGGATTCGCTATTTACATGGCGGAATTTGCGAGCCGAAAGACTGAAGGCTTCTCCAGAGAGGAATCCTTTTATTTTTAATATTTAAAAATGTTTGTGTGCTGCGGCACGTTCCTGTGTGTGTAATAAGCAGAGTGTACACGCGTTGTGCACCCGCCTATAGGCGCATATTACTAACGCGCCCTTTAAATAACACAAAAAATACTGCGCTGTTGACTTTAGACCAGGTTTTTGTTGGTCAATGGTGCAGTCGTTTTCAGTTGCCTCAAAATAGCAACGCGTCAACAATGCGCCTGAACACACCTCGTTTTCAGACCAGCACGCCCATTGGGCGAACAGATGGGCGCGAGTGCATTTGCTATCTAAACAACTTGGCGCTGGAAGTGAAAATGATAACTGTGTCGGGCTGAAACTAGCAAAAAAACACTTGCGTCGCGCCTGGCGTCGCATTGCGCCAGGTGTATGATAGGGCCCATAATTTCCATAAACATAATACATGCTTTGGCTTTTGTTGATTCAGAAAAACATATGGTTCAAGATAGATTCAGGAATGATTCATTTATTCCAGTTCTTCTTTTTATACAGGTCAAATTTACATTTGTGAAATGTTATATGGCTCTGTTCTTCCCTCATACCTCATATTTGTAAGCAAGCCAGCCACGTGAAACATATGTGTGTTTTTTGATAGCCTCTAACTGTGCCTACACACACTGTTGACAAAAACTGTTTACTGCAGTCTGGATCATAGTGAAAAGATCCCACATCGCCCTGCCAGAGTTATTTGTGGTCTGGACAGCGTGTGATGTCCCTGATGCTTCTGTTGATTTTAATGAGATGATGATCCACTGCCTGCCAAATCACTGCTCCACTGCATCTGTGATTCAAACAGCACTAAGGTGAAAGTTTCTTATGGACATTTTCAATTGAATATGTATACATTTCAACAGAGATTTGCTAAAACGTGCTTGTTTTAGACAGAATATGATCCTGCAACATTTTGTTCTAATTGAATTTTAAAGAAATCCACTATACACTCACCTAAAGGATTATTAGGAACACCATACTAATACTGTGTTTGACCCCCTTTCGCCTTCAGAACTGCCTTAATTCTACGTGGCATTGATTCAACAAGGTGCTGAAAGCATTCTTTAGAAATGTTGGCCCATATTGATAGGATAGCATCTTGCAGTTGATGGAGATTTGTGGGATGCACATCCAGGGCACGAAGCTCCCGTTCCACCACATCCCAAAGATGCTCTATTGGGATGAGATCTGGTGACTGTGGGGGCCATTTTAGTACAGTGAACTCATTGTCATGTTCAAGAAACCAATTTGAAATGATTCGAGCTTTGTGACATGGTGCATTATCCTGCTGGAAGTAGCCATCAGAGGATGGGTACATGGTGGTCATAAAGGGATGGACATGGTCAGAAACAATGCTCAGGTAGGCCGTGGCATTTAAACGATGCCCAATTGGCACTAAGGGGCCTAAAGTGTGCCAAGAAAACATCCCCCACACCATTACACCACCACCACCAGCCTGCACAGTGGTAACAAGGCATGATGGATCCATGTTCTCATTCTGTTTACGCCAAATTCTGACTCTACCATCTGAATGTCTCAACAGAAATCGAGACTCATCAGACCAGGCAACATTTTTCCAGTCTTCAACTGTCCAATTTTGGTGAGCTCGTGCACATTGTAGCCTCTTTTTCCTATTTGTAGTGGAGATGAGTGGTACCCGGTGGGGTCTTCTGCTGTTGTAGCCCATCCGCCTCAAGGTTGTGCGTGTTGTGGCTTCACAAATGCTTTGCTGCATACCTCGGTTGTAACGAGTGGTTATTTCAGTCAAAGTTGCTCTTCTATCAGCTTGAATCAGTCGGCCCATTCTCCTCTGACCTCTAGCATCAACAAGGCATTTTCGCCCACAGGACTGCCGCATACTGGATGTTTTTCCCTTTTCACACCATTCTTTGTAAACTCTAGAAATGGTTGGGCGTGAAAATCCCAGTAACTGAGCAGATTGTGAAATACTCAGACCGGCCCGTCTGGCACCAACAACCATGCCACGCTCAAAATTGCTTAAATCACCTTTCTTTCCCATTCTGACATTCAGTTTGGAGTTCAGGAGATTGTCTTGACCAGGACCACACCCCTAAATGCATTGAAGCAACTGCCATGTGATTGGTTGATTAGATAATTGCATTAATGAGAAATTGAACAGGTGTTCCTAATAATCCTTTAGGTGAGTGTATACTGTGTGTGTATAGCAAAACAAGAAAGGCCCCCTTTTCAGGATACTGTATTTTAAATACAATATTGTAAAATCCAAATAAGTTTTACAGCTGTGAAAAAGTCCTTAAAGGGACAGTTCACCCAAACATTTTGCCATCATTTACTCACCCTCAAGTACGTAGGAGACTGACACAGAAGAGAAGAGATTGTTGAATAAAGTCGTTATTTTTGTTTGTTTTTTGCGCACAAAAAGTATTCTCGCTGCTTCATAAAATGAAGGTTGAACCACCATATTTTAACTATATTTTTACTACCTTTCTGGACCTTGAAAGTGTTAATTAAATTGCTGTCTTTGGGTCAGAAAGCTCTTGGATTTCATCAAAAATATCTTCATTTGTTTTCCGAAGATGAACGAAGGTCTTACGGGTTTGGAACGACATGAGGGTGAGTGATTAATGACAGAATTTTCATTTTTGGATGAACTTTATTATTAAGGATTAATGATTAATCATGCAGCATGAACATAATGAAGACAAAATTTTCATTTTGGAGTGAACTATCCCTTTAAATGAACTAAAGACATATGATTGATTATAATTATCCTTGATGATTAAAAAAAAACAGAAACCACAGTTGCACCTGCAATGACACCACATAAACATGTAGTCAGCGAAACATCTCATTTTGGAGCACAGGTTCAAAGCCGTGCGAATGTTGCCTCTCCTCTGATGATATTCATGAGTTCCAGAGCCAGTGATCAGGCCTGTGCTACCCATGACCCTCAGAAACAAAGGCCATCCAAGCCCTCACTGTGATAAGTCTGCCATCACTCTCCACACTTCAATGGGCTCTGGAAATACATTCTCTCTGTCCCACAGGACCTGACCTTTTCATATCTGAGCCTTTGAGTTTTTCTATTAGCTCTGAGGAGATTACACAGACTCGGGTCTTTCACTTCTGTCTGCCATCATAACAATTTCTTTGGATGTGACTGGATCTGATTGCTGGATCTGTATACATATTAAACAGGATCAAATGTATTCGTATGTATTTGTGAAACCAATTTCTGGATGATCTATGCAAAGCCGTCTTAATGTTCACCTGCATTTTCTGCCTTTTGCATGGAAGTTGATGAAACTGCAGAAAAGGTACATTTCCGCACACCTGCTGGGCTGGTGTGAAGTACAGGAAGGCGCACAGGAGAGTAATGGCAGTCGCAGCAATTGTACTGTAAAACTGCATAAATATCTAGATGTTTTTCACCAGACTTGTAAAATCTTTTCTTTGTCCTTCAGAAAAAAGTCGTATGAGTTTGGAATGACATGAGGGTGAGTAAATAATGACAGAATTTACATTTTTGGGTGAACTATCCCTTTACATTCAAAATGTCAGGTACAGAGCAGCTCAAAATCTTCTGACTGGCTAAACAATAGCATGCAGCAGTCAGAATAATTTTTATTTTATTTTTTTATAACAAAAAGCCTGGCTGTCAGAGAGGCAGATATGTGTCAGGACATTTTCTGCATGCTGTTACATAAAAAAATAAAATAAAAACACTTACATATCTTTAAAGCCTTTTCGTGCCTCCAAATTCTGTGTGAAGATGCAATGTCGCATAAAAGCCATACTAAAATATGCTGACTCTGACCTTCTTTTGCTGGCTTTGGTTTTGTTCAGAAAAACAGCATCAGATGCTAGCACTCCTGTAGCTCAAACAGCCTGCGGCTAACATCACCAAAAACATGGGTTTGATGCCCATGAAGGAATGTATGAACAGATTAAATCTATACCTTTACCCTTTGGATAAAAACGTCTGCCAAAGGCATGAAAGTAAGTGCATTGAAGTTGATTTTGTCAGTGAGTGTATGCAAGAGACTTATCAATCAACTTTCAGGCATGTGATACACTGTTTCTCACAATCAGTTTATTCCATCTCTGAGTCACATTAAATAGTAATAAACCGTCCGTCCGTCTATCTATCTGTCTATCTATCTATCTATCTATCTATCTATCTATCTATCTATCTATCTATCTATCTATCTATCTATCTATCTCTGTCTGTCTATCTATAATCTATCTTTTCTGCTTTGTTTTCACATTAAAATATGAATTGCATTTCAAGGTTCTGTTTGCTACTTTAAATCAAATTCAGATAAACTTCAAGAAACCAAACTAGAATTTTAAAGGCATTCTCAATTCAGTTCTAACTGGTGCACACGCCTGGCAAAAAAGCACCTTTTCTAGCTACATATGCCTCTTCAGATCACCTCTGAGTTGTTAAAATGATTTTAGTGCAAAGTATTTGGAAGAAGAAAAAAAGGTTTTCCCAGAACTATTCCTCCTAAATAACACGTAATCCAATTATTTCTGACTGTAAATAACAGCCATGCATCACTGTCAGCTGATGCATATTATTATTCAAGTGTCTGTGCAGGTTGATATGAGGGTTTTTGTCTGTGTCAAATCCAAGGTAATCCAAGGTAACTATGAATACAGAGTGTGGTTTTCCACCAGTGAGATTATTATCCTGCATGAGATGTACTGTGATAATTGGACGCCACGCCAGAATTTTGAACATCACATTTAAAGGGGGGGGGGGTCTAATGCTATTTCATGCATTCTGACTTATTTACACTGTTAAAGAGTTGGATTCTCATGCTAAACATGGCCAAAATTTGGACCTATGACAGAGTATTTCTGTGCCAAATACAATCAACGGAAAGTTTTTTTCGAGTATGGCCCTGTATGATATCATAAAGAACGGAATGGGCACTTCTCCCAGATAAGCGCATGCGCACCTCAACAAGCGCGAGAGCAAGAGCAAGAGAGTTGTGCAAGTGTGTTTATTTGTTCCCGGTCACAAGTCGAAACAGCAGGCGGTGAGTGAAACTGCATCAAATGTCTGTGTTTTGTTGGCAATCGGCACGTAAGTGCATATAGGGGAGAGCGGGGCACAACCAAACGCTTTTTGACTTTCTCAGTTTGTGTAAATCCACTTGGGGTTCAGAGTATTTATTTTTTCCCACATTAATTTCACACATATCTAGTACAGTTATGTGGTTTTGTTTCATTAATACAGTGTATACTTTTTTCTTGATTTACCCCGAAAGAATGGAAGTGAAATGTGACAACATGCCCCATATATGGGGTACATTGTAACATGTGAGGGGCACATTGTAACATGACCATATGACAGCTTAAAATGTTACTTGATATAATCAAAAAATATACAAGACAAACTAAAATATTTTGTCAATAAAATACAATTATTAACTTTTTTAAATAAAATAATGGCATTTTTTAATCATTAAATATATACTAATTTTTGAGTTTGACAACAAACACATCGCTAAATACAGCTATACAGCATAGTTAAAAACATTATAATAATTAATAATTTCTGAATATTGATTCTCAGTCATTATTCACCTTTTTCTCATGGTTTCTCAATAGAATTAATAAAAGTATAGAATATAATAGCATAGTTCTAATACGGGCACATTGTAACGCAGTGTTACAACGCACCCCACCTGCACAACTGGGATTTAAACCCGGCTAGTGTCTTCTGCTGGTTAGATCAGCATCTCAACTGTTAAATAACAGATATAAGATTAAAATAATATCAGATTTGTCTAATTTTGAATAAACACAAAAAACAGAGATGAAAAATAAACTTAAGTAAGAAATTTACTTTTGCTATGGTTAAATGAATGTTCAGTGATATCTTCCAAAGATTTTCTCTAAATAATGTTGATATGGCAACTAGTAAATACACTAAGTTTCGTCATCCTGGCATGTGTGTTACAACTAACCCCGCGTTAGGTTGTGCCCCGCTCTCCCCTACAATACGAATGTATAGTGAATTAAAAGTTATCCAGTGATAATGCCATGTATTTCGTGTGTGTGTGTGTGTGTGTGCGCGCGTGCGCTCGCGACTCTTTAGCTCCGCCGTCTGCATGCCTGCACGAGTGTCTTTCATAAATATGATAAAACTAAATACTCTTATGAAGGATATGAAGGATGCAATACTACTCTATAGGTACTCAAGATTAACATGAGACTGGCAGAAACTGTGTGTGTTATGTACCCTTTAAGGAAGACTACTCCATCCGATTACAGATCTCCAGAGTGTTGCTGTCCCCCAAAAACTCTCAGCATCGGGATGCGCGCCACTCCAGAGTAATGAGCGGCGCTTCGTAATGAAGCAGTTCAGCCGAAATACTTGCTCACTAGCGGGTGAAATATAACAGTGAATGAGCTTAAAAACCGAGGGGGGTGGCTTGCACTAATAGGCCTTCTGGAAACTCCACTCATCCCCTTGAGACGGCAAAGTACAGTCCTTGTAATGAGCAGTGGAAAACTGATGTTAAAGAAGGAAAATCCTGTGAAGGTAAAACGATCAAGGGCTGCTCTCCTGCCGAGCCCTGAGGCCAAACCGACACAGAGGAGCCGAAATGAAAAGGGAGGTGAGGAGGTGGAAGCGATGAATCACTTCTTAAAATATGAAGTGACGCACATCGGAGTAGTACATGCCAACTGTGTGTTATCTGTACCTGACATCTCTTTGTTCAGTGTTCTGTGTTGACATGAATAGGCCTACTTAAGGTTATTTGGACAGGATACCTCAAAAGTGTACATCTGTTTTCCCCAAACATCCTTTTAAACCTACAACATATTATGTGGAAACACTTCCAAATGTCATGAAATGATATACTAGAATCGCACTGAGTAAAATATGCAGTTTTCGCAGGTGCTCGCTAATTAGAATGACAAAAAAACACATGGAGGCTTGTTATGTACCAATATAGCACCATTATAATGACTGTATGTTAACATGCCACAATAGCATACCAGATGTCAAGTTGTAGCGCTCTAATTAAACACCTGCTGGAAACAAACCATATATAATACTTCCAGATTTGTCATATCTGTTTTGATCGTTTAATCAGGAAACTCACCTTTGTGATCTTCATTGTTACATGTAAAGGCCAATTTATCTGTTTTCACACCGGCTAAGAGCTTTGGAGGAAGTGCAGTTTTTCTCGTAAACAAAATTAATGATGTGTCAAGAGTCCAGATTTACTATTGTATACGGTTTTTGTGGAAGTGGACCACACTACAACCGAGGTGTGCTGTTCTCTTTAACCCTAAACAGAAGCATAAAGAGGTCAGTACTCCAGGGAAGTGATTATCTTTTTGTCTGCTTAATGGTCCTCATAGACAAGCCTTAATGAGAAAAAATGAAGGGCCATAAGACCCCCACATCTCCATATCCTCACAGGAATCTCACAAGGATAGCGCTTCATCGGCTACGTCGGATACGTGTTTTTTCTTTGTCACAATTTTCATTGTTTATTAATCATAATTTTCAATGTGTACTGTTCTGAAAATTTGAAATCTGACATTTAAAGGGACAGTTGACCTAAAAATGAAATTAAGTCCTTAAGGTTTGGAATGACATGAGGGTGATAAATGACGACTAAGGGACCTATTTTAACGATCTGAGTGCATGGTGCAGGTGCACTTAGGGTGTGTCCGAATCCACTTTTGCTAGTTTAACGACGGAAAAAAATGTTGATGCACCAGGCGCATGGTCCAAAAGGGTTGTACCTAGTCTCTTAATGAATCATAGGTGTGTTTTGGGCGTGACGTGCAATAAACCAATCAGAGTCTCATCTCCCATTCCCTTTAAAAGCCAGTTGCGCTTGCACCATGGCGGATTCACTATTTACATGGCGGAATTCACGAGCGGAAAGACTGAAGGCTTCTCCAGAGAGGAATCCTTTTATTTTTAATATATAAAAATGTTTGTGTGCTGCTGTGTGTCCCTGTGTGTGTAATAAGCAGTGTATGCACATTGTGCACCCGCCTATAGGCGCATATTACTAACGCGCTCTTTAAATAACACAAAAAATACTGCGCTTTCCACTTAGTTTTCAGACCAGCACGCCCATGGGTGAACAGATGAGTGCGAGTGCATTTGTTATTTAAACAACGTGGCGCTGGATGTGAAAATGATAACTGCGTTGGGCTGAAACTAGCAAAAACACTTGCATTATGCCGGGTGTATGATAGGGCCCAGAATGTTCATTTTTTGGATGAGCTATCCCTTTAAGTGATCTTTACGCTCATGTATATGACATCCTGACAGTTGATTCTTATTATTGACCCATCTGATGTCATTAGAAAGTCATGCTCAAATTTTCCTTGAGAGATAAACCAGTTAAACCATACTCAATTATCGGATCGTTTTTAGGAATCATTAATTAGGACCAGTGTTAACTGTGACTTGAGTTAATTGTGATGTGCTAATGATGCTACTCAAAGACTCCACAAATACACAGCCGACAACAACACATTCATTCTGTTGTTGAACATCTTTCTGTGCTATACTTGTAAATGTGGACAGTGATTAGCATCTCTCATTGGCATCATGGTTATCATTGAAGACTAAAATTAAGATTGGTTTTAAAATATGATCATACTGAAATAACAAAGCAAAGTAAACAAAAAACTGAAATGAAATTAAACTAAAAGCAACACAGTGTTTAGTTACAGATTCCATTGTAAAAAATATTTGTTGTAACATGATTAATACACCGATCAGGCATAACACTATGACATTATGACCTAATTATGATTCCTAATATTGTGTTGGTCCCCTTTTTGCTGCCAAAACAGCCCTGACCCGTCGAGGCATGGACGCCACTAGACTCCTGAAGGTGTGCTGTGGTATCTGGCACCAAGATTTTAGAAGCAGATCCTTTAAGTCCTGTAAGTTGCGAAGTGGGGCCTTCATGGATCGGACTTGTTTGTTCAGCACATCTCACAGATGCTCGATTGGATTGATATCTAGGGAATTTGGAGGCCAAGTCAACACCTCAAACTTGTTGTGCTCCTCAAACCATTCCTGAACCATTTTTGCTTTGTGGCAGGGCGTATTATCCTGCTGAAAGAGGCCACAGCCACCAGGGAATACTGTTTCCATGAAAGGGTGTACATGGTCTGCAACAATGCTTAAGTAGGTGGTACGTGTCAAAGTAAACATCCACATGGATGGCAGGACCCAAGGTTTGCATCAATAAGCCTTGAGCCCATGACCCTGTTGCCGGTTCACCACTGTTCCTTCCTTGGACCACTTTTGATAGATACTGACCACTTCAGACTGGGAACACCCCACAAGAGGTGCAGTTTTGGAGATGCTCTGACCCAGTCATCTAGCCATCACAATTTGGCCCTTGTCAAACTCACTCAAATCCTTACGCTTGCCCATTTTTCCTGCTTCTAACAAATCAACTTTGAGGACAAAATGTTCACTTGCTGCCTAATATATCCCACCCACTAACAGTCGCCGTGATGAAGAGATAATCAGTGTTATTCACTTCACCTGTCAGTAGTCATAATGTTATGCCTGATCGGTGTATATTTGATTAATTTATTAATGTACTAGATAAAGCCAGCTTGTCCTGTGATCTCATCTCAACATGTCTGCCCCCATGAGAGGACCCACTCTATGCAAGACAAATCTGCTTTCATTATCTTCATCTCATGTGAGAGTAAATGATTATATTTGAACATGTTTTTTTCTAAAACTGCTGCTAATTTCTTTAGGGGAAAACCTTTTAATGAGGAATTAATTACCGAGTGGACCTTTAAACAGTTTCTTACTGCTTTGTGTATTTAAAAATTCAGACTCTGATGCCTCTTTTGGTTCTTTAAATGAAATGCCTCCTCAGTGCCACTGAGATTTTTTGCTCATTAAAAAGGTTTTCTAGAATTTCTATTATTTCTATTTCTAGGTTTTCTATTATCAATGTTGAAAACAGTTGCTCATTATTTTTTGGAAACCGTGAAAGTTTTTTTTTTTTTTCAGGATTCTTTGAGAAAGTTCTCTGAGTAAATATTTTGTGTAACAAAATGTCTTACTGTCACTTCTGATCAAATGAATGTATCTTTGCTGAATAAGAATATTAATTATTTAATTTTGGGACTGACCCCAAACTTAGATTAACAATAGTATACAGTGCTGGGTAGATTACTTATAAATTGTAGTTTGTTAACGATTTCAAAGTACATGACAAAAATTGTAGTTAGTAACATAATCCATTACATTACACATTTTAGGTAATGTAATTGGACCACTTTTTGATACTTTTAAATTACTTTTGACCTAACACATTTATCACATTGAATTGAATAGGTTAATATTGTGCCATATTCATATTAAAATACAAAGAGAAAGAAAATACATTCCTTACTTTATCAACATGAAGTGCATTAAATATTACATTACGTCAGGGTTTTCCAGACTGGGGTTCTTGAAGGAACTGCAGGGGATTTGTTAGTTTATGAAAAGCTAATAATGAAATAAATCATAAAAATGTAAAATTAAAATAAATCATTTTAAAATAATACAAAAAAATATAATAAAAATGTGTTTTAAAGACAAAAGCCCTCCGAAGACATAGCAATACATGGTTAAATGACTCGTTGAGTGATAATTCAAATAATAATTAATGTGTTTGTCAGTAGAAAACACTTCTTAAAAGTGAAATGATTTATGTAAATCCAATGATCAAATGATTTATGGCCTCTCAATTTTCCATGTAATTATAGCCACTTATAGTGGCTGGTCTTTCTGAATGTATATAAGGGATATGCTTTTTTAGAAAAGTAAAATTAGAAAGAATCAATAAATTATGATTGATTTCCTGCATTGTGTAAATAATACATAATCATGTGATCAATAAAAAAGTAACTGTTGGCTGATTACGACTATTTTAAAAAGTATAGGCCTACTATAACCTAATTATAAGTACTTAATTTTTGGAATCTAATTACGTAATCCAGATTACATGTAACAGTTACTATACCCAGCACTACAGTATATACACTATATTGGCAAAAGTTTTGGGATGCCTGCCTTTACATGTACATGAAAATGCAAAACCATGGCACTGTACTGCGAGTTAAAGTGCTATCAGTAGAAAAGGTGCTCATATAAAAAGTTTATGGGTGCTCATCTCAATTCTCTCACAACCGCCACATGGATTGTTTCAGGGCTATTTACAAAAAGTCTGGCTTTGGCACAGTGCAGCAAGGGCAATCAGACCAGACGTTCCTCTGTGGAGGGAGCTTCTCTCTGGAATGGATGACTGCAGTGGTCAAGTTCGGAGCCCTGGCAGCCCGAGTGTCCTGGAGGTCTGGCACTCATGTGTGATCGGGCCTCTTCACACTGTAATTAAACTGCCGTCCCTCAAAAGTCTGTCAACACGAGAGACCGTTCCAAGAGAGCACTGAATGCCAAATGCACTGCCCTCTATAGTCTGATGGTAGCACCCAAGCTGTTTTTCTTCATATATCTTTTTAAACTTCAGTGCTAAACCTATTACAAACATCAATAGTGAAGTGTATTAGATTTTAGCTGCCATCACATGAGAAAGCAAAATGATGATGCCCTTCGTCCTGGTTGCATCTAATGCATTTCTATTTTTATAAGGCCAGTATTGGCAGCGGTTATCCATTTAGACCGATCCAAAATCAGTTTTGAAGAAATAATGCAATAGTTTATGGTCTGACAAAGAAAGGATGGATCGATACTGAAATATTTCGATGGTGCAAGACTGCCACCTGCTGGTACTTTCATCATTACATCCGTGCTGTCCACATTTATTCTGAGTTTTTGAGCAACACTGCCAATAAGTCTGCTGGATGGGCAATGCAACCATCTGTTACCATGTTTCTTGTTATGTTTACCAGAACATCCTTCAGAATGTGCCTTCCCCTAATCACTGTTTTGGCACACTGTGAGATTTTGTAATCTTTTATTCTTTTTAATCGTGTGTCCATATGTAATTTGATATGTGATTTAAAAATGTTCTGAATGGAAAAAGCTCAGTTAATCATGGCAAAATGTGGCGGACACTCCTGCAAACTACTGCTTATTAATTAAAATTATTTATTGTGTAAAATGTATTTTTATTATTTGTTTCATTATTGTTATTATTATTATGATTTACAGAACTGCAGCCCAACCCTCTTAAAGTTGTGGTAAAGCTATTATGCAAAGCTACATGCTAAGGTCAAAGTGTTTTATTTGTTATTTTATTTGAAAATGTCGAAATTTGACTTGAAAGCAAAATGTATGAAAATCAGGAAGAAAGAGAAAAAAGATAGGTCTGTCTTGATTTATACATTATCACCCCGGTTTCACAGACAATGCATGTTTGAGCTGTTTTAACTGAAAAGCAACTTGCACTGAAATATCTTGGCCTATGTCAATGCCATTGTTTTGTCTCAAGATGCACATCAGGCACGTTTATAAAAGCTACTTAAAGGGATAGTTCACCCAAAAATGAAAATTCTGTCATTAATTACTCACCCTCATGTCGTTCCAACGACGTAAGACCTTCATTCATCTTCAGAACACAAATTAAGATATTTTTGATAAAATCCGAGAGCTCTCTGATCAATTTAATTAACACTTAGAGGCCCAGAAACGTAGGAAAGACATCATTAAAATAGTCCATGTGACTCCAGTGGTTCAACCTTAATTTTATGAAGAGACAAGAATACTTTTTGTGTGCAAAAACAAACAAAAATAACGACTTTATTCAACAATTTCGTTCTGAATAAAGTCGTGTGATGATGACGCAGGAGTTGCACTGTATTTACAACGTAGCCTAAACTGCATAGGATACCATAATAAGACCATTTTAAGGCCAATTACTTGTTTATTATTTCCATATAATAGGTGGCTGTGGTTGAATGTTTGTGTTTGGTTAATACCTCATTGGTTTGGACTATAATTTAATATCTTTTTCTTTTGTATTATTATTAAACTTCAAACAAACAAAGTCCACAGCTGCCCACACAGTCAGGCAAGATCATCGTAGTAGTTACATCATCACCCTCCTCCAGCATCCAGTAATGAATGGCCGGTGCTGGTGACGTCACTACAGGGCGGGGCTGCGCCATTTTGAATGTTGAGAGAAGTGCAGGAGGAGGATAGAGCTGAGGAGGGTGGGTTGCAGAAAGAAAGCCATAGGAGCTTAAGATTTAAGAGTGACCTAAAGGATTACTGAGAAGAGCTTCTTTCCGAGGTTCGTCTTCATCCATTCCCAGACGAACTGCTTGCAATAAAATAAACCCGACAAAGTTCTTTGGATAGTTCTGATACCAAAAATTAGCAAGCAGCAAGCAAAGGTAAGAGCCGGAAGTGACAAAATAGCGGGCCCTAAAGCGTGAATTTCCTTCAAAATACAACTAGAATAATATGAACTTTTATTAAAATTTAATAAAAACATTGTTATAGGATCACAGTCTATGTAATATAATAAAATAATGTGAAATAATATATATGTGTATGTATGTATGTATGTATGTATGTGTGTATATATATATATATATATATACATACATATTGTACTAAATATTTCATTTTCAAAATTGTGTTTTATATGGCACGTCAAATAATCACTAATAATCTAAATACACTGCAAGTTATTTGATATCATTTACATTCACTTCAAGATATTATCTGTCAGTATGATGTATTAATAATACATTTGTAAATAATTTATAAATTTAAGGCAGGTGAATTAATGTATTAATTTAATTAAGGTTTTATTTTCAAAAAATATAATGATATTTTATACTGTGAATCAAATTATGGAAGTACTTGTATCTTTTTTAATGTGTGTTTTTTTTTTTTTTTGAATGAAGGAACATTCACTGTTGGCACATCATGCACGTCTATCTTTAGACAGAATAAAATGGGCATTGCTCCACTGCACAATGGCAATTAAAGCTAAACACCAGAGATGCCTGTTATATACAGCTCTTTGGCATCATTTACCTTCACTTCAGTATTAATATTTAAGTATCATTTACCATTAATAAGTTGATAGATAAATAATGTACAGATTGATAGATTTCAAGCCAAGGTAGAATTTATCAGCCCCAATGGGTGAAAAAACAGCAGCAACAATAAATATAATGCATGAATACATGGTTACAGTAGACATTATGATTTCCAGAAACAATACGTTGTGCAGATATGTTATTTATGAATCCGTGTAGGCAGACAAGACCCAGAAGTGCCTCCCGGAAAACTGTAATGGAAAAACGGGTGACTCTTGGTAATCCAAGATTTGCAGAATAATTCATGGAATAGGTTCCTTGCATACAATACAGGAGGACGTTGCTGTCAGTTTGTTTTCCTTACCTTCCTGTGTTACTTGCATCAGGGCTTTTCGGTCTTTCAGATGCCATGGATCCTAAAATTTAAAAGGCAGCTATATATTTACATGTATAAAGATCCCATTTATACTGTGAAAAATAAATTAATATTATAAATGTGTAAAATATTATTATGAAAATATTTCTACATTTGTTTTTCTACTCACTAGTCAAATCGATTAATCGCAATTAATTACATCCAAAATAAAAGTTTGTTTACATAATATATGTGTACTGTGTATAATTATGTATATTTGAATACACACACATACATCTATATATTTAAGAAATATTTGCATGTATATACTGTATATATATTTATATAACTTATATATAAATATAACACATTTTTCTTAAATATACACATGCATTTGTACGTATTTACTGTGGTCCTGGGCCCCAGTTAAAAAACCTTGACTAATCTGAAAATCATTCATATTTATCAGGTAATTCTAGTTTTACGCTATTAATTGCATTTTGTTCCCTTTTTTTTCCCAGATTGTCAATTTTTTCAGAAGTTCAGGCACTTTTATTTTGAAAAACTGCATTTCCGGCGCCTCTCTTGGAAATCTTGCCCTGGTCGTTGCCTTCACACTGCTTATCAAGACTAGGGTCCGACATCGCCACTCTCGCCATGGCAGGTAACTTGTCAAGTTTATGAGGTGCTCAAGCAGGGATTGCATGAAACCAATGTGATTATAGCAATTGCTTCTATTTGTTAGAGCGAGCGCAGCGGTTGTAGTGAACCCATCATCGGGATTGCTGACCCACTGACAGTAGCCTAGCCATTTAGCTGCCTCGTTTCCCTCCAGTTAGCCAGCAAATCGGCAAAACTGATTTCAGTCGGTTTTACTCATAATGTAACGACCGTTCGCGCTTGTGTTCAGCAGTACTGAGGCTTCTCCGTCATCGTGAATGGTACAGAGTTCATAGTGTTTTACTGATGAGCTGCATTTGCGTGGGAATCTGTCTGGCTAACCCACTCTTCATTTGTTAGCGGGGATGCGCGGTCAGGCTACGTGATTTTTAATATGTCGGTTATAAAAATGAATCGACATTGGGTAACATGTCCTGCTTCTCTTCTTCTGTGTATGTATATGAATCACCCGGCCTGATGTATAAATCTGCTCGACATCTCGGCCTCTTTAAATCACCTCCATTTAAAACGAACTTTAACCGGCTTCTGCAGAGTCATGTGCAGTCAAACCGCCGCGCGCTTCCCTCTGTGACTTTAAAACGTTAAAATCATCACGATCCGCACGAATGACAAACACAAATGCTTTCCTGTTTCTAGCATTTCAGTGGATCAGACTTATTCAAAAAACAGAAATCTTAAAGATCAGTCGTGACTCTAAGGGGTGGGAGGATTCCGTGTTATGATGGCACTGGTTTTATGGTTTAATAATTGTAATAAATTAAAGACTTTTTATGATTGTATTTACATTATAATATTTTAACTATTATTCATTTATCTCTCTCTCTCTCTCTCTTTCTCTCTATAAATAAATATATATATATATATATATATATATATATAAAAACCAAAATAATACTTAAGTACAATTACTCAGATACTTAGGGCGTTTGTCGTTCCTGCCATTCGGTCTCCTGTAGCCACTTGTCCCGTTAACAAACCCAACCAGTTTCGCTCTGCCTCCCGGGATTTGCCTCAGCCCGTTTCTCCCCCTCATTAAAAAAAATGATGCAAACTATCATGTAAAATTTATAGGAATTATTGTGTGTAGACATTATTCTAGTATTGTTTCCTAACCTTTTTGGGTGAAGAAAGGGTAAATTAGTTCAGACGAGAGCCCTCTGCCTCATTTCCTCGCTGACCACCTTAGCATCACTAGTACAGTCTTTATTGTAGTATTACTCTGGTATTTTTCTTGTTTTGTGCTATGGAAGGATGGTTTTTATTTATCAAATCCAATATAAATGTTCCTTATAGGTTCCTGATATTGCTTTAACCTGCTTTTATGATTTCAGGAGCCGGAGGCGGGGGAAACGATGTGCAGTGGTGCTTTTCACAAGTGAAAGGGGCGATCGATGATGACGTAGCCGAAGGTGAGTACTTGTTTGAATAGTATCTTCCTGTCTAAGCGGGCGATTCATGGACCGGACTTTATGCTGATAGTCACGTGTTATACACCAGTGGTTCTCAACTGGTTTGTTCATGGGACCCACTGTAATTAATCGCGATTAAAAACATCAGAGTTTTTTATATTTTTATATTGTAATAAGTTTGTAGTTACTCTCCAAATTAATGTAGAAAAAACTACAGTATATCAAGACAGTATATTTTAAATATTTGTTGTAACGGCATCTTTTTATGAATGAAGGCCAGTATCACTGATACTAATACTGCTATTGTTTGAAAAATAAAACGTTAATGATAGACATTCAACATTACAGGATCTATCAATTTCAACGTTTATTAGGCTTTAAAATAATAACTTTTAATTTAAGTGAACTTAAAACAATAAATGTCGTATTTACCTGTGACCTTCCTACCTGTCTAACAGAAATACAGATATTGAATAAAGTTAAACACTTTACAGTCTTAACTGCATAATTTATTAATTAAAATGTTAAATTAAATGTTACCTTTTGTTCTTTGATTAATTTTAATGACAGACATCATTAGTGGCTGCTGTCACTTTAAGATCTGCCGCTGCCGAACATGACGCGGATCCGACGCGGATCTCATTTTCCTACAACTCTTTGTTCATTTAAGACGTTATTTAACTCATTTAAGAATATGCTACAAAGTGTGCTTTTTTATATGAATACACTTAGAAATACTTCTTATTAAAAAAATTAATGTGGAACTCCATGTTGACTTTCATGATTTCAAGTGTTACAAGCAAATAATTTAAGCAGATTAAACAGACAGTTCAAAAGAACAAATTTATTAAAATGATTTGAACTTGCAGCGATTATACATATTTGCTACTGAAACTTAAATCAGAAAAATAAAATAAAATAAAATGACTCAATCTGCTTCTTATTAGGGGTAGGCAATATGACCAAAATCCTATTTCACGATATTAGAATTTTTTTCCACGATGGCGATATATCACAATATAGTTGTTTTTGTTATTTTATTTTTGTAATTTAAAAATAACAAATAATTAAATTACAAACACAAGGACAAATACAAAATAAAAATATTAAACAAATTAAGTTTTTCAGGTACAGTAGGTTTATTTAACAGTTAGAAATAGCACAGAAAATGAGTAATCAAATGTAAAAAATAAAATACTGCATTGTCTTCACTGTATGAATTAAATATAAATGTATACATTTATTCAGCAGGTTTATTAGGCTGCTGTGACTTTAACCCTTAAAGACCGAGTCAGCAGTCTGCGGCTAAAAATAACTATCGTTCTAAAATGTTTAATAGCTTTTAAACTGCTAATCCAATCTGTATGCTGTAAAATGCACCGTAAAGAGGAGAATCTCAGCTTTTCAGAAGTATCACATTTCAAGGAAACGCATGTGGGTTGTTCCCCTGAGCCAAACAGAAACGATTGTTGATCATTAGTCCCACCCCCCCGTGCCCAGATTCGTTGAAACTGTCATCAACTCAACCAATAAACATAGTGTTTGGTCTTTTGAACCACCAATCACGTTTCTCTGAAAAATTAAAAAAAGCACAACGGGTGTGTATTTGCGTGCATGAAAATAAACCGAAATAAACGCATGCAGAGCACTCTCTCACATAGCACAGCACACAAAAGTCAGTATATTTCTCTAATTGTATGTAGTTTGTGTTTTAAACCATTTTCACTAAGTATATTTTCCTCAATTAGTATTTGAGAAGATTATTTGCACCATTTGTTCATTTAAAGTATATTTTATTGCATGTTTTTTGTCACAACTTGTTACATTGTTTGCATTTGTTGTTCATGTTCAAATGATAATATATTTCTCCTGAAGAAAAATGTTTGCTTCAGTGTTCTGTTATTATATAACAATCTTTCTGTTTACTTTACTCCCTGAACTTTTTTGGACACATCTACATTGTCAGTAAATAAAATACACTTGTTTTCACTCAAAAAAACGCCTAGAATAATATTATTATAAATGGCTATAACTTGCTGAAGGATTGTTACATGTAGACAATTTCATCTGGAAGTCTAAAACAACCAAGTCTAAGTTTCTAAAGGAAAAAATCCAAACTTCATGAAGTTCTGATTGAGTTCACAGTAAAAACACAATTTTTGCTGCCGTTTTTCTTAAAATTCTATTAATTTAATCCTTTCACAGACTAAATAAATGTAAAATTGGGTAAATGAGCTAGATGGAAACTTCAGGTTCTCCTGTTTAAAATGATATATGGCACTTGATGCTAACTGCTAGAATGTGTGAGAAAAAAAAAGTAGAGGCAAGTCAGGCGCCCCAAAAATGTTCTATGTCTTTAAGGGTTAAGACCGAATGCACGGATACATTATATTGAAATACACCTGGTTTACACCCAACTGTTTACTTTCACTTGACACATAACCGACCGTGTGTACATGAATACTCCACACAAATGGCATTTTGACACAATCGTGTGTGTATTCGACCATTCAAGTGCAATAAGATGTAAAAGAGAACTGAGTTCGCGATCACATGCTGAGGCGTGGCTTTCTGTGCGTGAGCTTTATCTGTCAGTCAGCGCGAACAATGCATTTCTTTTTCACAGCTTATTGCACTTAACTCTTTTTAATATCAGAAACGTCCTGACGTTCTTTGTCTCATTAATGCGTTTCATCACTCTAAAATGTCGTTTTAGAATATATTTGCATACTGCGATAGACAATATAGCAAAATCTCTAAAGTTGTATACCATCACAACAATATATATTGTCATACCACCCAGCCCTACTCATTAACAGCCTCAAAAATATTTTGTATAATTTGATCATGCTTTGCGCTTCCAGTAATAATGTAGTTCTTTCAGCTCCACTTAACACATTTTTCCATGTTTAAATACTCATTTAAAATGAGTCTAATGACACTAGTCTATTTTCAGTAAACTTAATGACACAAAAACATCATATTATTCACAATGTTGGTTAATTATCTCACAAAGTAAGTATAGAATATATCATAAGTATTCAATATGTAACCCAGCCTTACTGCCTCTCATCCATAGCTGTAGACTTCTAATGCGTCATGATTAGAGATCGACCGATATATCGGTTTCCCGATATTTTTCTCGATATTTAAGCATTTTCCCATAATCGGGTATCGGTTTTGTAATATCGGATTCACCGATAAATGGTGCCATCTTGTGGACGTTCTGAGAATTGCGTACAAGCCCGCCATTAAAGCACTGCGTCTGAGGGGAAATGAGTCAACAACGGTGTTCGAAGGTAAAATAACTTGCATCCCTTAATTAATAAACTTTATTTAACATAACAGTCAGTAATTCACAAATGAGATATGCACAAATAAGCTAACGTTATGTAGTTTAAATTTGGCGCTAAAAATAGAGACGAACTCACAGTGGTATCCGTCATGTCCAAATAAAGACGTAACTTTACATGAATGAAATAAAACAGCCATGAATGAGTACATGTTGGAAATAAAAGCGCCGAATTTATTTCTCTCTCTCTCTCTCTCTCTCTCTCTCTCTCTCTCTCTCTCTCTCTCTCTCTCTCTCTCTCTCTCTCTCTCTCTCTCTCTCTCTCTCTCTCTCTCTCTCTCTCTCTCTCTCTCTCTGTTGTCTATGCTCATCTCGTGAAGTCGCATTCATAGCTGTTCACTCACCGGGTTGTTGCTCCATCATAGTCACCGTATTTAACTTTTAACAAGACAAACTCGTTTAAAACTCCTTAAATTATATTAACGTCTGCTATATAACATTTATATAATAAACATCTAAATAATTACAGCTCTGTGGAAATGAATTATCAGGCCTATCTCCGCGAGAGACGTTCTGTGTAAACGCATAATGAAAACAGCGCTCTGTCATCAGCAGGTATTTCATAATCTAGACGAACCGACAAAAACATTATTAATGATTCTGATAACGTGCCATATGAGATGGACTAACGATGATGTATTCGCTCTGTTTTGTTTATTTTTCTGACAATGTTTGTGTATTCCAGAGAATATTCCAGCGCGTTCCATTCTCTTCACTCTTTAGTCTATTAAACGACACATAAACCTTTTAAAACTGTAGTTTAAAACGAATGCTTATATTTATGGGAAGTTGATGGACTCACCTGTCATTTATTTATGTTCTCCATTTGATTAGACTTTGTACATTTATTTTGCCTGTTGTTAATATGCTGTTGTTATAAATAAAAAGATGCAACAGCAGTAATGTTAAAAAGCTTGCACTGTATTTTTTTTTTTTTTTTTTTTTTTTTTTTTTTTTTTTGCACTCTTTGAGACTATTTATTGACGTAGAAGTGTTTTGTATGGAAGAAGGGAGTGAAATTGCAAAAATTACAGTGTTTAAAAAGTGTTAAATAAAACAGTTTGTTCAGTGCTGTTGCTATAATTGTAAAAAAACAGAAATAGCACAATAAATAAAAATCGCTTTTATATATCGGTTATCGGGCACATAAACATGCAAATAATTGGTATCGGTTATAAAAAAAAAATCAATATTGGTCGATCTCTACTCATGATGCCATATGTATAATCAGAAGGGACCTAAAGTCCAAGCAGATCTTTGCCTGAAGTCTCCAGGATACATTGTTACAGGCTCTTGTGCTAGTTTCCAATGGGATGATCTCTTATCGAAATGTCTTCTGGCCTGATTCAGTGACTTTCTTTGAGTTTTGCACGCACTGAAGGGGGGAGGTGGGTCAGACTTACACAAAGGGCCCTTACTTTATTCTTTTCTCTTGCATTCTTCTGCTCTACTGGTTTGAAAAGGGTTAAATTGGTATGAGTAAGTCTACAGCCCATCCACGACTGAGGCAGCTGTCTGGAGTTTGTAGCAGGAATCTAGGTTACAGATGTGTGTGTCACTGCCCTTTTATTTAAAGAATCATCTCATTGAGTCAGTCGGTGACTCTCTGACTTCTTATACTAAATATGTTTGAAGCAAATGCACGTTAAGTTAGGACTCCTGTAGGTTTTTGACAGAAGCCCAGTGGCTGTTAAGTAAGGCTGGGTTGAAAATATCAATTTCTTAATCGATTCTCATTTTGATGATCCAATATTGATTATTCAGGGCTCTAGACTCATTCTTCCCACGGGTCACTCTGGTGTGTCTTAACTTTCTCCGTTGGTCGCACCGACTTACAATTTGGTCACACCCCTTTTTTTATATTAATCATAATGACCTTGCATGTTGATGAATCGTTCTCTTGATTTATATATGCTGGTTTAGCATTGATGTAAAGATTGACGTGACCTAAAAGCTTGATATTTGCAAAATATTTTAATCTGAACATTGCTTCCAACAAGCATAAATTTAAAAAAACATTACTAAAATATTATCACACATAACATGTATAACAAAATTATTGTTGCCATGGGTGTTATTTTATTAAAGTAAAATTTCCATGATTGCGCGTCATGACACACCGCAGCCACAATAGTGCTGTATGGCGGGTGTATTGCTTTTATTTCGTTTTTCCTTTTTTATTCAAAATATTCACAAACTTGCTGGCTGTCATCAACTACCTGATATACCGATTTTTAAATGCATGTAAGTGAACGTGTTTTATTGTTGAAAAATATAGTGATCATGTTAGTTGATCTATAATGCATGATGGGCGTCGCCATGTTAGTTTGCCCTGTTATTAAATCCCAAGGAATCTTTTTTTTTTTTTGTGTCTGAGCGGTGCTTTACTTTTGATATGAGACTTATGCTGTGTTCCATTTACCTCGGAGGAGAGATGTCATAGCTGGAGTTGACCCCGTTCCAGTACACCGATCCGAAAACTAAGGACACGTCCAACCAAACCTTTTGTTGTGCTTGCTCTTTCACAATACAAAGACATAAAGCAGTATTTTGCAGAGATATTGCCGAAGTGTCATGTCCACAAATAGAGGTTGGATAGTACTGTGTACACCACTGAATTGAGACACAGACAAACAGAAGTGCTAATAAACAAATTATACTGTTTCACTACAGTTGATTTGCTGAGCAGCCATATTGGATTCTGAAGTCAGGGTTGTTGCGCTTCCCCCAAGTTTCCCAGTCACAACTCCGACTTGAGGGCAGGGCTTGACGGTTACTTTTTTCCCCAAGGAGCACGTGTACTCCTAAGTTGAAAAAGTTAGGAGCGCATTTAGAAACTTTAGGGGCACAACTAACTATTTCTGCATTTTTTATATATATATATATATATATATAAAACACACTGTAACATATTTTGCCATACTAGTGTTATTTTAGTATCACTGAGATACTATATCGTTTTTGTTAGTATTTTGAATTCAATTTAATTCTGCTTTCATTTTAATTTTAGTTAAGTTTTAGTAATTCAGTTTTGTC
Organism: Coreius guichenoti; assembly: GCA_039654105.1. Taxonomy (NCBI): domain Eukaryota; kingdom Metazoa; phylum Chordata; class Actinopteri; order Cypriniformes; family Gobionidae; genus Coreius; species Coreius guichenoti. The sequence goes on along the minus strand of CM077190.1, from coordinate 12,321,845 downwards.
TTTTTTTTTTGGTTTTTGTTATTTTAAAAATGTCTGTATAGTTTTTATTCATTTTTATTTCAGTTTTAGTTTGATACATCAGGTTAATGAAACTAAATATCAGGGTAATTTCAACTAAATGAAAATAAGAAGTTTTTACATTTTATTTTGTCAGTTAACATTTATTTCAAATGAGGAGAATTTTTATGGTTTTAGTTTTTGTTAGCTATAATAACACTGATACTAGTAAAATCTATATATTTAATAATACGTGTCAAATAATAATAGTCTTTCTTTCCTGTGATGGGGCATCCCAGACAGAAGCTACAATAGTTTACTTTTAAATTAAATGGAAATTAAATGAAATTACATACAGTTTGTTTAACCAAATAATAACCGGGGTGGAAATTGGACACACCGCTTGACTTTTATTTAATAAACAAGCCCAAAATACACCGGGACTCTTATTTTTAAATGTCTTTGGTTTATTAATGTTGCTGCTCATTCAAATTCAGATGAGGGAGATAAAATATGCATTTTTACAACCGCATGCAACATATTACAATATAAACACCATAAAGTAAGCATTGTCATAATTGATCAGCATTAGTTCATAAGCAATCGCTTGGCATAAATGTGCGCTATTCATTGATTGTGAACTGATCTCAAGCAGTCTGAAGTGCATTTATTTGATGAAATCATAGCCTTTTGAAGTTTAATAATCAAATTAGGCAGCATTGCGATTAGTTTTTTCATCCCCAAAATATAAGATGCCTTAAATGATTAAGACGCTTGTTATGATCTTACTAAGAAAACTGATCCGCAGGGATTTTTTTTTATTCGCACACGTGCTCCAAAATACATTTTACAGTTCGCACACATCTATTTTTAGTCGCAAATGCGAGTGAAATGGTCACACTGTCGAGCCCTGGAGGGGGCATTCCAGTTCAAGAGCACCTATTATGCAAAATTCACTTTTACATGGTGTTTGAACATAAATGTGTGTCTGCAGTGTGTGTACACAACCACCCTATAATGGTAAAAATCCACCCACTCCTTTTTTTAATCCCCATAAATCATAAGCAGTGTCTCAGAACAAGCCGTTTGCAGATTCCTGGCAAAGTGACGTCACATTTCACAGGCCCCGCCCACGGGGACACATTTCACAGGACACTGCCGTATTAGCATAGACCCCGCCCTCAGAGAGCTGTACACAGTCCGCCATGTTTATCTCCTCCCAGAACACTTAACAGCAGCATTCAAGTAAGAAATGTGTTCTTAATAAAGCTACTAAAGTTCATTCATCAAGAGCAGTGAGTGATTTTGTGTTTATCTTTTGTTGTTTGATTCATATTAACAGTATATAGCAGTAGGTACTGTATATTACACTGCTTTCACTTTAGTACACAGATCTAATATACACACGGGATTTCTGTACTTGCTGCATACGTGCACAGACATAACCAACTGTTTTCATGTGAACTTTGTGTGTTTCTGACATAATCTTGTGTGCATTTGACAGTTTAATCGCAATAACATATGAAAGACATCCAGCTCTCTGTGCGCATGCGTCGGGTGTGTGCTCAAGTTGAGAGTGATATGGCTTTAAAACGCATGCAGATGATATTTTATGATGATGAAGAACTGCAATGTCACGTGAGCGTGTCCGCGATAGAGATGATCATAATCAAACAGATATATCATGTTTCAGTTTTCATTCGTGTTCACAAGCTGTGAAGGCTCCTCTGGGGTGGAGAGCAGCAGCTCATTTGCATTTAAAGGAGATACACACAAAACAGCTCATTTTTCTCAAACCCAAAAATTGGCTTTTTCAAAATGAATTTTGATCTGAAACTTCACAGACACACTCTGGGGACACCTGAGAAATATATTACATTTTGTAAAAAGGGGCATAATAGGTGCCCTTTAAATCTCATCTATCTAGTGCGCTTCCCATAATGTTTATGCATTAGGTCAGTAGGCGGAGAGTAGACAGTCTTTAGTGGCTGTATGAACACATTTGACCACATGAGCGTTTACACAACGAAAGCAGTCCGGTCAAATGCGTTTTTGACTACCTCTGGAAGTGGTAAAAAGTGTACAAATGTTTTAGACCCCATTTACACCTGTATTTAGCGTCTTCCACTTGGGATCCGATCGACCAAATGCATCTTAATTCCAGGTGTAAATGGGGCCTTAGACAATGTCATGTAACGTTACAATGTCATGTAATGTTACAACTTGATAGTTAACTAGAAAAATGAACACTAGAGAGGAGCATTTTGCTAAAAATATGCACTATATTACGTACTGCTGCTGTCGAACGGTGTATCACGCTTGTCTCTCATTAGCAATCGTTTCAGCGGCCTCGTTCAGCTCCCACAAAACCCGGCCCTGCTCTGCTTCATACTACAGTAACGTTCCCTGTATTGTTTAGAGCATTAGTTGAGTATTTTTTTCCCCCTTGAGAATGGAAACTGAGATGTACTGTACCTGATATTTATCCAAATGGATCGATATCAAATCAAATTAAATCGAAATTGGAATCTAATAAAATAGCAAGCTTGTGAATTGACATTGAATCGTGAAATTTGTGCCTTACTTATCTTTTGGGGGGGATGAGGGTGGAGAAAATCTAACAAATGTTGTATGCACATCCCATCATATAGCCGACATCATTTCTACTGTGGAGTTCAACCACTCAGGGGAGCTGCTAGCCACAGGGGACAAAGGCGGTCGAGTTGTCATCTTCCAGCAAGAGACCGAGGTAAAGGGTCAAACGATCCCACATTATATCCGCTTTCATTCCCAAAATGTCTTTCTCACAAAAATGTGTTTTTCTTTTTCCAGAACAAGAGTCAGCCACAGTGCCGTAGTGAATATAATGTTTACAGCACATTTCAGAGCCACGAGCCTGAGTTTGACTACCTGAAGAGTTTGGAAATCGAGGAAAAGATTAACAAGATACGCTGGCTACCACAAAAGAATGCTGCACAATTTTTGTTGTCCACAAATGGTTAGTAGAGAAAATATAAATATTGAAATCATTATTTATTTATAAAATAAAGTATCTATACTTAACTAAAAAAAAAGTTAAAAAGTTTTTTTTTTTTTTTAGTTACAACACAAAGCTTTTTTTTTATTAACATTATCTTTCTAATATATGGTTATATAATATATGGTCTAATATACCCTTAATATCAAGTAACTAACACATCATTTATTCATACTGCAGGATTTTTTTATTAATCACAGTTTAATTAAGATGCTAAACGATTACTTAATCTCTGGATGTACTGTACGTGGCCCTGTTGGTTTAAAAGCACTCTATACAGCAGGGCTCCAGACTAACATTTGAGAGCAGTGGCACCGGTGCCACTAAGTTCTACAGATGGTGGCGCCAGCACCTGATTTGGTGGCGCTGGAGGAAAATTTATCATAAAGTTATTTTGATCATATAATTACTATTGGTTTGCATTGTTTTGTTAAGTGCAGTTACTAATAATATTACATGTTTGTGTTTTGAAAATTTAATAGTGAAGCAGTGAGCTTGAAATTATATGCAGGTAAAATTAACTTATTAACAACAGTAACGAGGAAAAACCTCATTTTTATATGGGAAATATTCTACTCTTAGTAAATGTACCATTGTTCTTTTATAGTATCACACTGAACTGTCCGACAGCTTCAGTGATTATAAAAGGAGCACTCTTTACTTGTTTTCTGTGTAATTCAGTCACAATTTGAAGAAAAGTTTTTGTTTTTCATGAGCCTTTGTGACTTCCTACTTGATGGCTAATAAGTCAAATTAGTGCTCCTATGCCCCCACCTACTGGTTATAGTGGTATTTCATGTCTTTTTTTTAAATAAGTTACTTGTTTGCCACAAAGTGGCCTACACCTTTAAAAGTTTAGTTTTACAAATCATAACATTAAAAATAACATTAAAATTTAATAATATTTAGAGCTTTTAAGTGCTGGAAAAAGTGTGAAGCCCTTGAAAAGGGCTTGAATTTCACTCTCAAAAGGTTGTACGAACCCTGAGATAATGTAAAAAAAAAAAAAAAAAACATTTGACTATTTCTTTCACAATACTACTACATTCAATCCATAGTGAATGTTTATGATTTGTGGACTGAAACCCCTTAACTTTGTTCATGGCACAATGTTTCTCCGATGTTAATTCTGCGGTGAATTCAAACACTGGATCTCCGAGCGCTGTGTAGTAACGGTGTCGTGTGATCAAGATCGGCCCGTGTATGAGCTCGCACTGCTATACATGATTTATGTAATGATACCTATAATACAGCAATACCGAATCCTCTATATATTCAGCGGGAGATGCATTTGATCACTTCTGTGAGTTGATTTAAGCTCTGCAAATTCTCCAGATTTTTCTCTGACTCACTGAAGTGTCTCTATGCTGTCTAAAAATATGAGCTCTCTGCCGTGTTATGCAACCAGTGTGTATTTAAGACTCTCTTGAATGGACTGAATGCCGATCTTCTGTTCACCCACATACTGGAAAAGATATTTGTGGGACAGAGTTCATATTAGACGTGGGAAAAATGACCAGATGTTTTAAAAATTTGGTGAACTGTCAACTTGATTTGTTATGCCAGTCAAACTACCTCTTTTTATGCATGGAAATAGGCTTGGGTGTTTTTTGTTTTTTTTTGTAGTTTTTTTGTGTCAGGAGGTGACGTTGTTCTGTACCTTCGACTGCAGATAAAACTATAAAGTTGTGGAAGATCAGTGAACGTGACAAGAGACCGGAGGGATACAATCTTAAAGAGGAGGATGGGCGCTACAGAGATGCTGCTACCATCACAACTCTACGGGTGAGTCACGCACGCTTGTCCACACTTGCACTCAAAAACACTGCCCAAATGTGATCATTTCCATTATTCTTTGGTTTGCATGTTGATTTTAGGTATTTACACTACCATTCAGAAGTTTGGGGTTGGTAATATTTTTCTCTTATGCTCACCAAGGCTGCATTTATTTGATCAACACTGCAGTAAATAGGGCCCTATGAAATCCATTTCAGTTTTTCAGTTTTAATTTGTTACAACAATAGGGCACTATGAATTTTTTTTTTTTTTAAAGAAATTGTTGCATGTTTATTTTATCTGGATTCATTTAAAAAAAAAAAACAGGTGGTAATCAATTGAAGGCATAATACATTAACCATGTATTTTATCTTTAAAATGAAAATTAAACAATTCCTTTTATTTTTTGGCAAACAAAATGCTGCACAACAGAGGTTTACTGTTAAAAATTAATTGCTCCAGTCTTCAGTGTCACATGATCCTTCAGAAATCATTCTAATATGCTGATTTGCTGCTCAAGAAACATTTCTTATCATCAATAGAGATGCACAGATACTAAATTTCTCGGCCGATACTGATAACCAATTATTTAGAATGATATCTGCCGATACCGATAGTTTGATTTTTCTTATGGAAAAGAAACCACTCCCAAATAATCCTGCAAACTACACAGAGAACCCTCTCATTTGGTACACCTTAATATTGGTTTAAATTATCAACAAAGGTATTATATTTCACTGCTATTTATTTTCAGATATAATAGGCTTATTACACCCAAATAAAAACTGAAATGTTTGTATACAACTCAATTGCACATATAAGGTATTTTTCAAAAGCACTTGTCTTCATGACAAATTTATTCAAGCATACATATATAATTAACAGTAAGTAAGCTCCTCTCTAGTGTTTCTTTATTGCTAACTAACAAACTGAACATCGGATGACTTTACTGATGTAGTCTAAATACAATGTAAAGTGACCTATTGTTTAAAAGCTGTATTGACGTCTTTCTGCGGTTGAAACTGATTGAGTGACCTGGCAACCCTGGCTTGAACTACTACAGGTGATTCATAGGGTCAAATAAAGCCTGCTTTTATGTAGTTATTTTTTAACTGTTAATACGCTGTTGTTGCGTTAACTTGCCCTAAATTCAACATGAGACATTTTCTTCACACACACAGTATGAGTTGCAGTCGGACATGTTTTTTCCGCACGCTTTTGATTGACAGGATACCATCGGCCCTGATCATCTGTTTTTAAGTGAAAATAATTGCTTTTATCGGCTGATACTGATTACTGGCCGATACATCGGTGCATCTCTAATTATAAGTGTTGAAACCAGTTGTGCTGCTTATTTTTTGTAAAAACTCTGATAGGTTTTTTTTTCAAGATTTTTTGATAAATTATTTGAAACAGAAATCTTTTGTAACATTATAAATATGTCTTTAACTGTCACGTTTGATCAATTCAGTTGATGCTTGCTGAATAAGTTATAATTTCATTAAAAAAAACATACTTTTGAATGGTACTGTATATTTGCAGAAATATTAGAAAATTGTACATCTTTGACCGTTATAAATTCAGAAAACACACACTGAAATGCTATAATGGCAAATATACGTGTGATCTCTTTGTGTAGGTTCCAGTATTCAGGCCTATGGATCTCATGGTGGAGGCCAGTCCGCGGAGGGTCTTTGCCAATGCCCACACCTACCACATCAACTCCATCTCGGTCAACAGCGACAATGAGACCTATCTGTCAGCAGACGACCTGCGCATCAACCTGTGGCACTTAGAGATCACAGACCGCAGCTTTAGTATCCTAGAAAGTGAAATGGGAATTATTTTGGAGGACATAAAGGATGATTACTTTGGTTAAGCATTGATTTGGGTTGTGAATGTCATGTTGAAATGTCTGAAGATGCCATTTGTCTCCTGACACTTCTCTGTGTCAGTTCAGCTATTATGTGGCTTTAACTCTGCGTCAGACATTGTGGACATAAAACCAGCCAATATGGAGGAGCTGACGGAGGTGATCACAGCCGCAGAGTTCCACCCTCACCAATGTAACACGTTTGTCTACAGCAGCAGCAAAGGCACCATCCGCCTCTGTGACATGCGTGCATCAGCACTTTGTGACAAGCACTCTAAATGTGAGTTATAAGACCGACTACGTCATATGACACTTAATCCGATTAAACACTTTAGTTTTCTAAATAGAATATACTGTGATGTCATGCGTTAGTAGTATAAAGGTTTTTGCGTCACGTTAATTTTCTCCTCTACTTTGTCTAGTGTTTGAGGAGCCGGAAGACCCCAGCAACCGCTCTTTCTTCTCTGAAATCATCTCCTCCATCTCAGACGTGAAGTTCAGTCACAACGGCCGCTACATGATGACCCGAGACTACCTGTCTGTCAAAATCTGGGACCTAAACATGGAGAATCGACCCGTTGAGACATACCAGGTGAGAGTTCATAAATAGAGTAGCTGTTTTATAGGGTTGGGGAAAATATTTAACGTCTAATTAAATGATCCTCATTTCAATTATCTGATATTTTGATATTCTGACCTTTTTATTTTGTTTTTTTTTACTGAACATTATTGTAGCACATCCTGAAGATCTCGCAGTGTGCAAAGTTTCTGCTGAATGTACTTTTGAAAACTCAGAAAAGTCTAAATTATAACCTAAATATTAAGAATCAAAACTGAATTTAATCAAATTGAGTTGGTGGTTCAGTGTTGGTGATTCAGAATAGAGCTCCTTGGATGAAAGTTATTTTCATCATCCATTTGATACGATTATATTACAGATGAATAAACTTTTCATTTTATTAGTATAACAACAGCCCCCCCTTTAAATAAATATAACATTCTACCGGGCGGGCACTAGGACCTGGAGGAGGCTTCTGCTGCTGCACGCGCTAGAGTAGTGACTATTAAGGGGTGTCGCTTGCATTCACAAATTCAAGGAAGCAATCGAAAACTGTAAATATAATAACCATACATGCAAAAGTTTGCTTCAAGAATGATCCCACTGCTGACGTGATCTTATTGCTAGCACTCCTTGCAAATATTAGCCGATGCCGATTGTCATATTTAAGCCTTTATCGGCCGATTCCGATGTCATGCCGATAATATCGTGCATCCCTATATACAGTAAGCCAATAGCCTATATTACATTCATATATTCTGCCATATAAACAGAATAAAGCCATAAAATTATTATTTTTGGTTGGTATTATTATATTTGTTTATTTATTGCCACAGTTTAATGTGTGAATTATCAGAAAACTGAACATTTTGCATTGTCAGGCTTTTATTTGTGCTTAATGGATAAAACCACGGAGCTGCGCACTCAGGTTTCTGGCTGCTATAAATTTGACCTGCCACAAGATGGCGCTGTTTTCGACAATCTTGATGCTTCGAATCTTTTCCTGAAAAGATCAGAGAAATGGATTATTAAAAATTTATGGATTATTGTTTACTTCAGCGAGACTCATGAGTAATAAGTTCCAGGAAATCCCTAAAATGGGCTGTGTCAGAACTTAGGCAGCTGCCTTATAAGCAATGACTTCGTAGGCAGCGTTTGTGCACGTACCTCACAAAACTGATTTTGGACAGACTTCTGAGGCAGCGTAACGGTTTAATGATCTGCAGCAAAATCGAGTGTGATTTGCTGAAAACTAAGCAAATGTTTAATCACTAGAAATGACATCAGAAGTTAAAAACGTTGGTCAAAAAACATTAAAACTTGCTGCCTTCAAAGACATCCAGCAATCACTGTAGCTGAATAACTTGACTGATTAAACATGAAGAGAATTGGTTTATCTGTGTTCAAGCCATCTCGGGTATTTTCTTAAGGATAATGTGTATTTATAATGCAATCGACGTAGCCTTTATCACTATATAATTTTTAAATTCCTGTTTGACTGATGGCGTTATTTATTTTTTCACAATTTCAGTAGATATCGTGATAACTATTGTGATTTCCTTTTGCCATGATAACCGTGTAGTGAAAAATCTGGTATCGTGACAGCCCTACTCTCACTTGAAACGCATGCGGAGCGAATCCATCGACATAAACGTACATTACTAGAACGGTCTCGTATGTTTTGCGTTTTATTTTTTCACCAAACCATATTATAGATTCGTCGTCAGATTAACTGCGGTGCAAATTCGCTTTTTTTTATTTTCTCAAAATGTATGATATTGAAACCAGTTGTGCTCATATATATCTCACAAATGATCAGTTTTCTCAATAATATTAGTATTGTATGAGTTTTCTTGTGCACCTACAAATTTAAATAATCTTTAATTTGACTAGGTTTGATTTTAAAATCATTTGTCATCTATGTTGAGCATACTTTAATGGTAAGAAAAATTTGTTGTTGGCAATTGCATTGTATTGTTACATTTCATCAGAAAGAAAATTCCAGCATGAAAAGACTTGAAAATACTATTTTTGTCAACATTAGGGGGCGCTGTCTACACTATTTAAAATGGTAGGATTAAGATTAAATGTAAAAGTGCAGTTTTGCCCAGATCAATTAGGAGTGTCTTAACACACCCAGATATTTATGATTAACATTCATGACTTTAATTAGGTCATTGTGATGATGACAGAGTAATTTTACTGTACATGTGCGTCAGGTTTATTTATTGCCTATGATCTCTAGTAATAACTTTGATTGCTGTCAGAGTTCATGACTTGCTGTCTGTCTTTTTTTTTTTTTGTCTGCCATAGGTTCACGAGTACCTCAGGAGTAAGTTGTGCTCTCTCTATGAGAACGACTGCATCTTTGACAAATTCGAATGCTGCTGGAACGGAAATGACAGGTTAGACCCTTCACAAGCCTGCATTACATCATTTCCATAATAGAAGCGTGTCTTGAAATATAAACACTTAAGTACTGCTAGTTTATACTCAGACTCTTATAAAAGTGTCAGCAAAATATGGGTCTACAAGAGTCTGGAAGCATTAATGCTGCTCACTACATTTATCAGCAGGTGAAAATGTGCTTTGTTGTTCTTTCAGTTCCAAACTACTAGGTTATTTATTTATTTATTTATTTATTTATTTAGGTCACATTGTATTCCACATGCAACTTTACACCCAAGTGGGATGAAGTGATATTTAAACTGTTCTCTTTCAGTATTGCCCTTTGAATTGTTTCAGTAAACACTACTGTTAAAAATGTTGGTGTCAGTATTATTTAAGAAATTAATACTTTTATTTAGCAAGGATGCATTCAAATTATCAAAAGTGACAGTAAAGACATTTATAATGTTATAAAGGATTTCGGTTTCAAATAAACGCTGCTCTTCTGAACTTTCTATTCATCAAAGAATCCTGGAATAAATCGTATCGCGGTTTCCACAAAAATATTAAAGGGATATTTCAAAAATATTAAAGGGATAGCGAAGCGATGCGTTTGTGTAAGAAAAATATCCATATTTAACACATTATAAAGTAAAATATCTCGCTTCCGCCAGACCGTCTTTCGTATTCAATTTACGAAAAAAGTGTAATTGGTGCGACTTATGATGTCGGACATAGCTCAAGTGTTTTGAACTGCGAGAGGCATTACACTTTATTCGTAAATTGAATACGGAAGGCAGTCTGGCGGCAGCTAGATATTTTACATTATAAAGTTTTAAATATGGATATTTTTCTTGCACAAACCCATCGATTTGCTTCAGAAGGCCTTTATTAACCCTCTGGAGCCGTATGGATTACTTTTATAATGGATGGATGCACTTTTATGGGCTGCCATTATAATGCTTGGATTAGCAAAGACATTTTTTTAATATAACTCTGATTGTATTCATCTGAAAGAATGTCATATACATCTAGGATGGCTTGAGGGTGAGTAAATCATGGGGTAATTTTAATTTTTGGGTGAACTATCCCTTTAACTCTTTCCCCGCCATTGATAGAATTTTCTGGTTTTTCATGTTTTCACTGTTATACGGTAGGGGGCGCTATTACACATCTTCTGAAAGAGTGCAGAAACCAGCGATAAAAGCATTGCTTATGCACGTTGTGATCTTTGGGGAAAAAATGTGTGAAAATGATCAAAAATGCTGTCAGTGGCTGGCAACTTTTAATATAATTTTTTTTATGAAGGATTATGTGACACTGAAGACTGAAGTAATGATGCTAAAATTTTTGCTTTGACTACAGAAAATAAATTACATCTTAAAAATATATTTACATAGAAAAGTTATTTAAAGTTGTAATATTTCTCTATTACTGTTTTTACTGTATTTTTGATCAAATAACTGCAGCTTTAGTGAGCATAAGATACGTCTCTCAAAAACATTAAAATCAACCCAAAAATAAAAAAAAAAATCAACTTCAAACTTTTGAATGGTAGTGTAAATAGCTATTTTTTTCTGAGAAATTTATCATTTATCAATTTATGATATTACTAGCATTATAGCTTGATTTGTACCGTAACTGCATTAAAATATAGCAATTTGTAATTTTAACTAGTAAACTATGCATATCATGGACATTAGGAAAGTACTATAAGCCTGTTCGACGTGAATACAGCCAGGTAAAATGTAGAAACAAGCGTTAAACAGCAATATGTAGTTACAAGATGAATTGTGACTTATTGTAGGTACATTCGGGAGAACAAGTATTTGATACACTGCCGATTTTGCAGGTTTGCCCACTTACAAAGCATGTAGAAGTCTGTAATTTGTAACATAGGTACTCTTCAACTGTGAGAGACAGAATCTAAAACAAAAATCCAGAAAATCACATTGTATGATTTTTAAGTAATTAATTTGCATTTTATTGCATGACATAAGTATTTGATACATCAGAAAAGCAGAACTTAATATTTGGTACAGAAACCTTTGTTTGCAATTACAGAGATCATACGTTTCCTGTAGTTCTTGACCAGGTTTGCACACACTGCAGCAGGGATTTTGGGACACTCCTCCATACAGACCTTCTCCAGATCCTTCAGGTTTCGGGGCTGTCGCTGGGCAATACAGACTTTCAGCTCCCTCCAAAGATTTTCTATTGGGTTCAGGTCTGGAGACTGGCTAGGCCACGGAGCCACTTACGGAGCCACTCCTTAGTTGCCCTGGCTGTGTGTTTCGGGTCGTTGTCATGCTGGAAGACCCAGCCACGACCCATCTTCAATGCTCTTACTGAGGGAAGGAGGTTGTTGGCCAAGATCTCGCGATACATGGCCCCATCCATCCTCCCCTCAATACAGTGCAGTCGTCCTGTCCCCTTTGCAGAAAAGCATCCCCAAAGAATGATGTTTCCACCTCCATGCTTCACGGTTGGGATGGTGTTCTTGGGGTTGTACTCATCCTTCTTCCTCCAAACATGGCGAGTGGAGTTTAGACCAAAAAGCTCTATTTTTGTCTCATCAGACCACATGACCTTCTCCCATTCCTCCTCTGGATCATCCAGATGGTCATTGGCAAACTTCAGACGGGCCTGGACATGCGCTGGCTTGAGCAGGGGGACTTACGTGCGCTGCAGGATTTTAACCCATGACGGTGTAGTGTGTTACTAATGGTTTTCTTTGAGACTGTGGTCCCAGCTCTCTTCAGGTCATTGACCAGGTCCTGCCATGTAGTTCTGAAGCTGATCCCTCACCTTCCTCATGATCATTGATGCCCCACGAGGTGAGATCTTGCATGGTGCCCCAGACCGAGGGAGATTGACCGTCATCTTGAACTTCTTCCATTTTCTAATAATTGCGCCAGCAATTGTTGCCTTCTCACCAAGCTGCTTGCCTATTGTCCTGTAGCCCATCCCAGCCTTGTGCAGGTCTACAATTTTGTCCCTGATGTCCTTACACAGCTCTCTGGTCTTGGCCATTGTGGAGAGGTTGGAGTCTGTTTGATTGAGTGTGTGGACAGTTGTCTTTTATACAGGTAACGAGTTCAAACAGGTGCAGTTAATACAGGTAATGAGTGGAGAACAGGAGGGCTTCTTAAAGAAAAACTAACAGGTCTGTGAGAGCCGGAATTCTTACTGGTCTGTAGGTGATCAAATGCTTATGTCATGCAATAAAATGCAAATTAATTATTTAAAAATCATACAATGAGATTTTCTGGATTTTTGTTTTAGATTCCGTCTCTCACAGTTGAAGTGTACCTATGATACAAATTACAGACTTCTACATGCTTTGTAAGGAGGAAAACCTGCAAAATCGGCAGTGTATCAAATACTTGTTCTCCCCACTGTACGACTGTAATAAGCCTAATTTCCTATTTAAAACATACTTTCTTGAGATTTAAAACATGGACCCAAGTCAGTCAGTAAGGTAGCAGTCAACATTTAGACCAACCACTGATCTTGCATGACTCTCCGTTGGGGCCCAGACTGGCTCTTATCTAGGGGGAACCTCTAATCACTCTTAGACAGACCGATTAACAGAGGTCAAGGCCAGTGGAAGAGTGAGTTAGCACGTCATGAAGACACGTCAGTGCTATTAAACACACTCCTCCTCAACTGTATTAGTCATTAACAGCAATTAACGGCCCTAAACTTGCTGGTCTCGAACGGAGGTGGGGGCAGAAAAATACTCGCTGTCGATGGCATTCTCGTTGAGCAATGTAATAACTTTGCACTACGTTGCTCTTTATATCTAAAGATATAAAACTGCGCGTGAGAGAGACCCAGTGTGCGATCGAGTGAGTTGAATCAACAGTTTCAGTTTCAATATATCTTTGAAGGACAGATGAGAGTACCAGGACTTTATGCGAGCTGCCGGTATGAATCTCTTTACGAATGTACGAATTTCGGTTTAGAATTAGCGCCAATTCAGGGGCACGTTGCTTGAAAGGTGGGTTCATTAGCCTATTATTCTTAATGAAAAACACAACAACAAAACAGTACAATGACAAACTCATTTAAATAGGCGCTTTTACATTTCGCGTCAAGACCAAATCTTCCGCGATCTTGTCATTTCAGCTCCTCGCTCTCATGAGATCTGACTCCTGCTGCTGGTCTGTGCTGCGATTATCGACAGGTCACACTTTAGTAAGCAGACACGTCCAGTTTTTAATTGTAGTGTCTGTTCTCTAACTGAACTAAATTATTTTATTACTATAAAATCAAAACGACGGTGGGGGGCGGTGCCGCGGTGGCCAAATGATGTAACTGGTGTTGCGCCTGAACACCGGTAACACCGACTATCGCATACAATAGCTTGTCTCCCAATATCAAAGCTATCTTAGGCTGGGCTGTGTGTGTCAGTTCTGAAAGCTCATAATTCATGTACAGTAAGGTTTGAAGAGACTTGTGAAATCATACAGGAGAGAAGTTGTATGATGAGTCAGTTGAGTTTGTGGCAAAACCTTTTACAGTGCTTGTATATTGTCTTTCAATGCATATGATAATTCATACTCAAAGTAGAACTGAAATGACATTCATTACAAGAAGTTTAGTTAAAACATTTAAAAATGCACCTGCAGACTATTTTTCCGGTCATGAATTTTGTCATTGAGGATTTCTTAAAAATACTATGCAAAAATATTGTCTTGTGAACCCAATCTCATGCCTCGTCTTGTGAGCTAAGTGTCAACTAAGAACAAACCTCACTGGTTCTTGTGTGCATGTTTATGCATGTCAATCACTGTGTTTAAATGTAAATAAAAGCCTAATCAAATCTGTTAATCATATAAAGCAATCAAATCTCTTTACCTGGATTAAACCGCTCAATGGATTGCTTGTTACCTCCACTGAATAAAAATATAAAGTAATTGTGAGTTTACATCTCGCAATTCAGACTTTTGAAGAATTCTGAAAAAGTCAGACTTTAACTAAAAATTAATTAAAGTCTTGTGGGTTTGGAACGACATGAATTCTGTCATCATTTACTTTATCCCTGTAACTAGCCGAATCGGGTTTATTAACGGCATTGTCTCTCTGGTTCTCTACTTTTCCTCTTAGTGTGGTGATGACTGGATCCTACAACAACTTCTTCCGAATGTTGGACCGCACCCAGCGGCGGGACGTCACCCTGGAGGCTTCGCGCGAGAGCTGCAAGCCCCGGCAGGTCCTGAAGCCACGCAGGGTTTGCGCGGGCGGCAAGCGGAAGAAGGACGAGATCAGCGTGGACAGCCTGGACTTCAACAAGAAGATCCTACACACCGCCTGGCACCCGCAGGAAAATATCATCGCCGTGGCAACCACCAACAACCTCTACATCTTCCAGGAAAAAGTGAACTAATACAGTCGTCATGGGGAAAGAACCTCCGAACCTCTCTCTCTCTCTATGTGGAAACAAAAAAGATGAACTAGCAAAAATCATTTCTGTGACAACCACCATCATCACATAACCAACCTTGGCCTACTCCAGGACAGGATGAACTAGTCGAGCCAACTAGCGGCCGCCAATACTGAGTTAACTGGTTCAGACTGGTCTGGAGAAGAGCGCAACCTGGCTTTGGCCTCTGTGGCACCATGACACGCGCCTTGCTCTGGTGATGTTGTGCCAACCTGTGTCTGTACCCTCCATCCCTTTTCCCCTTACCCACAAGTCTGAGCCCAGGGACGAAATGGGCGGCAATCTCTGACAAATTTCAACCATAGTTTTTTTTTTTCTTTTCTTTTTCTTTAGTTTTTTTGGCTTTGGTTTATTCAAGGTGTCTGTATAAAAACTAATTTGAACTCATGTGGATGTGTCCCTGTGTCCTTTAATCCTCGATATGTTGTTCGTGCCATTGTAACCGTTTTTTAATCTTCTCAGAGAAACTGCCAAGTTTAGTTTGTTTTAATTCTGTTTCAAGAATAAGTGTTTTTGTTTTGTTTTTTCTTTTAGATTTATTTTTTTAGTTTCCTACTTTATACATTTCATAATGTCCCGTCACAATCCATACAGCTATGAATGGTTTCAGCCGTGTTTCTTTTCAGAAATCCACCCACTCATACCCACCTCCATCACATTTGCCCAAAGAGCTTTTCCTGTTCTTTTTTTGTGGCACAGACGGCATTGCCGTGTTTGCTGTAGTAGTCTAACATCTACACTTGTTCAAACACATACACTCCAGTTGGACTGCTCACTCATGTACACGTCATTCAGCCTTACAGGGTTTATTTTCCTTTGTGACCCATTCCCGGTTTCTGTCTACACTCTCTCTGTCTCAAGAGTTACAAGTTGAGAAAGATTATAGAGATTATGATAATGAAATGGTATTTATAAACGGAACAAACAATTAAACGAGAGTCGTGTCCTTCTTTGAAATATGCAAAGTTTGCTTAGTGCAAAACAGAAGTATTTGAGTGTCGTCAAACCAATATAGAATATTAAATGCTATTGAGAACAATAAGGGATATTCTACAGTTTAAGATTTGCATATATGATGATTTTAAGGGTTGCTCCATGGAGGCAAATATCCTCTCAGATTATGATGATTATGGATTAGCAACATTGATCTGATCTTTTTTAAATGTGATTATACTAAAAAAAAAAAGCATAATGAAGGCAGAAATATGCCCACAAAATGAGACATTTCATCCACATGTCAGACTTATGGCAAACTGTTTTCACATTTATTCCTTATGACTGGTTCCAATTGTTGCTGCTGATACCAATTCCAGTTTTACAAATTTAGTAGCTTGTATTTTACTTACTACTGTTTACATTTTATTAGATACAAGTATTAGTGCTGTCAAATCAAATAATTGCATCTAACATAGTTTGTTTATATAATGTGTATATGTATTATTTATATATATATATATATATATATAACACACATTGTAAACAAACTTTTATGTTAGATGCAATTAATCGATTTGACAGCACTAATTAGTATCTAATATAATCTCTAGATATACTAAAAATGTCGGTAATTGTCATAAGTAATGAATGGTAAGAATGGCAACTTTAAGCTTTAGTTCAATTATCTCATGAAAATGCACTATGGACCAAAATAAATACACAAAAGTTAGTAGTGAAATTGAAAAAGATAGTGATCATTATTGGATGACTTGCTAATTAAAAAGTACCAGTAACAACAATAGGTACTAGTTTTAATAAATGTTAAGTGGGCTTGCCATATGGGATTTCAGTTTATTGACAAACTCTGACCATAATTCACGTGCATTTTATTAATAAGCAATCCTCTGACATTACGTAATGTTAGTGTCTTTGTTATTAGATATGCACCCGTTTGCGTCACTTTAGCGCTGCAGGAAATATGCGCTCCCGCAACTGTCCTAGGGTCAGCCACAGAAAACAGTAATTAACGAATCTAAAGGGGTCCGCTCCACAGATCGTCCGATCCGCTGTCAGGCTCCGTCACTCGTGAGCGCGCAGGTCCGAATGTGCGCGCAGAGTGTGTTCGTGCGGTGCTGACAGTCTTATGCAAGCCGCCCTACACAGAGCCACGATGTCCGACGCTGCTGCTCCAGCAGACAACAACGGGGAGCCTGGATTAAACGGTATGTACAGCTGGACCCCCTCGCTGTGTTGTTCTGACATCTATAAACTTTGTTAAAGAAGCCTTTGAGTTGTCTGTATTGGTGTTTTTTTGATACTTTTAATTCTTTTGCTCAGTGTAAAACCCGCTTTTTTTTAGTTCCAGTCAACATTTGTGTCATTATAGACAGGGGGAAGGCGGGGTTTGCTGTAGAACAAGTGCGTCATGTTAATTGACAAGCGTTCTGTCCAATGACCGTTGAGGTTGTGTGTTGAGGCGGGTCTTAAAAAGTGATGGACTTTAGTCTAAACCAGTAGTTTGACTCTACGTTTTCAGGAGGCTGGCCAAAGCCGATGTCAACAAGGCGAACTAGAGCAACTCGAAAATGGAGATTGTGGATGCTCGAAACCTCATTTTATTCGTTTCATAAATATGTAACATATACATGTGTTTCTCTGGCGTAATAATAAGAGAGGGCTCTAAGAAACAGTGTTTTATTCATATTTGTTTGACATCTAACGCTTGACATGTGGCAGCGATAAGGTCTTTGTTTGAAATTTGCGAGGTTGCAAACAAACTGGTTTGGCCTCTGACCACTTTGATTAACGTAACTAGTATTGAATTCACTTAGTAGACGAAAAACCATGTGAAATGAAGTTAAATATAACTTAAAGTCGAAAAGATACCCTTTAACATCTAGATCCAGACCATAAACAAAGAGATACAGTGTGTGAATTTGGCCAAAAAATATTTGTCATTCTACGATTTAAAGTCCACATCAGTTCATTCGTTTGGGTAGACAACATAAAATTTTTGGTCGCAACATTACTGGAAATTCCTAAAAGACGCGCTAAAGTTACTAGGAGACTAATAAATCTTGTTGAAATTCCTGGTATGCTTTCTAAAATGCAAAGAAAGAGCACACTGCTAAATGTCGCTGTCTAAATAGTCAGACCAGATATTGGGAAGTATACTTAAACTGCCAAAAATTGTAAACAACTGATATTAATGTAATGCTGAGTGAGCTACGTGCGCGCTGTGACCCTAGTTAAGTTTAGGACGCCAGTTAATAAATTATACTATGGAGAAGGCTCGAGTCATGAATATTAATCACGTATTGCTCCAGTAAGCCTTTCTGATTGGCTGAAAGGCAGACGTTAGACGGCAAACGTTAGTCAACTGGCCAATAAACTAATGGCAAATGCTTGCTTAATGAATATTAAATAAGCTACGTGACCGAACGGTGTAGGGAAGCTTCAAAGCAGTGCGAGCAGAACTTAGTTAATATTCATGAGCTAAGCATTCACCATAGTAGTATTCGTAATTCTATTTCTAGCAGAGGCGAATGTGACTGTCTGTGGCTGAATCCGAAATCGCCCCCTCATTCACCATTCCCTACGTTAGTCCACTAATATAGTTCACTTGAAGGAGTGAATGAAAACGAGTGAGTGAATTCGGATAGCCATTGTTTGTACATAGGCTGTACATTTATTGCGGTGCAATGTGGGATTGAATGAGTGCACTCAAAAATGTCCACTATGGTTTCGGACACCACTACAAATGGCTGTAACCTAAAATAATGCCCTATTTGAGGGTATAGGGGGCGATTTCGGATTCAGCCTGTGTCTATGTGTGGAAAGTGTCAGAAAGAAAGTCAAGAAATAGAATTGGGAGTGTTAGTTTAGGGGAATGAGTCATGATATTTTGAGATCGTGAAGTAGCAGCAGTTTGCTTCATGTAAAGTAGGCTAATCGTAGAGACGTGTCATTGGGAAGGGTGGTGGAAACTACATGGAGATCTGTTGGCTCATGCAAAAAACTGGGTTTGAAACAAGTAACTTAAGTGCATATCATTTCATATATGAAAAATAAATAAATGTTCTGCTACGTTCATCTGTATTTCTCCAATAAAACACATTGGAGGGGGAAAAAAGAAAAAATAATAGGCTACAAATCATCATTTAACCTTTAAGATAATGTGGAAAATAGTGTGAAAGTTACATTTTGGCTGTATAGGCCTCAAAAACATGCTATTAATTTTGCAATGCATTTAATAGTTTTGCAATTTTTATACACACAGGGGCTTTTCACACTTTCTTTTCAAACCCTGCATTAAGGTCATTTTCCTAAATGAATTCTGTGGCCTTTGAGATTTTCATTCACTACATTTTGAAACTTTCGTCAGCACCGCAGTCCCATTATCATAAAACGCTTGGTTTCTCACAAATTAGGCAGACTTTCTTGGCCACATCTCAATGTGATGACCGCAGCTTTCAAATGCACTAGTGCTGAATGCGAGTGAATCGGGGAGATTCTTCAGGGAAAGTGAAGTGACATCTTAGTGTTGGCCAGGTTGGTTTGGTGTAACAGATGGCTCAGTGTTTTGCTTAGTGTTTGTTTGACAATTTGGATCAGTCTGGCTGTGTACTAGACATGATGTGTACTGTGTACTAGAGGACGTGTGAAGATAGACTTTGTTGAGACTAATCTCACAAAACCTGTCAAGAACACATACGGGTCATATTTGTTCCATAAAGTGAACGGAGAATATATATATATATAATAATATTACATATTAATTTTTATGTGACAATTTTACCCTTAAAAGTTATGTTCTGTGTTTGTCCTGAATAAACAAACGTAGTCTGGTAATTTGAAGTTTAGTCATAAATGATGGCCTTAAAATATAATGTTAAATGGTTAATTTATTTTCTCCTCAGAAGTTGAAAAAAATTGGTGACAATCATTATTGGGGGTAATGCATTACAAGTAACCCAAGTTAAATAATCAGATTACTTTTTCAAGTAATGTGTAAAGTAAAGCATTACTTTTAAATTTAAAAACAAAATATAGTTATTTTCTCAAATAAGTAATGCAAGTTACTTTGTTTTCCTTTTTATTTACTGACAGCTCTCCTGTCTGTGTTTTGTGAAATCAGGAGTAAAGACCCCGATATACTTCAAGCGAAATCGAAGAACGAACTGATATTACATAATTTCGAACAAAATCAGGCCAAAACAAACTTCCCTTGGAGTTCGTTTTGGGAGTTCGAAACAGCTTGCCAAAGCGAACTTTCCGGAAAATTTGAATTCGCTCCAGCTGGTAAACACCTTTGTACTACCATTGGTCCATGGCGACTACGTAATAGGTGGGTGTGCTCGGAGGCTCTGCCTTCTTTTACGCGCAGAGCCGTTGAGTGCATTCAGTAAACATGATGGTTATTGTAGTTCTAGACTAAATGTGAGCTTGCATTTACTCATCTCACCTACACAAAAGCAGATTCAGTATTCATCAAAATGAATAAAAAACAGTGGAATGCAAACTCAGAATATTACGCAAACCTGCAACAATTAATTGTGTTAACGCAAATGGACTTTATGTATTTAATCTCACTTTATTAACCAATGTGTTTGCTGCTGACCTTGGATGATCCAATTAAACCTTATGAATAAGCAAAATGACTTTAGATAAACATAACATTTGTGTTTCGGGTTTTTTCTATTTTGTTTTTCCTTTCTGTTTTTGCTTTAAAAACAGACTGTTGAACTTCTGTGTCCTATTCTTCTACAATCCAGAATGGCAGCACAGCACAAGGTTTGTTTGAGCCGGCCCTCTACTGTACAGGCATGAATTTACATTTCCTTGCATTTCACTTTTGGTGTGAAAAGGCCTTTACATTTGCCAAAAATAGAACTTTTTATTAAAAAACAAACAAGCAGGCCCTGCCCAGGTGAGAAAAAGTAACGCAAAAGTAACGCATTACTTTCCATAAAAAGTAACCAAGTAACACAATTAGTTACTTTTTTAGGGAGAGCGCAATATTGTAAGGCATTACTTTTAAAAGTAACTTTCCTCAACACTGGTGACAATGTAACTGTGATTATTTAATTAATTTTATATATAAAGTTCATGCATAAGTTCGAGTCAGTATGATTTTTTTAAAAGAAATTAATACTTTTATTCAGCAAGGATGCATTAAATTGATCAAAAGTGACTGTAAAGACATTTATAATGTCAGAAGATTTCTATTTCAAACAAATGCTGCTTTTTTAAACGTTCTATTCAACAAAGAATTCTGAAAAACGTGTTTCCCCTAAAATATTAAATATTAAAATATCTAAAAAACACTAGAAAAGTTATATATTTTGTTGACTTGTGCACTTACATTATCCCAAATGTTTGCAAGAATGTTTAAATTCAGAGAAAAAAGCAATTTTAACCAGGACACGGACCGTGTCTGTGCGTCGCCTATCAATGACATCATACCTGCGTTACCCTCGATTTCCTATTTACCAATTTAATCAGTTACCATCTTGGCAGCGCGTCACCACACGTCACTCCCGGATAACTGAAAATGGGCAAAGAGGCGGGACGTGGATGGAGATGAGGTGAAGTGATGACTAACAGACAGCAGACAAAACAGCAATCCATCTGTCACTCAAGTGGCCACGCCCTTAATTATGCAGAACTTTAAGGCTTTATATAATGTAAACGAATGAGATATAAAAAAAATTCACCTCCCTCACAGTTGTCATGAAGGGCAAAATTAGCCGTATAGACCAAAACCACAATTTGTACCATGCTGTAAACATGTTTTTTTCTGCTGTAAAGTTGGGCATTTTAACATGGGACTCAATGAGATTCTGCTCCCTTTTGGAGCCTGTCTCTAGCGGCCAGTCGATGAATTGCAGTTTAAGTCACTTCCGTATTGGAAACTGGGGGAGGTTGCCGCTTGGTTACCCCACATACGCATGACCGAAAAAAGCGGAAGCGGACATCTGCAGCATAAGAAAAGCTCTGCAAAATCAAGGCGCCATCAAGCTACACTTTTGTTTTGAATAAGCGACCTCTAGCGGCGAAAAATTATATATTGTGGCTTTAAGCAGCACAACTGTTAAGCATAAGAGGCTTCTTGTATGTACACTCACCTAAAGGATTATTAGGAACACCTGTTCAATTTCTCATTAATGCAATTATCTAATCAACCAATCACATGGCAGTTGCTTCAATGCATTTAGGGGTGTGGTCCTGGTCAAGACAATCTCCTGAACTCCAAACTGAATGTCAGAATGGGAAAGAAAGGTGATTTAAGCAATTTTGAGCATGGCATGGTTGTTGGTGCCAGACGGGCCGGTCTGAGTATTTCACAATCTGCTCAGTTACTGTTCCTAATAATCCTTTAGGTGAGTGTATGTATGTATGTGTGTGTGTGTGTGTGTGTATATATATATATATATATATATATATATATATATATAATATCTCTATATCCATCCACCCAGTATACAATATTAATGTAATATTATAATGAAAATCTTGAATGAATTATAATGAATATTATAATGAAAACATGAATCAAGTCACCTTTATTTATATAGCGCTTTTTACAATGCCAATTGTTTCAAAGCAGCTTCACAGTGGTAACAGGAAAATAATGCAACAGAATTTGATTCATCTGTACAGCCGCTCTGGAGAAAACGGTGATGTCATCCAGCTAATTTCAATTATCATATAGTGTCAATGCGGGCAGATAGTTGAAATTTTAGTGTCCCCAACTGAGCAAGCCAAAAGCCAAAGGCGACGGTGGCAAGGAGCCAAAACTCCTTCAGGGGTCAGAATGGAGAAAAAAAACCTTGGGAGAAACCAGGCTTAGTCGGGGTGCCAGGATTAAGTTGCAGGAAATTAATAGTCATCCAATTTTTTTATATCAGTTATGCATTCCTTTAATCTTGTGAATTGGTAAGTTTCGTCAGGGTGTGAAGAAATATAGAGCTGAGTATCGTCAGCATAACAATGAAAACTAACGCCATGCTTCCTAATGATAGCTCCCAGTGGTAGCATGTACAGGTTGAAAAGCAACGGTCCTAGCACTGAGCCTTGCGGTACTCCATACTGAACTTGTGATCGGTGTGACATCTCTTCATTTACTGCTACAAACTGATAACGGTCAGATAAGTATGATTTGAACCATGCCAATCCAATTCCACTAATGCCAACATAATTTTCGAGTCTATTCAAAAGAATGTTGTGGTCGATAGTATCGAATGCAGCGCTAAGATCGAGTAACACTAATAGAGAGATACAACCACGATTGGATGATAAGAGTAAATCATTTGTAACTCTAATGAGAGCAGTCTCAGTGCTATGATACGGTCTAAATCCTGACTGGAAATCCTCACAGATAGCATTTCTTTCTAAAAAGGAGCATAGTTGTGAAGACACTGCCTTTTTTAGTATTTTTGACAGAAAGAGTAGATTTGAGATTGGCCTGTAGTTGACTAATTCTGTAGGATCAAGTTGCGTTTTTTTAGTAAGTGGTTTAATAATAGCTAACTTAAAAGTTTTCGGTACATATCCTAATGACAAAGATGAATTAATGATATTAAGAAGTGGATCTATGACCTCTGGAAGCATCTCTTTTAGTAGCTTAGTCGGTATAGGGTCGAGCATACATGTTGTTGATTTAGATGATTTAACGAGTTTAGCAAATTCTTCTTCTCCTATACCAGTGAATGAGTGGAATTTTTCCTCCGTGACACTACAATGCACTGTCTGATGCGATATTGTAGTAGATTTTCTTATAATTTTCTTCCTAATATTATCAATCTTGCACGTAAAGAAGTTCATAAAGTCATTACTGCTGTGCTGTTTGCAAACGTCAGAAGTTGAAGCTTTATTTCTTGTTAATTTATCCACTGTTTCAAATAAATACCTAGGGTTGTGTTTATTTTCTTCTAAGAGAGTCTAGAAATAAGCAGTTTTTAAGGCCTTTCTGTATGCAATCATGCTCTCATTCCACGAAATCCGAAAAACTTCCAGTTTTGTTTTCTTCCAGCTGCGCTCCATTTTTCTGGCTGCTGTTTTAAGGGCCCGGGTGTGCTCGTTGTACCACGCCGTTGGACTATTTTCTTTAATCTTCTTTAAGCGCAGAAGAGCAACCGTGTCTAAAGTGCTGGAAAAGAGAGAGTCAATAGTTTCTGTTCCAACACCGAGTTCCTCTAGGCTATCTGGGATGCTGAGGAGATGGAACTGATGAGGAAGTTTATTTACAAAGCAATCTTTAGTGGCAGCGGTGATAGTCCTGCCATATTTGAAACAACGGGATGGTTTTGCAGCCTTTGCTACATTAAGTATACATGATACTAGGTAATGATCTGAGATGTCATTGCTCTGCTGCAGAATTTCAACGATATCAACATTTATTCCATGTGACAGTATTAGGTCTAAAGTATGATTACGGCGATGAGTGGGTCCTGACACGTGTTGCATAACTCCAATAGAGTTTAGAATGTCTCTAAATGCCAATCCCAATGCGTCTTTTTCATTATCTACATGGATATTAAAATCACCAACATGGATATTAGAATCATCAAGAATAACAAGAATTAACAACAACAACAGGGGAAAAAATGCACATACTTATTGCAATAATAATTGGGGTAAAATGTGCTTAATTGTAATCACATAATACAAAAAAATTATTTTCTTTTTGTAAAATATAATTTCTTATTTTTTGTTTTTGTAAGATTCACCCATCTTACCACAGATTTTTGTGTAACATGGCCACACATCACTTTGCAGCCCTGATGCGAGCATAAGCCTCTGTAATACTATCATACATCTGATCTTTTAATCTATGTCTGTTTCCTGATGACAGCCAAAGCAGCATGTTCCACTGTTGGCCAGAATGTTCAGCTTGCCTGCTGCCATAGCAGCACTATTTGTGTTGGTGGATTGAGACAAAGGTCAGTCGACTCTAGCCCGGTCTCTGCACGTCCCTACCGATGGGAAGATGGAGTTGAGTATGCAGGAACCATGTCACATGATCCATGTTTGCTCAACCCAGGGAAGTCATGTGGACCTTCTTTGTGTTCCTCTTTTTGTTTTCCTGGAAGTGGGACTTTGGCTCGCTAGGCGTTCAGTTTATACTTAGCTCATCCTGGTTGGTCAGCAGTGTGTAGCTGGTGAACCGGAGCAGCGTGTTAAGCCAGTGGTAAACAGAGGATTCACTGTGCGATAACACAGCGGTTTCTGATGAGACAGCACAGCAGATGTGGGTGAAAGGGGAACACGGAAAACTTCCCGTGTTCATCCCTATCTCATGGATGAAAAGAGTCTGTGTGTTTGTGTTTGTGTTTGTTTGTGTTTATCAGGCCGTCTCCTGAGGAGTGTGTTCCTGCTCAGACTCACGTAGAGTATGCGGCGGTGAGGTCGGGTGTTAGTTATATATCAGTGGGCTTGTAATGAGCCGGAGAGGGAGGCATTTACTGCCCTTTCACCACACAGTAAATAAGTTAAGCCAGACCACCATCGACTTACAGGGAATCCCACTGTCTGCCTTGGTTAGTCTCAGTGCCTCATTGAATGGTGGATACAGTGGATGCAGTGTCACATTTCACCCCAAAATCAGGAAGAATTAAGTCTACTTTTTTTTGCATTGCGACATTATTTTATTTTATTTAAGTACATTTCCCTGTCAATTTGTCTTTACCGTAATCAAACGTTTTGCTTTAATAGTTGATGTCAGTGCTGATTCTCATTATTAATACAGTATTTTTGGTAACGCTTTACAATAAGGTTTCATTTGTTAACATTAGTTTATGTATTAACTAACATGAACTAACCATGAGCAATACATTTGTTACTGTATTTGTTAATCTTTGTTAACATTAGTTAATAAAAATCCAGCTGTTCATGTTAGTTCACAGTGCATTAACTTATGTTAACAAATGCAACTTTTGATTTTAATAATGTATTAGAAAATGTTGAAACTAACATTAACAAAGATTAATAAATGCTGTAGAAGTGCAGTTCATTATTAGTTCATGGTAACTAAGTTGTTAACTAATGAAACCTTATTGTAAAGTGTTACCGTATTTTTCAATGTATGTACAGTAAAATAAATGTATGCCAATAATTGAGTTTTTATCTGGTAGTCCAAGATTTGAGGTCATCTACATTCTAACAAAATTCATTTTAAAGGCACAATATGTAAGATTTTTGGATTAAAATATCCAAAAACCACTAGAACAATGTTATATATTTTGTTGACTTGGGTACTTACATTATCCTAAATGGTTCCAACAATGTTTAAATCCAGACAAATCAGCAATTTTAACTAGTGTAAAGTCCCGTGTCATTGCGTCGCCTGTCAATGACGTCATATCTCATAACAGTCAGCCACCGAGCTAATGCATAGAGTAAGATTAACATAAGAGACAACGGCCGACTGCAGCATATAAGCATAATAAAAATAGCAACGTAAAATGTCCCAGGCTCTCGGCACGTCCTGCTTCAGACCACAGTAACGTTAATAAAACTTTAATACATTAGCTCATCCATGAACCTGAGTCCCATCGGATTGCTTTCCACTGGCTGTAAAGGTGAAGACGACAACTCCCATGATTCCACGTTCATTCACAGCGTCATCAAGCTATGTCTTTGTTATTGTTTTGAATAAGCGACCTCTAGCGGCAAAACTTACATACTGTGCCTTTAAGTAGATGTACTACTGTTTGGGGTCGGGTCGGTAAGATTTTTTCATGTTTTTTGATGTTTTTGAAGTCTCTTATGCTCAACAATTCTGCATTTAGTTGTTCAAGCAAAACATTAATATTGTGAAATATTATTAAACTCAAAAAATCAAAATCTAATTTTTTTTTTTAAATGTAATAAATTACTCCAGTCTTCAGTGTCACATGATCCTATAGAAATCATTATAATATGCTGATTTGATGCTCAAGGTACATTTTTTATTATTATTATTATTATTATTATTAATGTTGTAAAATGTGATACATTTTTTCAGGATTCTTGGATAAAGAACAGATTTAAAGATTTCTATATACTAGAAATAATTATACACTTTTGGGCGTATGCACATTTTCATGGGATCGCCTACATGATTTTACAGAGTTTAATTATAATTTTATTAGCAAATATTCAATAATCAGTGCTATAAACACAGTTACATCTTTCCTATAGCTGAGAAAAAATAACTTTTATTGATTTAAAAATTATACTCCGATCCCTCAGGACATGTTCTTGCTTTTCAACGGCACTATTTTTTAAAAATAGTTTATCTTCGTACACATTTCGTCATTTGGTCGTTACGTCAGAACGTAATTTCATTTATTTAGTCTTTTGCCATGAGCGCCACATTTTTAAGATCAAGTTAAAGAACTTTTAAAAACTTGTCTCACTTACAGTACTAATGCATAAATATTTTACATGATAATTACGAAAAATTTCCACAATATTACAATAAAAAAAAAACATAATGGTCCTAAAAACAGGTTTCATTTTCTTTGAGCAAAGAATGATTTTGGGGGATGAATTATGAACCAAAATAGTTTTGTGAGATTTGGTCCATACATATTTTCCCATAGCTGAAAACATTTTATTAAAATATTTTGTTTTTAATAAAAAAAAAAAAAAAAGTTGCATTATTGTTGTGATGTCTTTTTTAGGGTCATGGGTAGAGCTTGAGATGAACAGAAACGCTGCATCTCTCTCGTCCTCCAGCTCCTCAGTGCCGCCCCCTCTAGACCAGGTAGTAGAGGAGGATGATGGGATAGTGGGGGGGCTGGAACACGTTCCCTCATCGTCTTCCATCCACAATGGAGACATGGAAAAAATCCTACTAGATGCCCAGCACGAATCCAGCCGCAGTAACTCCTCATGCGACAGGTAGATAACATATTATGGCATATTTATAGCAAAAATTTTAATTCTGTCATTATTTACTCACCCTATTAATCACGCCTAACACAAGTTTGAGTATTAGCAAGCATGATTGAGTAAATGATGACAGAATTTCTTATTTTTGGGTGAACTATCCCTTTAAGATGTTGTTTATATAGTCCACATGCACATATGTCATCTGCAAATGAGCTCACATCTTGAGTTTAATGACCTCATAGATAGAAAGTAGTGCTATAAACATCCATACGAAATTACACTTGGTCACACTGACCTCATGCTGGGTCCTAATAACCCTTATCTCACTCAAACTCGGTGACTCATATGATTCAGGATGTTTACTGTAGGAATACAATGTTTCTTTCTCATATGTATACAGGCTTAATTCCTCTCACACACTACAGGAATGGTTCACACACACACAAAAACAACTACATTGATTGTAATTCCCAAACCTGTATGACCTTCTTTGTGCTGTGAAACACAAAAGGAGATGTTTAACAAAATGTTCAAGCTCCATGCAATGAAAGCGATTGGTGATTCATATTGTCATAAAAGGACAAAAATTGCAACAAATGATCATAAAAGTTGTCTTCTGAAGTCATAATGAATGAAATTTAAGCCATTTCTTAACCTACTCCGAACTGCTCGCTCCCACAGCCCTCCTCGACCCCACAGTCCTCAGGATGAAGGGCAGATCATTTTCGACGTGGATATGAGGAGGGACAGTCAGGTACTTCCTCTTGAGAACATTGTGGATCATCTAATTTATAGAGCGTACTCTGGCTTATCTTTATTACCTCTCTGTGTTTGTATTTGGGTGTGTGTTCATGTCACTCAGGAGGAAGTCATGGAGAAGATCAGAGATGATGACATCTTAATGAAAGATTCAGATCGGGTGGCAGACTGGTCAAGTAGACCAGAGAATATTCCACCCAAGTAAGACTAGTATTATTTTAGTATCATTGATATACTATTATAGTTTGTGTTAACATTTAGGGCATGGTGCAGGTGCACTTAGGGCGTGTCCGAATCCACTTTTGCTAGTTTAATGATGGGAAAAACCAGTCGGTGCGCCAGCCGCATGGTCCAAAAGGGTTGTACCTAGTCTCTTAATGAATCATGGGTGTGTTTTGGGCGTAACGTGCAATAAACCAATCAGAGTCTCATCTCCCATTCCCTTTAAAAGCCAATTGCGCTTGCACTATGGCGGATTCGCTATTTACATGGTGGAATTTGTGAGCGGAAAGACTGAACGCTCCTCCAGAGGGGAATCTTTTATTTGTAATATTTAAAAAAGTTTGTGTGCTGCTGCGCGTCCCTGTGTGTGTAATAAGCAGAGTTTTAGATTTACATCAAGTTTTAGTTGTACAGCATATTAAACTAAATTCAAATGAGAACTGTTGTCTTTTTTGCTGAAATGAAATACGTTTTTTTTTTATATTTTATTTCATTACAGTTGATTATTTTAATTCAAGTAACAAAAAAACAAAAAAAATGATATTTTTTATATATATATATATATATATATATATATATATATATATAATATTATTATTATTATTATTATTATTATTATTATTAATTTTTTTTTTTTTTTTTTTTTTTTATGATTTTAGCTTTAGTTTTAGTTAACTATAATAACCCTGCTGGAATACAGATATTTCCACAGGAAATTTCAGTCAAAACCTAGTGAGCTAGTTCAATGTTTATGCCCAAATAGACAGCATTCTGATCCAAACAAAACATTGTAAGTGATTTTGCATGCTCTTCTTGGGTTGCAACTGTCACTCTCGCACAGCAAGCTAATAGCGATAACCGCTAACAGTCGATTTGTTAATTTGGGTCGCATCCTATTCGATTACATGGAGAGGCCTGGTTTATGACTTATACTGCAGCCAGCCATCAGGGGGCAATCGAAATGCTTTGGCTTTACTTTTAAGGTCTTGTGAGGCACACTTGAGCTGTGTCCAAAACCGCTCCATATCTACTAGTGCACTATATCAAGTGTCAGCCATTTTGTTGTGGTGTCCGAATTCTGAGTGAACGACTTAATTCCCTACATTCGTTCACTACTTTATACCCACAATCCTTTTTGATTTTGAGTGTACATTCGATGTACACTCACTGAAGCACTATTTCCCAAAATCCAGTGCGGAGAGGACTGAGAGAGCACGCAAAAGAGCGGGAGCGAGTGAGTTCAAACGAGAGATTATGTTACAGCTTTCTTATTTCTGCTTTAACATTTATTTCATGCTAGTTCTAGTTTTTTTTTTTTTTTACCTTTTTTTTTTTTATTAAACATTACTTGAATAAAACATATTAAAATATAGAGAGACAATATTGTATAGATTTTTAAAATTAAAATTAAATGAATTTTGAAATTTAGAAATTTAAAATTAAATGAAATTATATTAATAAGGTAAAAAGTTTTGTATTATTAAAATATATTATTTAGGCATTAACTCAGTTTAATGTGTTTTACTAACAGCCTGGTGTTTTAAACATTTGTGGCATTGTTGTTAACTCAAAAAACTGTAAGGAAGTAATGATAATCTGTAGGTAGTGTATTCATTCTAATGTATTCATAACAGCCGCCTGAGGGCACTCTATGACCATATATCATCTGTAAGCGTGAGAGTTTCTAACGAACTAAAAAATAAATAAATAAATACATGAAATAATTTACATTTGTTTGTGTGTTTATTTTTGTTTGTAGTTTTTTTTTTCTTTTTTTTTTTTATAGTATTTAATGATTATGAACACAAATTAAGCATGACAAACCAATTAATTTATACACAATCGATGAAACCACAAAGCCGGCATGGAAGTATGTAAATTACAAAATAAAGTCATTATGATTGTTATTGTTATTAATATTATTTTATAAAGTAAGCCGTTTCTGCGACAGCTCTGGCTCTCCGGCGTAAAGGTCCTTGAGTCCGAAATTCTCGTCCGAAATATTTGCGCGTTAAAAATAAATACGACCTCACGTTGTGTCAATCACGTTTACACACTGTCTCCGAAACTTTCGTCCATCATAAAAAAATTCGGATCGGGTTCGATTTTCTGCATTTTTTGCATCCGTAGCAAGTATTTTGAGAGGGGTTTTGACAATTCAGAGCCACCGGATGACAAATACGAAAAAACGCATACGAAAATTTTGGACTCAAGACCTTAAGCATCCGAATTCACACTCTATTTTTGCTCACTCCTTGCAGATAGTGCACTTAAATGCCATACACTATATAGGGATTAGTGAATGAGTGAACGAGTGAGCGAATGAACCTCAGCTTTGCTTCATTCTGACATTAGCATGTAGCTAGGCTAGCACTTCAAAACACTAATCAGCACCAAAACACACTAGCAGGCACAAATTCTGAGTTGTTATACAGTTTATTATACCCTTTTGTAATTTTTACTGACTTTTAGTTCAATATAATTTACAATTTTTCCCAAGGTCTATTTGTGTTCATTTTCAGCTGAGCTTGTCACAATGCATTATGGGATTGTCTCCTGCAATGCTGCCAAATTTAGGCCAAAATAAGGCATCTTAGAATTTAAAACAGTACTTATGCCAGGATTATGCCGTATTTTTTTCCAGGCAGTATGATGCTGTTTTGTTGATGATGTGTTGGATTTATCTCTGTGACAGGGAGTTTCATTTCCGCCACCCCCGGCGTTCAGTGACTCTCAGCATGAGGAAGACAGGAGCCATGAAGAAAGGAGGCATCTTCTCTGCTGAGTTCCTTAAAGTGTTTATCCCCTCGCTGCTTCTGTCCCACATCCTGGTCCTGGGTCTCGGGTAGATAAACCTTAAAACGCAATCACACTTCACACCTAGTATAAGCTGCCTTCAAGTAGCCTAAAAAAACTCCAAAACAATTATATTGTGAACAACAAACCCAAATACTACATCTGAAAAACCAGAATGATAAAGATTACACATCTTACCAAAACTGTTTGTGATGCATAAAACAAACCATCAAAGTTAAGTAATTAACGTCACACTTGTTGTCTTTTAGTTGTTCCCTATATCACATCTTTAAAATTATTGAAATATGGCTTATAAAATTAAAATAACTTGCAAAATCCTTCATTCTAATTCACTACTTGCTTTCCGCTCACTCATCTCAATATGTAGATTACAGACAAATATTATATGATATTATATAGCGTTTTTCCACAGTGTTTCAAATCAACACACCACCTTCCAACTCCACAAATTGGAAACTCATTTATCACCTACAATTCCAACTTTCCCACTCGTAAATACGACTTCCCTCAGTCATTTATGTGCTTGGAACTCAGAAATGCACTATACCATGAAATTTTGTCAAATCTCGCAACAATTTTTTTCTCGAAGTAGCCCAGTACCTTGAAAATACAACTGTTTCCCAGTGGACCAATAATAAACCTAAGCACCCTGACTTCTGGAAGTTGCACATAACCAGCCTATCAGATTGAAGCTTGCAGATTTTGGAAAGCTTTCACACTTTTCTTTGCGATAAGCACCAGACGGTCCTTGAGTGCTTTGGCAACGACCTGTTTGAAGACTGTTGCGTACATTAGAGAACTTTTATAGAAATCTTTCTAGCGTAAAATGGCGGAGGGAGGCGAAACACAAAAGCGAGTAATAAAAACTGCACACACTATTTTAACATTTACAGCGTTGTGACCCTGTACCTGTGCTTGTGAGTGTGAGTGTGAGTGTGAGTGTGAGTGTGAGTGTGAGTGTGAGTGAGTGAGTGAGTGAGTGAGTGAGTGAGTGAGTGAGTGAGTGAGTGAGTGAGTGAGTGAGTGAGTGAGTGAGTGAGTGAGTGAGTGTGTGTGTGTGAATTTGTGCGAGTGTGTGCGCACGTGTGTGTGTGTGTATGATTGTTATTGTAACTTAAATACAGTAGTTGACAGTTTCATGCGCTTTTAGTAGTTACTAGTGTTTATTAGTTCTAAATGCTCTGTCGTCTGCTGTATTAAGACTTAAAGGCCCAATATGTAAGATTTTTTTAATTAAAATATCCGAAAATGTTTATTTAAAATGTTTAAATAAGCAATTTTAACCAGGACACGGACCATGTCTGTGCATCGCCTATCAATGACATCATACCTGCGTTAACCTTGATTTCCGGGAAACCATAGAAACACCAAAGACACTTAATATATTATATTATATTATATATATAATATATTATGTGTTTTATTACACAGGTGTGCGTTTGGATACGTTCATCGACAGAAAACGAAACATTGTTATACAGCTCAACACAGTTAGTCTTCTTGTTTAAATCTGGTTTTCTTGATTTACCACGAGTACCATGTTTTACCATGCCTAATATTGATCTTACTGCAGTGTGCAACAAGTGTCTCATAGTAGCCGCCGAGCGAACGCACAGAGTAGCATTATAACATAACTTTAAACACACTCAAATAATATATCTAATATGATAAAACAGCGTTGCGTTACCCCACATACGCATGACCGGAAAAGCGGAAGTGCTCGTCTGCGGCATAATAAAAGCTCTGCGAAGTCTCGGCGTGATAAAGCTACGCCTTTGTTTTGAATAAGCGACCACTAGCGGCGAAAAATTACATATTGTGGCTTTAAGTTTTGTTTGACTACATTCAGGAAGTTCATATAGCTGACTGCTTTTATTCATTGACGAAAATGTAGCCATTTGCAGTAATATTGCAACGCATTGTGATGCATTGTGATATCGAATCAAATCGAAACGTCGATATGATAATTAGGGCCCTATGATTTCCACGATGCGGAAAACATGGACGAATCGCGGAATCCAGTCATAAAAACATAATTTACTGTATAACGCGGAATTTCACGGAATTTGTCACATCTTGGATGAATAAATCAAAAGTAGGTCAGTACACTTAAATCAAATCGCGATGTAGACTAATGTCTGTGACTATTAAACCGACTAATATTTAAAAAGACTATTTAAATATGAATCATGCTTGTTCTGCGTGTCTCTGTGTGAATGAATGGTTTCACACTGAAGCACGCGTGACACTCGCAGTGTTTATAGCCTCTGTCGCATCACTATATGAGGACATGAATGCATGAACTTCATCTCCAGAGCCGCTCTGAGAGTTTCTGTTTCATTTGATAAAAGCTATCGTCATATCATAAACGCACAGAAACTCAAAGGTCTTCACGCCAACCTGTCAAAATAAAAGTTTGGTTCAACCTGAAGAAATTGACAAATATATTACTGTTGGACAGTAGAATTGAGCTACATCTCAATGTAATAATAATACTAACACTAACACTATTATAATAATAATAATTATTATTATTATTATTAAAACTTTATTTTTTTAAGAAATAATCACAATTTTTCTTCCATGTTTTAATTTTAACAGTAAAGCTTTGTTGTGCAGCACTTTGCTTGACAAAAATTTAATTTCATATGATAAGTGAAAGATAAATGAAATTAATGTTTTATGCCTTCAACTGATTGCCAGAAAAAATAAAATACACAACACAGAAATAGAATTGATTCTTAAATCATTGATTATTAAAATTTAATTAAACCATTAAAATGGAATCCAGAAAACTTAAAACAGAAAACACAGAATTTGGTTAAAAAAAATTAAATAAAATGGAATTGGAAAGAAAAAAGTATTTTGTAGGGCCCTAAACATGAATTTTTTTTACTTTTAATAAATCATTGTTAAATTGTATAAGTTTCATGATTTAAATTAATTAGACACGCTTTTTGATTACATAAATTTAATTTAACCATTAAAATGGGAGTCCAAAAAAATTAAAACGGAATCCAGAAACATTAAAACGGAAAAAAACGGAATTAGGAAAAAAATAAAACGGAATATGGGAAAAATTTAAACTGATTTCATAGGGCTCTAGATAATCATAATAGAATTGAATCGTGAGACCAGTGACGATTCACACCCCTATTGTGAAATCTGCATGGGGAAATCTTTCGCCCTCAAACGAAATTCCTGTTCACGCGGATTCCTATTGAAACCTCGCAGAACGTGTTCATATTACACAAGACAATTCACACACCCCTGATAAGTATGTATCTTGAAAACAGTGTAATATTCCACGTATAAAGTGTCTGACTTTTTAAATTTCTCTTTCTTTTGTCTTGTATCTCACACTCTATCTCTAATACAGGGTCTATATCGGGAAAAGACTGACAACTCCCACTGCAAGTTCCATTTGAACACAAATCTGATCAAGTGCCTCAGGCATGGCCCAGGTGGATTAGGGAGAAAGTAGCAGTTTGTACGAAGAAGCCCCCTGCTGCCCCTTTATTCATTCTCAGCCACGTTTTTTCAGTATTTCCTTTATTCAGCCTTTTCATACTGAGAAGTATTAGTGATAAACATCTCTTCATTTCAAGCCCTTTCTAGTTTATCATTTTCTGTATCCCTTTTTAACACAGAAGCATTTAAGTTCATTTTGAAAGTATTTGGGGCATTGCGTGAACTCAAACACGCACACGCTAGCTCTGCACTAGCTCGATTCGGCTAGGAGGCAGCGGTGTGTCTGTTTAGCAGCCCTTTCTGTTCCGATCACATGACCCA
This sequence comes from Coreius guichenoti, assembly GCA_039654105.1. Lineage (NCBI taxonomy): Eukaryota > Metazoa > Chordata > Actinopteri > Cypriniformes > Gobionidae > Coreius > Coreius guichenoti. The sequence continues at coordinate 12,286,360 of CM077190.1, read as the reverse complement.
AGAGTGAGCCACTCACGAGTCATAAAGGATCCCCTTAGTTTTCACCCTCAAATGGGATCAACCAAAATATAGTGACTTAATGAAGTTATATGAGCATGCCTGAGTGATAGCTAAGATTTGATTTATTACTAGAAATGCTATCCATTTAGTTCTTTTTATTTACTTCATAGACTGAATGCCGGGATGATGGACTTGGAAGTGTTTTGGGAAGGACAGGGCTCTCCGTAGACCCCGAACTCATCTGGTGAAGACGGGAAATTAATAGCTCAGACGCAATACATGTTTATGACTGTATCGCATGCAATTTTATACCAAGTTTTGCATAATCTTTTACACAACCCTGACGTTACATTGAAATGTCTGATACATATATTTTTTTAATATTTCATCTCATAAACGTAGATAAATACCGGTCGGATGGGGCTAACGGATCCCTGTATGGAAGAAAAAAAACGCTATTATTATTTTACCTGTCCTTGTTTCTCTGTGTTTGTTGTGTCATTTTGTTTGCCTATAGTTTCCTTCACATACATATCAGGACCTAGTGATTCATAACTAGGCTTCTACAACACAGCCTATTTTGCAATACCACAAAATTTACCATTAGCATTGAGCTGGATTGGATTCAAAGCTAAGAGGATCTTGCTAACAAGGACAACAGCTTTGGTGTTTTGCCATGCTGTCATAGCTTTGTCTAGACTTTTGATACACACTCTCATACTGATTTCTAGCATTTCTATGATGTTAACTTAAAGGGCAACAGTGCAAGAGAAACCTTTCTTCAATTGTAGGGATGGTTCACCCAAAAAAAAACAACAGTCTGTCATTATTTACTCAACTTAATGTCATTCCAAACCTGTATGATTTTCTTTTTTCGGTGGAGCACAAAAGAAGAAGCTTTGAACAATTTTCATGCTGCTCTTTTCCGTACAATGAAAGTTAATGGAGATAAACTGGAAGAGAGCAGCTTGTATCTACATTTTGCACTTGGACTTACATAAGGTTGAATAATGATGACGGAATTTTAATATTGACCTCACACACTTACAGAGTCATAGTCACACACATTTAGTGAACACTAACACTCCAGCGCATCAGGTGACTGTGTTATCATGGACACGCCCCAGTCCTCATCGTTGGAAACAGGATTTGTGTTTTCAACACTGAAGTGAAATTATTCTCAAGTCTAGTTGTGTTTTTGTCTCTTTTTAAGTGTATTTTGGATGTGCGAACCCGTTTTCTTTTGTCTTCATTATCTAAGGAATTACTTCTCGAACACAGCTGCCAAAACCAACTGAGAGCTCAACTCTTATGAACTTTGTGCCTCGTCACCTTAATCATGTTTGATACGGCGTCCTGTCATCATTTCCTGTCATCATGTGCATGTTCTGTGCCACAAGCTTTTCCTTTTTGTTGTTTTGCACCATCTCATTTGTGAATTTGAGTTTTGGAAGGTTTTTCATATGCTTTGTTTGGATTTTTTTTTAATCTTTAACAAATGAGGCAAACTAGAAGAGAAGGTACAGGATAGTTAAAGGGGTTTTATTTCTTTTCTTTATATTGGCATTCAAATTGTGGTTGGAAAGAAGTGAGTTACTCTCCTTTGTGGAGATAGTTTCTTCAGACTGCGATGTGATGATAAAATTAATTGAGTTTATTGATTTGACAGACATTTTTTCTTCCCTGTTGGACAATGACAAAGTTTTAAAATTAAAATTTAAAGAACAATCTGCATTTCAGACTTTTTTTTTTTTTTTAACTTCACACATAACATTGCATCACACATTGCATAACGTCATTTATTTTCAAAGTCATGTACCAAAATGCATGCATATGTTTTTTTTAGGGGTTCAAGGAAAAAAAGTTCTGACTTTATTTCTCGCAATTTAAAGTTTATATCTCGTTTATATCTTCTTTTTGGCAGCGTTCCCGGCCAGATATTTGGCAGATATTCCTGGGGCTAAATATCACATAATTGGGATCGCTTTAACCCGCTGACATGAAAAACAGCCCGCGGCAACAGTGTTAAAGTAGCCCAATTCTGCGGGAAAACCGCGGACTTGGCAACACTGACTACCAGCCCTCAAAGTTTCAAGTCTCTACGACTTACGGTTTGGTCTGCCCAATCACTTTTAGCCGAGAATGCTGATCCTTGGAAAATTTATTACAATTACAATAGGGTTTCAGCGCTACACTTTTTAATAAAAAATGTACTTGTAAAAAAACAATTTAAAAGATAATTGCGAATTTTATCTCACAATTCTGACTTTTTTTTTTCTCATTTGCGAGATATAAACTTGAAATTGCGAGAAATAAAGTCAGAACTTTTTTTCCTTGCAATTACGAGTTTATATCTCGCAATTCTGACTTTTCGCAATCACCTTTTTATTTTGTGGAAGAAGCTTCCATAGTTTAAGAATAGAATTGCATGTTACCTGCGGAGTTGTTTTTTAACCTCAGTTCTTCTTTATGTTGGTCAATGCAGTAAATGACTGGATTTCACCTGTGAAAATTTGCTGAACAATGGTAAATGTGACCACACCTTAAGAACCACCGATAAGAAGAAGAATTTAGAAAAGAAAAATCCTTCGTCTGCCACCGAATATTCATTTCCCACCAAATCCGACCCGTCCACTCAAAATATGATTATTATTTGTAGGTTGGATGAAGATAAAGAACCATGTTTTTACTTGTTCAGTAATGGAATTTCAATTTTACCTTAAAAATATCTTGAGTGGGGCACATTTAGCTGTCATTCTTGCACAATTTTGTCCATTTTTTTTATTATTTCAATAAAAATACACTTTTTGCTGTGTCATCACTATGACTGTTGCTCATAGAATATGTAACCACCCAGCAATGCTATCAACCAGAATTAGCCTGTATTAGAGCTCGAAGCACACGTCTGGGAATTTGACCCGAGGTCAGCTCTCCCTCGGCTCTATAACAGTTCACACACCGAGCTGTTGTTGATATTTCTGTGAGATGATTACTTTGGAGCCAGACCAGACCAGAGACAGTTAGAGTGACGTCTGTGGTCCTTTCATCAACCATTTGTCATGTTACATGCAGCTCTCAGTTAGTATGATCTTACTACATTCCTCCCATTAGTGTGGTTTATTTTCTCATTGAGATGGGGTTAACCAGACTCAGCTCCTCCTAAACACGAGTTTGGACCATTCTTGCAACTGCCTGGCCTTACATCTGACTCATGTTTCTTGTACAAGTTAATGCCCTCATCCTACCTGTGAATAGGAAATGCCTGTAATATTTTCGCTGTGTCATCTGAGATAATGTGGATAGTTAAGTTCCTTATGGATCTCCAGGGTTGAATGAGGGCCTCTTATATGATAGGCTATCTGTTGTCAAAATGCTTAATCTGTCCTTTGATTGGTTTTACAGCAGTGTGCAGAAAAGCTATTAGCACTAAATCCATTGTATTCATTGATTTTGTTGCAAATTCATTTGTACTATATCCTCGAGGGGTGCTACATGCATTTGCCCACAGCTAAGAGGCTAAAACCAATTTAACGACACTAAAGCGCCCAAACTGCCTTTGTGAGTTCATCTGGTTTTAATTTAATTAAATATGAATCAAGTTTAGATGGAGTTAGCAGTCTAAAGCGTTCCTTAACTGCCCTCTAGTGGCGCATATGGGAAATTAAGGGTGTGCCTCATTCTAACCGAGCTGGATATTATATATGTATTCCAATATCTTGTGGTATCTGCTTATGGATACAGTTGTCTACAACTACAGATCTTTTTTCACAGTTTGCCCCGTCAAATGATGGATGAGTCAGCAATTGCTGCAGCCTGCAGGGCGTTTTCTTCAGCACAACACAAATCGAATCAGAATACAGTTGATACTTTCTATTCGTCGACATGAATCGTAATGCAGTTGCTTTGACGTGATTAATTGCATTTTTTTATCTGCCGTATTCACACCGCATAATTATTTGTTTAAATGTACAATTTGTCACACGTGTGGACTTTGTGTGTGTTTTATGCTCTTTTAAATAATTTATGTCCTTAAAATAATAGGTTAAGAAATGTAGTTACTGTGTATTCCTGTTTGAATTAGTCTAGTGTGCCTCGCAGTAACCCATGGCAACCGCATAGGCTGTAGGGGGAGGAGCTGTAATTGAATTTCCAGTCTTGTGATTGGATGAAACAGGTGTTCTGAGGTTCCGTAATGAATGATGACTAAAGTATGCATACTTGTGTGCTCCAACACAAGGCCATTATCTGAGCCACATAATGGTTCCTGTTAACCAGAGGAGTGTTTTTGGAAAAGTCTATTAAGTTTTCTCTTTGCAGCATCAGTTTTATGCATGCATGTCTGATGTTTGATTTGGGAACCGAGTTGATCCTTTGTTCCTTTTGTGGCACAACTGTCTCACTCTTCCCTCCTCAATCCAACAGCCTGCAAAGACAGTAGCTAATGCAGCAACTCTTTTGAACGGGTAGCATGTTGTTGTTATGGAAACTGGGCTTTCTGAGCTATTACTGTGAGGGCGCTTTGGAGAAGCGAACAGAATGTCTCCAACTCTCCACCAAATTGTTCCAGTTGGCAACATACTCAGCAAAAACGGCAAAATCAGATATTTGTGAGCAAAATATATTGTCTTTTTACTTGAAAGCTAACTATTTCGAATAGGATAATTAGACTATGTGTTGCTATAGACCTTATTCAGAGCAGAGCCATTACTAGAATGAAAGCAAGGCTGTGAGCGATATTTCAATGGTGTCCGCTGTAAAAAGCTGCATAAAGCTCCTAAATCACTTTTCCACAGCTCATGTTGTTTGTAGTTCTTTGTCTACAGAAATGTATTGAAAATATATTTTTGCAGTGTTTCGTCAGCAGAACAATCTAAGAAAACACATTAAATAACAGTACAACCCACTGAAGGGATGTCTATCCTTCACAGCCTCGCTTTCATGCCCTTTAAAAATCAAAGATGGCGCTGCCGCTGCTGTGAATACAGCGCGAAAAAAATAGCGATCAGAATAACTCGAGTCTCGAACGGATGAGGACCCTTGTGATTTGGTTCTTTTTAATGGATTAAAGGGTTAGTTCACCCAAAAAATGAAAATTCTGTCATTTATTACTTGCTCTCATGTCTTTCCAAATCCAGACTAGACAGCTACGCAACTACCACTTTGACGTTTCAAAAACTTCATAAAGAGATCGTAAAACGAATCCATATGAATTGAGCTGAAATTTTCTGAAGAGACTCAATCGCTTTATATGATGAACAGATTGAATTTAGGCTTTTATTCACATATAAACATTGATCAGAGAACATAAACAGAAGCTCAACCAAACCTGCGTAAAACAAGAGAACAAATCTCATTGGTTCTTGCGGAAGCTCAAAAGTGCTGCATAACACGAGAATGAACCTCATTGGTTCTTGTGGAAGCTCAAATGTGCTGTGTAACATGAGAATGAACCTCATTGGTTCTCGCAGAAGCTCAAACGTGCTGCGTAACATGAGAATGAACCTCATTGGTTCTTGCGAAAGCTCAAACGTGCTGCGTAACACGAGAATGAACCTCATTGGTTCCAAAAATGGGACCACGATTGACTCTTATGAGCCAATTCGTTCTAGCTACTCAAAACCCCTATGTATCAGTTGGATCAGTTACTGAACCACATATTATTTCGTAGCGTAATGTTGTCCTACTCGAAATTAACCAAGAACTTTTACCCCCGGTTTAAAACTAGTCCCAGACTACAATGCATGTTTGAGCTGGTTTAACTGAAAGCAACTTGCACTGACATATCTTAATATATGTCAGAGCATTGTTTTGTGTCAAGATGCACACCAGAATTTTTTATTTTTTTTCGAAGACACGTTTATAAAAGCTACTTAAATGCCCTAATTGAACTAAGGCCTAATCCTGGCTTAATCCAAGCCCTGTCTGTCAGTCTGGGCCTTACTTTCTTAAAGCTGAGACTTAAATCAGTATAGTTTTGGCTGATTGTTCGTAAAAGACAAGGTGTAGTTATAGAATAATTAGACATCGAGTTTTGTTGTAACAGTGGTATTTTATAAAATAAATAAATTAATAATTAAATAAAATGACATTTTTGTTAATTCGTTTTTTTGTTTGTCATAAGGGCTATATAGCCTATATAGGACCAATATAAATATATTGCAAGCAACAACAAAAAAAAAATTATACAGATTTTTTGTATTTAAAATTATTTAGCTGGAATCTGAAATGATCTCATCATGTGGCTACAGACAGTAGCCTACTAAAAGCAATAAGACATAGTCTTATTTTCCCATTTCCCAGACATTTTCCCCAAAATATTTATTCTTCAAAATTACTAAAATGAAAGTGGAATCGTTAAAGGGATAGTTCACCCAAAAATGAAAAATTACCCCATGATTTACTCACCTTGAAGCCATCCTAGGTGTATATGACATTCTTCTTTCAGATGAATACAATCGAAGTTATATTAAAAAATGTCCTGGCTAATCCAAGAATTAAAATGTCAGTAAATGGGAGCCCAAAATTTGAAGCCTATAAAAGTGCATCCATTCCATTATAAAAGTAATCCACATGGCTCCGGGGGGTTAATAAAGGCCTTCTGAAGCGAAGTGATGGGTTTGTGTAAAATATCTTATGCCAGACTGCCTTCCGTATTCAATTTACACAGAAAGTGTAATGCCTCTCGCAGTTCAAAAAGCTTACGCTACGTCCGAAGTCATAAGTCGTGCTAGTTACGCTTTTTTCATAAATTGAATACGGAAGGCGGTCTGGCGGAAGCTAGATATTTTACTTTATAACGTTTTAAATATGGATATTTTTCTTACACAAACCCATCGATTCACTTCAGACGGCCTTTATTAACCCCCCGGAGCCATGTGGATTACTTTTATAATGGATGGATGCACTTTTTTGGGCTTCAAATTTTGGGCTGCCATTCACTGCCATTATAAAGCTTGGATTAGCCAGGACATTTTTTAAAAATAACTCTGATTGTATTCGTCTGAAAGAAGAATGTCATATACACCTAGGATGACTTGAGGGTGAGTAATTTATGGGATAATTTTCATTTTTGGGTGAACTATCTCTTTAAATCCTTAACCCTTACGAAAATTAACCATGGTTTTACTACAAATAAAACCAAAAAACCATGGTTATTATAGTTAAACCATGGTAACCACAAATTAACCATGGCTTTGCTACTCTAACCATAGTTTAACCATGGTATTTGTGGTAAAACTGTGGTTATATAAATGGTAATCAATTAGCCAAAAAAACATGGTTACTACACTTTTACTATAATAAAACCATGGTTAATTTTCGTAAGGGAAAGTTCTTATACATTTCCTTTCCTAAGCGATACGTAACACAACAGCCAAATACTGTACGTCCATCTGGCACGTGTGCATAAGAAAAGCTCAGACGGAGCACAAGAGCTCGTCCACTTATAATCCAAGTCATATAAACATTGAATTATAACCTCCGTGATTGGTCGCGGCTCCGGCGCGTGGTGCTGAAAGGACAGCGCCCTTAACTTTAACCTGCATGGGCGTGGCGCTTCAACTATCAACGGAGCAACGAGTCTTTAGAAGAAAACAATAAACATTAACAGTCATTATCCATTCTATGACTAAACCTAACATACATTTCTCTTTATTTACCACATCAACCGCGTGTTCACCAAACAAATGGTGTGAACGCTAACGCTAATGGTAGGCTATCACACAATGGACATTAAGTGACAAGTCATCCGGGGAAAGAGCCCTCAGATATGGACACATTACATCTTTAACCCTCAAAAAACCGCATCGCTTCCGCTGTTTCCTCTCTCATCTCTCCAGCAGAGCATCACCTCATCCTCCGTCGGTCTCACTCTACTGTACGGTAACATCCATGGATTTTCTCTAACTGTGTGTCTATCTGTTATCGCGATATGATGCTTTTAAATCCTGCTGCGTTGCGTTAAATAACATAACATTTGCATGGTTTACAGTTATTTGCATAAATTCTTCATGTTTTCTATTGTCCAACAGATCGTTCAACATGAGTAGGCATCTTTTCTAAAGGGCTTTTCACTGAAGTGTTTGCTAGATACGATCAATTGCATGTTATATGCAGGGCTGAATGGTGTGGATAATGAATTTTCAACTCATTTAGTCAAATATCCTGAAGAAATGCTAATGGAATTTCTATCATTTTTATCATAATTTTTATTTAATTTCTGATATTTTTAGCCTGTAGGATTTTATTTTATTCTTAGAGGATTCTTATTTGAATTATTATCTCATTAGGGGAAAAAAAATAGTAGGAACCTCCTCGCCTCACATGTGATGCTGTTTCTCACCTCCCAATGGAAAAACTAACGTTTAGTGTCCACTGAACTCTCTAACCGGAGGTTTACATGCCTTTGCATCCATCTGACAGTATTCACTGAGAGAAATGTCTGCTGTCGGAGATTTGCCTGCATTCTTCCAGAACATGGGAAGCTCCAGCCCCAACCAGCCACGGCAGAAATTCTGTGGCATGTTCTGCCCGGTGGAGGGTTCGTCAGAGAACAAGACCCTAGACTTTGACTCGCTGTCCTCAGGAAAAGGTCGGGTGATCGAGAGGCAGAAGGATGTCTCCAAACCACGGAAGGTGGAGATCAGAAGAAGTGCCGGAAAAGAGATTCTGCAGAACCTAAAGGACGAGGTAAGAGCTGCATGGATTGTGCACTGTCATGTGGGTGGAAGCAGTCTGATTGCATATATCAATCTTCATTGAAATGAAGCCTCCCTTGCTTATAATAACAATCAACCAGTTCTCAAAAACATATAGCTTGGAGTATATTTATATATGCCTACCTAGATTTGAAAGGTAGGTTTCCATATTGTAGCTAATAAGGTAAGACGGTAAGTAGAATCCAGTTAATTATGAATACACCCAAAGTGGTTTGTGAATGTTTTTGTTCTTACTTACAAGTAAAATTCCTTGATTCTTTTAATTACATGATTTTTGTTATTGATCCAATAATTTGCAGTCCAAATGTGAACTTATTGCTGCAGGGATGACGTCAAAACCTGGAAGACTGGTTCCCTCCAGATTTTCCTATGGGGTTTTTATAATGGGATTTTTCAATTTATGAGTCAAATAAAGCGATAAACATAACTTGACTGTGCTTTTTGCTCTACAACGCTTGGACGCTTTGCTGTACAGTGTAATTTACACACCCACCAAATCGGGTTTTGACGTTATCCCTGCACCACTCTATAAAGTGCAACAGTTGGGTTCCAGAAGTAAAAAACTCCATTCTTTTTCTCCATAGGGAAATTGATTTTCAATGATAACTTATAAACCTTTAAAGTCAGCCTTACTGTGAGCTACGTGGTTGTTAATTGATAGTATTTGCATCTTTTCATTTCAGCTTAGTTTTAAAATAATCATGTTTAACAGCAGAATTCAAAGTGAAAAACTACATTATCCATGATGCTGTACAGAAAATTACACCAGTCAGAGTCGAAACAAGCAAAATGCAGATCTCTTTAGCTCCGCCCACTCCCATGAAGCACTGCGAATGATGTAATGGAGTCGGTTTCCCTACACTCTCAAAATATTTCAATATTTCACTATATAAGCATATTTTGCAATAATATAATCAACATTTTTAAATGCGTAGTTTTATATTCCTCCATCGTTTTTAATTCGATTATGCTGTTTGCAATGCTTCATGGGATTGTAGTTCTTTCCCTCACTAAAGCCGTTTTGTATTTTTGTCCGATTTTCAAATACTTTTTTGCTTTAAATGAAAGTTTGAAGTGTTGTGATTCACCTCATAGCTGATTGGTTTGGTTCATGGCTTATAACTCTTTTAAAGAAGCCTTTTTTGAAATCCCTATGGGAGAAATGAATGGAAAAACGAGAACCAGCACAGCTGGAAAAGTGGGCGGGCACTGTTGCAATACTTGATTCTGATTGGTCAATTGCAGCATCCTGTTGTCAAACATTTTTGTATAATCTAGTGCTGGCAAATCGATTAATCGCGATGAAGTTTTTGTTTACATAATATATGACTGTGTATGTGTGTATATATATATATATATATATGTATATATATGTATATATATGTGTGAGTGTGTGTGCGTGTCTGTGTATATATACATACACACACATATGTAATACATATAAATATAATATATATTTATATATACACACACATATATTATGCCAACAAAAACTTCATCGCGATTAATCGATTTGCCAGCACTAGATTATACAAAAATATTTTCCCTGTATATACATTGACATGACATTTTCCCTGGCAACCAATCTCCTACACTCCTATTCTTATATGACAAAATTATTTCAACTCAGTGTCCATTTATTGACTTATTTAGCAAGTAGTGATATGCAGGTGATTATCGATTATTATTGTAAAATGTATTCCTTCTGGATGATAAAAAATTTGATCACCCTTCATTTTTGCGCTAACAACCAGCTGACTGTACAATATCCCCTACTTATTTTTAAGGTTGTTGCGGGTGAATAAAACCGTGAATTATTTTAAAGCTTGAATATTTTCTGTTGTTCTCACAGTAAAAAGGTCAAGGATGCATACAACTTCAGTGGTCATTATAGACCTTATGTAACCACGCCCCTTTTCAGCGCTGCGCTTGTTGTGTTCTGTCTTCCGGTTTGCATTTCCACAGCATGAAGGTAAGATCTTACGGATTTATGAATGAACTGCTCGTTTTAAAATCTTCCCAGTCTGCTGACATTTGTTATGACATCCACTTCAAACATTACAATGCTCATGATAAATTTCGTTAACTCTACAACAAATGAATCCATTTTACTAGCTAATTACTCTTCGACAGCCATGCCATAGAAATATACAGAGCCACCGCAAAACTGGTGCATAAAGTCTATACCTCGCAAAGGTTTGTACATTTAGAAATAAGGTGCAGCCCTTCTAGTTAATTTTTTAATAAGGAAATGTACAATGGACTTTACAGTCCAGTTCTTGTTCCCAAGAGCCCAGTAATTCAAGAGGATGTATGTGTGGGCATTGGTATCTGGATGCGGTAACCATAGCTACGGAGACAATGAAGCTGAACGATGATTGAAGTATGCCCCAATAGGGCTTTGAGAGCAATAATTTGGGAGCTGTTAAAAAGCTCATATGCCTGTTTTCCCTCTTTATATTTAGAATTAACCTTCTTATTCACATAAACCATGGAAGAGAAAACTGTATAGCCATTTTACTGAATGTTGTTACTGTTGTACATGATACTAAACAAAAAGTGCTATGCCACCCATACCAAACAGGAAATTGTTCTGTTTGGCAAGTGTGATGTAAAGCCACTCCTTTTTCCTCACTGACAGGCCTTAATGACCGCAGAGATCAATAGCATGTTTAAGTCTACTGCATTGAGACCAAAGTAGCCAGAAAGACCCGGATGTTGAGCTATAGTCTTTGCGCATTATATACACTAGATTTAAGGCAAAAGATTGATGTTAAAAGGCATTAAGTGTAGTTTTATTACGTACTATTCTGAATTGCCTGCGCTAAAACTGTGCAAACATAATGTTTTGTTACTCATAATGGAATCACATTTATTTTATTTGCTTACTGTGCACACAACTTTATTAGCAAACCATTTTCAAACTAAATATTCAAAGTAAAAAAGCAAAAAGCATGAATGTTTGAGTCATGAATAGTCATTTTCTTAGGGTTTTGAATAAAACAAACCTGAATAAAACAAGCCTTTTCATAAAATGGTCAAGAAACGTCAAGATCAAAACTGGTCAAATGATAATCACATTTATAAATTAAAATATAAAAATGTTTTTTTTTTTTTTGTTTGTTTTGTTTTTAATACTCGGCCTATATCACGAACAATGAATAAAATAATAATATGAAAATGCAATTGAAAATATGTTTATTTTTATGTACACATTGTTGAGGCATAGCCTATTCAAATCATTATCCTTACAAATCGATGTTTTATGTATTTTAATAACTAGTAGTTAATTAATTGTCCCAGAAAAAATGTCACGTCTTTGACCTATTTATTAAACTGCATAATCATTAGCATAAAATCATGTTTAATATTCATTGCTGAAACAGTTCTATTTTTTTTTCCATCAAAAAAATTTCGCTTCCGTTTCGATCAGATAATGCAAACACTGATGTGATGTGCCATTAAAACCATTGTCTGAAACATTGGTCACCCTCTCTGGACTCAAGAGGAGGAGCTGCTGGCTATCCAGGGCGGGGTTGTGCGCACGCGCGCTGCTCTCCGCTATGAAAATCTCTCGTTTTGTCTCAGACAGTCTGGGTGGACTTGGTGCATCAGTGGAGAGGAGATATTGGGCACAGGTCCTTTGTCCTTTACATTTCCAGAGCTTTTGCCTCTTCCGTTCGCCGTTCATTTCTCGAGGGCTACAAAAATTGTCCTAAACCGAGCCATTTCCCGTCCCAAACAGATCGTTGCATCCATTATTACTGTGATAACGGTTCATCAACGGGAATAGAGCATAACGAAGATGTCTGGCTATCAGGGCAAGAAGAATATTCCCCGCATAACCGTGAGTTATGGAATATCTTCTTTAATCATTTGCTAAGTATAAAGCATGTTTAGAGATATTTAAAATCCTGAGAATAAATGTGTTTGATTTGCAATGCTCATGAACACTGATTCGAGCTAAACGCGACGCTCGCAAACGCTCCGCTACATTATGTTACGTTACTCAGGTGCTTGGAGCCGGTTAACTTGTGATTTTTTTTAAGCGAAATTCAGCTGTCAAAGTCTATAATATAGTTCTTGAAGCAGTACTGCAGCACTTTTTTTTTTGAGATTCACACCCCATCTACATCGCGACGCAACAAAACAGAAACGTTCCCTTTATAATGAAGCTGTTTGCACCGTTAACTTGCTGACTGTTACAATCTAGAACGAACAAAGCATATCAGTCCACTGTTTATCTAATAATTGCATTAAAACAACCAATGATCAAATCTGTAGGCTATTTGACCAATGTGACTTTTACGCGAACAAAACGCACACTAACGTGTTTGAGGGAGCGGTACAGGATAATGGAAAAACGCATGGCAAACCTGGGGGAAATTATCATATTTCCTTCCTCAGTACAGTGGGCTTGATTTATAATAGGTGCACTTCATGACCCATATGTATTTTTGCATTTGGCCAAGCCATGCATTGAAATAACTGTAGAGTCACAATAGAATAGACATTATCATGCATCCCCACCCCTCTGATTATAACATATATGTATGGCATCACAATGCACCTAATTTGATCTGTTTTATTGTAATACATGCTCCAAATAGCTGTTCGGAGGCGGTCGAATGGAGCTCCCACTCGGCTCGGCTGGTGGCGGGTGTGCCTTTGTTTCTTTTCAAAGGAAGCACTTTCAGCTGAGGTTTTGGGGGAGAGCTTCAGGACACCCTTTTAGATTCTCTAAGCTATGTTGAATGAGAAGTAGGTGGGCTGTGGTTTCCATCCAGCATGTTAGGGAAACCACATCCAGCTCTTACTAAGATCTAAGAGGTTGGAGGAAAGCCAGTCCGAAGCTACATCCCTATAGCACATTCAGGATTGCATGCAAAAAGATTCAAATATGCAGCAAGGAATGTATTCAGATAAGAAACAAGGGAAAATATTGCGAGAAGAATGCCCTATTTGAAGCCTCATGGAGAGAAATGTTTGTGGAGTCTGTGCCACACCCCTATTACAGTCTTTTAGTGTTGCGTCTATGGCACATCGGAAAGTATGGGAATTAAATGCTTCAAAACAAATCTGTCGATTGACATCAAATGCCTCCCTAGTGCAAATGTCTCTCCGGATTTTTACTTGTTGCGTCCGTTAACTGTAGTCACAGCTTGGCCCCATCAGTCATCACCTCTTGTTCTCCCTGTACTGTAGTGGAATTCATGTGCAGTCTCGACCCGAAATTGCTCACTGCGGACCTCCCAAACACTGTGGCACAAAGACCCTGTGCATAAATATTGTCCTTCTAAAAGCTTCAGCACAATTGGGTGAATTGTTCTGGTGCTAGTTGTAGAGCGCATATTTAAAAGCAATTGAATTGGCCATGGAAATGACAGAGACAAACTCAGATTGACCTTATTAGATCTGTATTTCCTGTCTTTCTTTTTTTCCCTCCTGCATAAATAGATACAGGCGTGGTTTGATGCACACATAGTTGACACACAAGCATATGGCAGCATGGCTGGTGTGATGTAGGCTGGCTGGAATGGTTAACGGGTGGGTCTGGGCGGACCAGCTGCATTGGTCAGCTGCGCAGACAGGCGGAGGAGAGTGACTGACACCTTCTTGTGCCTCATTAAAGATGAATGTTAGCTTTAAGTCACCACCTGCCTGGTCACTTTTAGTCGTAGTTATGAGGTCAGATATCAGTAAAGAATTTTTATGGTCATAAATTCATTGACTGCATAGGTAAATTCACTTATTTTCATGTTAATAACTTACTGGCGTTGTTGCATAATCACGTATTAATAACTTACTTGACGAATAATAGTTCTGTTACATTATTGTTTGCGGTTTTTCAGCATCAGACCTACTGTAAAAGACAAAAATAAATAAATTGTGAGTAAATATTTATATTCTATATTTGCTTCAATATTGATTTATTTATTTACTAAAGATGAAAGTTTGATATTTTAATATGTTTTATTTTTGCCCTACTCAATTATTTATAAAGCAAATATATAAATAAATATTACAATAAAAAAAAATCTGTATTTAGTAAATACATTTATTTAGAAAGTCTTATTTTAAATATTAGTAGTAGTTAAATAAATTACCTTGGTAAAGGAAATAAATAAATATTTATTGCAATAAAATATCTTTATTTAGTAAATAAATGGATTTTCTTTTTATTTAAAATGAGACTATCATCTGTATTTAGTAAGTTAAAAAATATGTAAGTAGATAAGTAATGTATTTACAATATTTATTCAATTTTTTCTAAATAAAGGTGATAGTTTTATTTTAAATATTTATCATGGTTCTGTAGTAATTAAATAAATTACTTTAGTAAAGGAAATAAGTACACATTAAATATTTTAGTAAATAAATGAATACATATTTATTTATGATATGACTATCATCTGTATTTAGTAACTATGTAAGTAGATAAGTAATGTATTTACAATATATATTCATTTATTTACTAAAAAAAGATGATATTTTTATTTTAAATATATAAATCTATAAATAGTAAATAAGTACTGTATAAATAAACATTTATAAGAAATGTATGAAAAAAACTTATGTAAATAAATGAATAAGGAATTAAATAGATACTAATAATAAGACTGTATCATCATTCTTTTGCACGTACTTTTTTGAATTTTGCAGTTATTGAATCTACGGTGTAAATGATTCCAATAAAAACTCTCCTCAGCCCAGTCATCTGGTTACCATGGCAACCGCAGCAGCTCCAGTGCAACCCAGTGACCTGTACCAGAATGCTCTGCTGACCTGCTGTTGTGTCTCATGTTCACGCCCAGCACAAAGCACAATCTCTGACTCGTACCTGCCAAATAACATATTCATAATGACTTCATAGGGGAAAAAGGCACCTTGTACGCAAACATGCAAGGCACACTTTCAGTTTTCTTTGAAAGAGGATCATATGTGGATCAAGCTGGCAACTAGATTCTGACTCAACTAAATCTGTTTCTAAATAAGTGAGGGATGGAACTGCAAGTTAAACCCTGAGACTGGAAGTCAGTCAACTTGGATTATTATTTCTCGAGTGCGAATGAACACGAAGCATCACTAAATCAGTCTGTCCTTTATGGTTCATACCATACTATTGATATTCATGTGACATTATAATGTTATGTTAGCATGTCTGTTCAAACTCACGTTATCATTTATGGCAAGCAGTGGTCATTATTATAAATATGAACCAGAAGACTTCATGTGAGTGTTCTCATGCACTAGATATCCAGCATTGTGACTCTGGAAAAGGTCCAAAAACAAGCACCAGTTCAGTTCATGGAGTCCTTGTTTTTTTTCAGACTTCCTCTAGTTAACATTATGACCTTTCAGATGATGTCACAATGCTTTAGCCCAGCATAGGCGGCTGTGATTGGTTGGTTTGTGCACAGAGACTGAGGAAATGGATTGCACTGATTGTCGGCGTTATGTAATGCATGTTATTCAGCAGCTGTTCAGTGTGGCTGACCGCCAAAGCCACTTGCATGGTCCCAGAAGCCCCTCTGAAAAGATATGGACATTAAATGTAGAATGCGTTCTTCTTCTGTAGAAGCTGATGGTTTGTCTATTAATTTAACTCACTAAATACTAAAGGAAATGAAGCATCGTTTCACTGTAAACCTGAATAAGTTGGCATAACTCAAAAAATCTGAGGTAATCAGTTACATCAAAATTTCTAAGTTAAGACATTAAGTAAGCAGAACTTACATATTTTTATTTTGTACTCAGACATTTTAATTGATCTTGAAATATTTGAGTAAGCTAGTTCATTCATTTAACTTAGAATTATCATGTAATCTCAATTTAAATATTTTTTAGTAGAGGAAACTTGGCTAGCTTTAACTAGCTAATTCAGTAAATGCCAACTTGCTAATTGGTAACAATGCTTTGAAAACATTAGTATAGCATAGCAATTGCTGAATGAGTACAGCAATATAGAACATTTTAAAGGATTAGTTCGCTTTAAAATGAAATTATCGCATGATTTACTCACCCTCAAGCCATCCTAGGTGTATATGACTTTCTTCTTTCTGATGAAGACAATCTGAGTTATATTAATAAATATCCTGACGCTTCCAAGCTTTATAATGGCAGTGAACGAAGCGAATTCTGAAGTGAATCGATGGGTTTTTGTAAGAAAAAATATCCATATTTAAAACTTTATAAAGTGAAATATCTAGCTTCTGCCACACCGCCTTCCGTATTCAACTTACGAAAAAAGCATAAATGGTGCGACGTATGACGTCAGACACTTTTGTTTCACTTTGCATTACACTTTCTTCATAAGTTGAATATGGAAGGCGGTCCGCCGGAAGCTAGATATTTTACTTTATCCATTTTTAAATATGGATATTTTTCTTACAAAAACCCATCAATTTGCTTCAGATGGCATTTATTAACCCCCCCGGAGCCGTGTGGAGTATGTTTATGATGGATGGATGCACTTTTTTGAGCTTCAAACTCGTGGGCCCCATTCACTGCCATTATAAAGCTAGGAAGAGCCAGGATATTTATTGTGTTCATCAGAAAGAAGAAAGTCATATATACCTAGGATGGCTTGAGGGTGAGTAAATCATGGGGTAATTTTCATTTTAAAGTGAACTAATCCTTTAAAGGAACACTCCACTTTTTTTTGAAAATAGACTCCTCTAGAGTTAAACAGTTGAGTTTTACCATTTTGAATCCATTCAGCCGATCTCCGGGTCTGGCGGTAGAACTTTTAGCATAGCTTAGCATAGATCATTGAATCTGATTAGACCATTTGCAACTCGCTCAAAAATGACCAAAGACTTTCGATATTTTTCCTATTTAAAACTTGACTCTTCTGTAGTTACATCGTGTACTAAGACCGACGGAAAATGAAAAGTTGCGATTTTCTAGACCGATATGGCTAGGAACTATACTCTCATTACTGCGTAATAATCAAGGAACTTTGCTGCCGTACCATGGGTGCAGCAGGCGCAATGATATTACACAGCGCCTGAAAATAGGCTAACTTCTGTCAACATAACCAACGTGACAACCTGCTTGCACAGGGAGCGTGCTGGGGACTATTTTCAGGCTATTTTCTGAAAACGGTAAAACTCAACTGTTTAACTCTAGGGGAGTTGGAAAATGAGCCTATTTTCAAAAAAAGTGGAGTGTTCCTTTAAAGGTGCGGTATGTAGGATTGACATGGCTACTGCAGTCCAAATAAAAAACAGACATTCCAACATGAAACACACATTTCAAATTAGAATAACTGGCTGTAGCATTGTTTTTCTGAGAAACAAGTAGGTGAATTTAGCATGTTTTCTAAATATCTGCAAATATATTATGGTATTTTTATGCTTTAGTACAGTCAAAAACTTACATACAGCACCTTAAACATATATCTGTTCTCAAACCAAGCATGCTCCATTCGTCACCATGATGTTAACCCCCCAAAACACCCAACATAACAGAAACTCTTCTAAATTAGCATAGCAAAGCATTAATCACTACTAAATCTCCCACTTAACTAATCTTGCACAAAAAAAAAAACATTATATAACACTTAATTTTAGCATTTACTCTTCCTTTCGAGTGCCATGGCAAAGCATGCTGGGAAATAGAAATCCCATCCCAGTTTCAGTTAAATTTTAGTCTAAATTAAAAGAAACAAGTTCATAAAACTCAAAACAATAAAAAAATTGAGATTACTTCAAATGTGTCAGTTTTGTGAACTCAAAATAAAAAAAATGTTCTAAAAACTTTTTGTTTAAGTTTGCCCTACTCAAACCAATTAATTATTTTGAGCGTTAGGGTTGTGTTACAGTATGTATCTGGTGTTGTTTTCTTCTAATGTTGTCCTGAGAGAGATGTGTATAGTAGGAGATGTCAGGTCACTGGAGTATTTTCTTTCATCACTAAGTGAATCAGGGCAGGGCTTGGGAAGCCACCCAGGGCCTCATGTTGCTGGGTTGCCAACAAGCACGCAAAGAGGCAGAAACGCAGACAGAGCCGCCTTTGTCCCCGTACGATGCCGAGGGCCTTGTGACTGGAATTGTTTCACTGCTCCCCTTTCAGAAAAATTAACGTTCTTCTGGGGCTCTGAATGTAAAGAGAACCCTGGGTGGTGGCGTCCATACCGGTGTGTCGAGTCAACTTTACCCTTTTTACCCCATACTGTAGAGAGGCATAATGCTGTATGGAAAGATAAAAAGAAACTATTTTTATCTTATTCATTCATTGCTTGGGAAATGTATAAAGTACAAATTTGGGACACTTTTTGACATTAAGACGACTCGAGTGAACAATTAACAATTCATTCTCTTTCACTTTATTGTACTGTGTATTTTTTTGTTTTTGTTTAATGCAGTGCGACACTGCTTTCCTGTAGCATTTTATTGGTTGAACCTAATGAACAAATATGCCCCTGTCATTGAATGAGTCAGTGTTTTATGATATATAAAGATGATAGTTTTATGTTAATATTTATATATATATTTATTTTTGCATTACTCAAGCAATTATGTAATTAATTCAGAAAGATGATTTTTTTTATCATCTTTGTGTAGCAAATAAATAAATATTTATTAAATTCACTTATTTTCATGTTAATCACACTACTATTATTACATAATCATTTATTAATAACTGACTTGACATATAATAGTTCTGTTACATTGTTATTTGCAGTTTCTAGGTTTTTCAGCATCAGACATACTGTAAAAGACCAAATTAAATACATTAGGAAGTAAATAAATTTTTTTTTTATATTTATTTATTTGCTTCACCATTTATATAAACATTTTTCTTCATTTATTTACTAAAATTTTATTTTATTATATATTTTTTTTCATTTATTAATTTTTCTTTACTCAAGTAATTATTTTTTGAATTACTACAAAAGTTGAAAGTTTTATTTTAAATATCTGTAGCAAAAAAAACTTAAAGAACAAGATTAAAAACCATCTGTATTTGTAAGTAAATAAGTAACAATTCATTCTTGTCCAATTACTTACCACGTACTGTATCATATTTTTCATTTACTGACACGTAAAAGACAAACCAATAGAATTCGAGTGCAGGCTGTGAAGGAGCATTTCATTGGTTTATCTGCTGAATGAACACACCCCCTTCACAGAATGAGTCAGTGTTTTTATTCTGATCCAGACTGGTGAATGAACTGGGACATCTCGCTCGTGAACGAACTGAACAATTGAAACATTGAGAATTAGTATCTGCTTGTAGTTCCTTCAGTTCTGTGTGTGAGTCAGTCTTGTTCACTATAAGGAGATAAAGTTGTTGAAGCAATTATGAATGTGTATAAATGTGTAAAAATGACCATACACAACTTTGATATAAACCTAACTGTATAGGAATTTTGTAGACATGCATATTGTAATAAGACTTCTAGCATTTTTTAGGTCTAGTTTTTTTATCCAATTGGTTGAGTGAATTATTGACTCACTCATAACACACAAAAGACTCAACCTACTAGTGTAACTATGTAACCTGTTGAAAGGGTCACTAAAGGAATCAGTGAGTGAATCAGAACTAATCATTTTGGTAAATGGCTTCAAATGAGTCACTGAGATGAATCAAAATCCCCACCAATGATGCATTACATATTAGATTAGAAATAGCAGTTTCAGCTCAGGTTGTAAGAGTGGATCAGTGTCTTCAATGTATAACTGAGCACATTGTAGCACAGTGACAGTAAATGTTCCATGGTGAACATGTGTTTAGAATTGTGAAGGCCACAGAATTGAGTGATGCTTCTTATAAAGAATGTGGGTGACTCTATACTGGTGCCTTATAAGCTCTGATTTACTGGCTCCTGTTAAATTTGTATTTTTGTAATATATTACATTTTGTTCTGTCTAATGTTGAGTGTATATTTAATTAATGCTTCTAACACCATCTTCACCTTGCAGCAGTTTTTCGTCAGTGTTGTGCCAAGGTGAATCGACAGTTTGCACATGTACTTTGATAGGATACTAAGGCGACTTTTATCTGTCTTTACAGAGTGACCGTCTCTTGATTAAAGGGGCTAAGATTGTGAATGATGATCAGTCATTTTGTGCCGACATCTATATGGAGGATGGCCTGATCAAGTGAGTATGAGGGATTTTAAATTGATATATAACAGATTGCTAATCAAATGAGAGGAATTTAAATATAGATAGATAGATAGACAGACAGACAAACAGACTGTTTGGCCACTGAAATTAAATTAAGATTCATCAAATTGGATAACTTGTATTGCTTTTTTCAATCTCGCTCACAGGCAAATTGGAGAAAATTTGATAGTGCCCGGTGGGGTGAAAACCATCGATGCCCATGGACGTATGGTGATGCCAGGTGGCATTGATGTGCACACACGCTTCCAGATGCCTGACAGGGGCATGACTGCTGCAGATGACTTCTACCAAGGCACCCGCGCTGCACTAGCTGGAGGAACCACCATGATCAGTATGTGTATACAACCATAACAACAACAACTATTAACCATAATAGTAACTCCTTAGAAACACCTTGGCAACCACCCAAAATACCTGAGCAAATGCATAGTAATGCCCTATCACTGTCCTGGAAGCCACCAACAATCCAATAGCAACCACCCACAACCACCAATCAACACCTTGGCAACCACCCACAACACCTGAGCAAATGCATAGTAATGCCCTCTCACTGCCCTGGAAGCCACCAACAATCCAATAGCAACCACCTAGCAACACCTTGGCAACCAACTAGAACACCTGAGCAAATGCATAGTAATACCCTATCAGTGCCCTGGAAGCCACCAACAATCCAATAGCAACCACCCACAACCACCTTGGCAACCACCCACAACACCTGAGCAAATGCATATTAATGCTTTAAACACTACTCAGAACACCTTAGCAACTGCTAATATCTAGGGACAAGAATATTATAAAGACTTGGGCCCAATCCCATAGCAACCACTCACAACCACCCACAACACCATAGCAACCACCTAGCAACACCCTGGCAACCACCCACAACACCTGAGCAAATGCATAGTAATGCTTTAAACGCTACCCAGAACACCTTAGCAACTGCTAATATCTAGGGACAATAATATTATAAAGACTTGGGCCAATCCCATAGCACCCACCCACAACACCATAGCAACCACCTAGCAACACCATGGAAACCACCCTCAACCCCCTAGCAAATGTATAGTAATGCCTTATCACTGTCCTGGAAGCCACCAACAATCCAATAGCAACCATGTAGCAATACTTTAGCAACCACCAACATAACCATAGCAACCAACTACCTTGAAACACCCTGGCAACCACCCACAACACCTGAGCAAATGCATATTAATGCTTTAAACACTACTCAGAACACCTTAGCAACTGCTAATATCTAGGGACAAGAATATTATAAAGACTTGGGCCCAATCTCATAGCAACCACTCACAACCACCCACAACACCATAGCAACCACCTAGCAACACCCTGGCAACCACCCACAACACCTGAGCAAATGCATAGTAATGCTTTAAACACTACCCAGAACACTTTAGCAACTGCTAATATCTAGGGACAAGAATATTATAAAGACTTGGGCCAATCCCATAGCACCCACCCACAACACCATAGCAACCATCTAGCAACACCATGGAAACCACCCTCAACCCCCTAGCAAATGTATAGTAATGCCTTATCACTGCCCTGGAAGCCACCAACAATCCAATAGCAACCATGTAGCAATACTTTAGCAACCACCAACATAACCATAGCAGCAAACTACCTTGAAACACCCTGGCAACCACCCACAACACCTGAGCAAATTGCATAGTAATGCTTTTAACACTACTTAGAACACCATAGCAACTTAGCTAATATTCAGGGACCAGAAAATCACAGAAACTTGGGCCAGTAAGCAACACCCTAGCCATAGCAACCATCTAGTAATGCCCTAGCAAGCACCACTCACAGTTTCTCCAGTTTGCCTTTGGTTCCTATGGTCTTAAAGGGGTCATGAATTGAGAAATCAACTTTCTCTTGAGCTTTTGATATATAAAAGGTCGTCGTAATATAAGAATATCCTGTAAATTTCAGAGCTGAAAACTTCCTTGTTAGTCAAAGCTTTTATTGACAGCTGGCTCAGCACACGATCAATCTGCGAATGTTCTTACCTGTGACGTCAGTGCAGTGAAACACCGCCTCAAGACGAACGCCTAATTCTGTAGCCCCACCCACCGACTCGTGCATGTCATGACATGTTATATATAAATAACATAGGCCTACGTGGAGCTAAACCGGATCGAACTTCCAAGCAATAAAGCTTATGGCAGGTTTCAAACATGCCATAAGCTTCCTTCAGATTCCAATATTAGGAATGCATGGTTGAACTTTATTTTTACTGAAGATCCAGCTCACATGGGGAAGACATTGCATTTGTTTGCTTCATTTCACTGTGGATTCGTTTGTAAACAAGAGACTGGATTTGCAGACAGGATGAGATTAAAAAACTATGCTGTGCCTTCTGGATCTGACAGGAATGATGCAACACAATTATGTCAGTAAAAAATGTTTTTTATATGTGATAGTATTGCATTGTTACATTTGATATCTACTGATTATGTACGTGTCTAACTAAACATAACTTACCACGCTGTCACAGGCTGGAGTATCCTTTGTATTTGAGGTGTTGTTGGTTCATTGTGCTCACAGTGCATTGTGCAAAAAATACAAAATACAATCGCGGAAGTTTTGAACATGCTGATTTGTCTGAGGTGAAGTTTTGCTGATGCACGTAGTGCTTGGCTTGTGGGTGTGTGTTTGTGTGTGTGTGTTTGTTTTTGTGATTTATGAGGACACAAATTTGTATAATGACACGGGTATTACACTGGTATTACGATGTAAACATGAAATATGAGGACATTTCAGATGTCCTCATATTTAAAATAGCTTTAAAAACATACTAAACAATGTTTTATTAAAATTTTAAAAATGCATGTTTCCTGTGATGGGTAGGTTTAGGGGTAGGGGTAGTGTAGGGGGATAGAATGTACAGTTTGTACAGTATAAAAACCATTACACCTATGGAATGTCCTCACTTAGATAGCAAAACAAACCTGTGTGTGTGTGTGTGTGTGTGTGTGTGTGTTAGTTATGCACGGTTCGTGGTTATATCCGCCGATCGGGCGGGCCAAGTAATAAAAAATAACATTCCAATTAATTGCGGGTGGATGAGAGATAAATCACTGTTTGTTTGATAAAGACATTTTGCGAGACCTGTGGGCGAATCATTCCGGTTGCCGTTTCTCCACATTGGAAGTTTTCAAAACAATTCCTCACGTGTAAGGGAGCCGAAGCTCATTATAATATGCAAAACTGTTATCCAATCATAGCAGTGGGCGTTTACTTCCAAATCTTCAATGCGGCACGCCCATAAAAACCGAGCGTTTCAAGAGCTAGGCTCAAAACCAGGGTAGAAAATAGCCTATTACTTATTCATTATGATGTTTTTGAATGTAAAAACCACGCGAACTTCATAAGTTGACCTCAGACAACAGTATAAAAAAATTTAAAAAGCCAGTTCATGACCCCTTTAATACAGATAACACAGTTAAGCTTTGGTTTGACCTGCTATCCAATAACTGTGTTATACTTTTTTCGTAAGTGTTATCAAAGCTGTAATGTTTGGCGGAGTTGTCTGTATCCTTTATGATGCAGCCATCATTTAGTGTCTGACAGTATGGCAGACCGGATGGAGACAGTGTGCTTAAAATAGTACAAAAGACTGTTTTAATGTCTCTGTTTGTCCTCATTTCAGCTCAAAGCAGCATTACTTAAATGATTGAAGTGCTTTTTAATCTGTAGGAGCTCTTTAATATCTGCCTAACCACTGTGTGTGTGTGAACAGTCGATCATGTGGTGGCTGAACCCGGGACAAGTTTGATCTCAGCCTTCAATCAGTGGCGGGAATGGGCGGACAGCAAAGCGTGCTGCGACTATTCCCTTCACGTGGACATCACTGAATGGCACAAGGGTGTTCAAGAGGAGATGGAGACGCTCGTCAAAGATCACGGTAAAGCACTGCCAGCGTTCTCTCATGTGAACATCTGTATCTGCTGTACAAACCCACCAGAGTTAGCGTTTACTCCATCGGTCAGGAATTCTGCTGCTGCGCTGTTTCACCTAATGTCTCACCGACATTTCCCTCTGTAATTTCATACCCCGTCTTTGTGTGCAGGCATTAACTCTTTCCTCGTCTACCTGGCTTACAAAGACGTTTTCCAGCTCACTGATTCCCAGGTATGACTTCCCTTTCGTGAGTTGCACCTACTTACGTGTCTCTTAGGATCTCATGAAACCTGTCAAAAACACATCCAGGTCATATTTAACCACAAAATCAAAAGAGAGAAATAAAAGAAAGGAAAATTAAGCCATTTTTGGACTAATAAGATACAGAAACATAAAGACAATGTTGCTGAATTGTTAGGAAAATTTTAATGGTCTTAATGGTCCTACAAAAAAAAAATTGTTCAGTTTAGTTTTTAGTGGACATGCACTGTGGTAAAAATCATGGTATTTTTAAAGTACATTGGTTTATTTTATTATTTTGTGTGTGTGTGCAGTATAATATGACTTTTCTTTTTTGGATAAAAAGCCTTGCATTACCATGGTGTTGGACATGTACCATGGTCAAACCATGGTATTTTTTGAAGCAAATTTATTTATTTAATTTTTAGGTTTAATGTGACTTTGCCTGACAATACACTTACAAAAAATACCATGGTATTACTATTACCATGGTTTTGGACATGTACCATTATCAACCCATGGTATTGTATTTTAAAGTTCATTCATTCATTCATTCATTCGTTTGTTCATTCATTCATTCATTCAGTTTAATGTGACTTAAATTTTTTAAATTATTTTATTTGTTTATTTTGCTGTTTAGTGTGACTTTTGCAGTTAAACCCTAACTATACACTTACAAAAAAATCCCATGGTATTACCATGATTTTGGAAATGTACCATAGTAAAACCATGGTATTTTTTGAAGTACGTTGGAGCATGATACTCCAGTGTACTTAAAAATACCATGATTTCTCTCAGGATTGATCAATCATGGAATTCTGCATTTAAAATGTTAAAAAAAAATTTTTAAAGTCTTCCATCTGTTACCATCACAGTTCTAGGGGGCACAGTACCAAGTTTTTTGAGGTTGTTTATGTTATAATTCTCATTAAGAATTGTGCAAAAAGGAGGAAAGTATATCTAAATAGAGTTCCTTGGCAATTTATAAACAAATGATGCTTGAATAGTCTGGCGGTGACCATTGCATTTGTTTTAAGCACGTTTCTATCATATTTGGCGTTCCTTTTTGAGTGAGTTTAAATGTGCGTTTCTGTGCAGATCTACGAAGTGTTCAGTGTAGTTCGTGACCTCGGGGCCATCGCTCAGGTCCATGCTGAGAACGGAGACATCATAGCCGAGGTGAGATCTTCAGAGAGTCCAGCACTGAGCTCCATTACTCAGAGTTACTATCAACAATAAACTGTTTGGAGATGTTAAATCAAAACATATGTTCCACAATGAACACTCAGACTTTATATTGGCAAGCAAAACCAAAGCAAATATTCCTACATGAGGTCGATATAATTAATTGCAGATGACTTTTGGCTCAGGGTTATGTGTATTTATCATGATGAAGATAAGCAAACTCTTTTTAATGAGGACAAAGTTTGGTTGTGGAGATAAAATGTATTGTTTTTTTAACGTATACAGTATATATTGAGAATATATATTCAGTGATCTCATGCTACTCTTATCTTCCCATCCCGCTCTTTTTCCTTCTTTCAACAGGAGCAGCGCAGGATTTTGGAGTTGGGGATCACTGGACCAGAGGGACATGTCCTCAGCCGTCCAGAGGAGGTGAATGGCAGTGAATTCTCATAGTTTTTGAAGTTCAGTAGAAGAAAACATTAGTATTGAGTTGGTTTTATTGATCATTTAGGTGGAGGCGGAAGCAGTCAACCGCTCTGTAACAGTGGCCAATCAGACCAACTGCCCTCTTTACGTCACCAAGGTGATGAGCAAGAGTGCTGCTGATGTCATCGCCCAGGCCAGGAAAAAAGGTGAGACACAAAATAATGTATTGTAATAGAAAACTAAATATGGCGACTCTAATAACAAGTTATCAACTGACCCAAACCTAGTGGAAACATTTAAAGTTGAATTACCAATATGGAAGAACATTCTGATGTGGTTTGATCTAATCCCACTCTCTCCACGCTATTAAAATGAGGTATTATAAGTCTGGACAAACAAGGAGGCAGGTTTTATGAGCAGGGATGCACTGCAGTCGTGCAAAAAAAAAAAAAAATACAGCATGCTATGACTCAGCTGTTCTTGGCTAGACAGCAAGAAATGACATCATAGTGGTCAGGCTACAGAATTAGGCAAGGGAATTAGAGTGCAATTATATATGCTGTTCCTAATTTAGTATCTTTGAACCATTCAGGCACCGTAGTGTATGGAGAGCCAATCACAGCAAGTCTTGGCACGGACGGCTCACACTATTGGAGCAAGAACTGGGCCAAGGCCGCCGCCTTCGTCACGTCCCCACCCTTGAGTCCAGATCCCACCACACCGGACTATCTCAACTCACTGCTGTCATGGTAAGATCACTTAATGTCTGTTTATTTGTAGTATGCAATTCTGATTTGATTCGTTTTGGTGGTGGAGCCCTAAGTGTACCATGAGAAATTAACTTAATTTATGGGGTCTGAGAGCGGTTCAAAAAACTGTGGCTAATGTGTGTTCCAAATGAACTCAACTTTGAAGCAAACTGAACTCAACTCAGGAAGTGGTCTGAGTACAGTTCAATTTAATTCTGCAGTGTGGTTTACTTTTAATGCTACATCAAATTGAAGAAATTATAATAAAATTATTACATTATTATTATTATTTTAAATTATTAAATTGAATATACAAAAGATAATATTCAAAGTGAATAAAAATTACACAATTATTGTATTATTTTAAATATTAATAATAATATAATAATAACAATCCACATGATTAATAATAATAAAAAATTGAATACCCAAAATATATTTTAAAAAAATATTAAAAGTAAGGAGTTAATTATTATTAATTAATTATTATATGCTATATTATATAATTATAATATTTTTTATCAATTAATTGTTATTTTTATCAATATAATGATGCAAATGATGATGATGATGATGATAATAATAATAATTAATAATAATAATAATAATAATAACAATATAGTAAATTATAAAATAATAAAGTAAAGAAATCTTAATATTAAATAACAATAATAATACACATAATTATTATTAGTAATTAGTATATTAAATTAGTGTTTAATTTATTCAAAGAAATAAATAAAAAATCATGATTAATAACAATAATGCAATATTAATAATGATTATATTATTATTATTTAATGTATACACTTTTTATTGTTAGCAATATAATAATAATAAAACTAATGACATTGTTTAATGTTGCTAATAATAATATAAAATGATAAACTGATAAAATAATAAAATAACGAAATGTTAATATTAAATAATATTAAATAACAATAATAATACACATTATTATTTTTGATAATAATAATAATAATAATAATAAATTCATATTTATTTTTAGCAATATAATAATAATAATAATAATAATATACTGTAGTGGTCAAAGCACCAATATAATATAATGGTGAATGGTGAAAAATAATGGTGAATAGAATGTGGATTGAGACGTGATCACAACTTAAATGTACCAAAATGAGTTCTGAGGCACTTTTAAGACCAAAACCTGTGAATTTTAGTTTAATTTTTTAGTCCATTTGATAGTTTGATTTTTTTTTTTTTTTTTTAAAGATGTGAAGACGTGACTTAAGTGTAGAACGGGTTTGCTTAGTATATAAATGTAACTGTTTGTAGAATAGACTCATTTGTTTTGTGATTTTATATTTTACTCATTTTATATTTGTCTCATAGTGGGGATCTGCAGGTAACAGGAAGCTCTCACTGCACCTTTAACACCGCCCAGAGAGCTGTGGGTAAAGATGACTTCACCCTCATCCCTGAAGGAACCAATGGCACTGAGGAAAGGATGTCCATCATCTGGGACAAATGTGTGGTGAGACAGAAATACTAGTCTGCAAACAGTAAGGAGTGACATTTAATCACAAGCTGCCACAGTGCAGCATCTACTCTTCCTTCAATCATTTAAACAAAATCAGTCAGTAATTATGTGAGTCTAAATAGTCCCAGCTGAACAGACAAGCACACTCAAGTGGACACAAACACAAACAAGACAAATCTCACCCTGTGGTCCCTGGTGTTCATAGGTAACTGGAAAAATGGACGAAAATCAGTTTGTGGCCGTCACCAGCACCAACGCCGCTAAAATCTTCAACTTGTACCCACGTAAGGGCCGCATTGCCGTGGGCTCAGATGCTGATCTGGTTCTGTGGGACCCGGATGTTACGAAGATCATCTCAGCGAAGAGCCACAATCTGGTGAGTTCTGCTGTCAGGTTTAAAACCGACATGAAATACAAAGTTCTGTCATGAAACTCTAGATTGCAATCACATCATTCTCTATAAGGCACAGATGATTGGTTCCTGCTGTATCAGTAGCCAATGAGCTCGCTGCTCATCCTTTAAATACTTGGTCAGCATTTGCTGCAGCAGTTGCAGCGCACTTTCAGAAACCATCCACCTTCCCCAGCTCCACCTGTAAAGATCTGCTATGTGTAATTCATGTATGCTATATCATACAGCAGCAGCATGTCTTACTTTCTCACAGCAGCGTGTCGTGTGTGTATTAGCAGTAGCAAGTCCCGTACTTGCTCTGCAGCAGCAGCAGCAGTGTATCAGATCTATTCAACTAAGACCGAAAATATCAACATTGTCATATCCATTTCCATGCCAAACACTCAGAGAGTTGTCATGACAGAAATCAAAATTGACCCTATTTACTTTCCTAACACATGTTCCTGGTCTTACTGTGCATGACTCATTAATGCACATTATATTGATTGTGTGTGTATTTGACTTGTATTCATGCCTTCAAATTTATGTCTCTCAGTATAGTTAACCAGTGAGCAAAGTTGCGTTTTTAAGGACGTGGTTTGCAGTCCTGACCATAGAACATCGGTTGTGCTGACCAAATGTTGGGCGTGGGCATGTTACTCATGCGAGTGATGTCATTCTCAGCTCTGCCTGGGTAATTGATGTCTCCCTCCTGGTTTGGAGGTGTAACAGTGTGCAGAACGCCATGATGATCTTTTTTAATGTCTTCTATTTGTGTTCATGAGCTTAAAACACATTGGCTTTAGAAGGTTGTGTTCCTTTGTCTAGTGGATTTTATATTTAACTATATATCTAAACATCCTAAAATAAAGATTTGTGTTAAATATTATAAATATTGTATTAATGTAACATAAATATATTTGTATATACATTATAGGTATTATTAGTATAATATATTTCATTTATAGTTTAATATAGTCATTTTTTATATTAATAATACATTAGCAATATGTTATTTAATATATAATATTTAATAATAAAATGGACTTAAAATAGTTTTTTTTAGCAAAAACATCACTAAATATTGTAATAATTAAATTTTTTTCTCAATGGAGAAAACAGAAAAAACTATATAAGAATAAATTATTTTTAAGATATGTATTTGCTAAAAGTACACTACCATTCAAAAGTTTGGGGTCAATAAGATTTTCATAAAGAAATGTTTACTTTCATTCAGCAAGGACACATCAAATGGATTAAAAGTATAGATTTTTTTTTTTTTACAGTGTTACAAAAGATTTATAAATAAATACATGCTGTCCTTTTGAATGTTCTATTCATCAAAGAATCTTGAACATTTCAAAATAAACACAGCCTTGGAGAGCATTAGAGACTTCTTTTAAAATCTTACAGACCCCAAACCATGTTTATGTGTGTGTGTGTGGTCCAGGCCAAAATGTCCCCACAAAGATGGCAATATCCGAAATCTTTGTCCGTGTGGGGACATTTTTTGATCCCCATGATGAAAACAGCTTATAAATCAGACTAAATGATGTTTTTTGAAAATGTAAAAATGCAGAAAGTTTTCTGTGACGGGTAGGTTTAGGGGTAGGGTTAGTGTAGGGGGATAGAATATACAGTTTGTACAGTACAAAAATCATTATGTCTATGGAAAGTCCCCTTAAAACATGAAAACACAGTGTGTATGTGTGTGTGTGTATCCAGGATGTGGGCAACCGCTTGGTGTTTGAGCATGTGTGTGTTGATTATCAAATTCACTGAATAACCTCATACTGTTTTTAGGTCTTGTGGGACGTACTGTATTGCTTTTAGCAAAGCGCCAATAGCATTCAGAAGGGTGATCACACGTGCCAGCACACACACACCCTGTAAACTTTAATATACTTCCTCCCTCATTCACTCCCTCTCATTTCCAAAATTCTGTGTTTTCTTTGTACTGTATTTCTACCACCATTCTAAAAAGGTGGGCTGTTCTGAGTTCTGACATCTTGTCCTCAACATATTGTTTAAATAGCTGTCTGAAAGGATCAATAATGATTTCCAACATGGGATATCATCAACCTCCATTTTCACCAGAATATCATGCTTCAGTATGTGGAAGGAATTTTAGAGCAACATAACTATCCCTCCAGGAGAGCAGTATTTGTGCAAATGACGTTGGAAATGTTTGCAAATCAACAGTACGGTTTTATTTTGTGTGCTGATCCTGATCCTGAAACAAAGTTTCAACATGCAGCGTCTTGCCGTTGCTTCTTGTTTTCCAGGCAGTGGAGTACAACATCTTCGAGGGTACCGAGGTGCGCGGGGTGCCCTTGGTGGTCATCAGCCAGGGAAAAATCGTACTGGAGGATGGAAATCTCCACACCACAGAGGGATCTGGACGCTACGTGACCCGTAAGCCTTTCCCTGACTATGTCTACAAGAGGATAAAGGCTCGCAGCAGGGTGAGTTATAGATCAAAGTTTTTTTTAATCAGGTATTCTAATCTGAAATCTATAGATACACAATCTATCGGTGACCATATTGATTACGGACCGTATTGATCATATTACTTTTATTATTATTATTAATTGTATAGAATTATTATAATTATTCATTGTATAAATATATGTATAATTAATATGAATTATAAATATATATTTTTTTATATTACAATATAATTTTTATAGAATATTAAACTATAAAATATTCTATAATAATAATATATATTTTGTTTTATAGAATACTGATTTAAAATATATACAATATAAGCTTCTGGACAAAAGTATATGTTATAATTACGTTTTTTTTTTTAATGTTTTTGAATGAAGTCTCTTATGCTCAACAAGGCAGCATTGGTGTTTTCAACACTGATAATAATAAAAAAATGTTTCTTGAGCAGCAAACAGTCATTTAAATTGTAATAATATTTCACAATATTAATGGTTTACTGTATTTTTGACCAAATAAATGCACCCTTGGTGATCATAAGAGACTTCTTTCCAAAACATTGTAATTATTTCAAAGTTTTGACTGGCAGTTTTTTATAGGGCATATATATATATACACTCACCTAAAGGATTATTAGGAACACCATACTAATACTGTGTTTGACCCCCTTTCGCCTTCAGAACTGCCTTAATTCTACGTGGCATTGATTCAACAAGGTGCTGAAAGCATTCTTTAGAAATGTTGGCCCATATTGATAGGATAGCATCTTGCAGTTGATGGAGATTTGTGGGATGCACATCCAGGGCACGAAGCTCCCGTTCCACCACATCCCAAAGATGCTCTATTGGGCTGAGATCTGGTGACTGTGGGGGCCATTTTAGTACAGTGAACTCATTGTCATGTTCAAGAAACCAATTTGAAATGATTCGAGCTTTGTGACATGGTGCATTATCCTGCTGGAAGTAGCCATCAGAGGATGGGTACATGGTGGTCATAAAGGGATGGACATGGTCAGAAACAATGCTCAGGTAGGCCGTGGCATTTAAACGATGCCCAATTGGCACTAAGGGGCCTAAAGTGTGCCAAGAAAACATCCCCCACACCATTACACCACCACCACCAGCCTGCACAGTGGTAACAAGGCATGATGGATCCATGTTCTCATTCTGTTTACGCTAAATTCTGACTCTACCATCTGAATGGCTCAACAGAAATCGAGACTCATCAGACCAGGCAACATTTTTCCAGTCTTCAACTGTCCAATTTTGGTGAGCTCGTGCAAATTGTAGCCTCTTTTTCCTATTTGTAGTGGAGATGAGTGGTACCCGGTGGGGTCTTCTGCTGTTGTAGCCCATCCGCCTCAAGGTTGTGCGTGTTGTGGCTTCACAAATGCTTTGCTGCATACCTCGGTTGTAACGAGTGGTTATTTCAGTCAAAGTTGCTCTTCTATCAGCTTGAATCAGTCGGCCCATTCTCCTCTGACCTCTAGCATCAACAAGGCATTTTCGCCCACAGGACTGCCACATACTGGATGTTTTTCCCTTTTCACACCATTCTTTGTAAACTCTAGAAATGGTTGTGCGTGAAAATCCCAGTAACTGAGCAGATTGTGAAATACTCAGACCGGCCCGTCTGGCACCAACAACCATGCCACGCTCAAAATTGCTTAAATCACCTTTCTTTCCCATTCTGACATTCAGTTTGGAGTTCAGGAGATTGTCTTGACCAGGACCACACCCCTAAATGCATTGAAGCAACTGCCATGTGATTGGTTGATTAGACAATTGCATTAATGAGAAATTGAACAGGTGTTCCTAATAATCCTTTAGGTGAGTGTATATATATATATATATATATATATATATATATGCACTACCGTTCAAAAGTTTTAGATTGGTAAGATTTTTTAATGTTTTTAAAAGAAGTCTCTTATGCTCAACAAGGCAGCATTTATTTGATGCAAAATACAGCAAAAACAGGAATATTGTGAAATATTTTTACAATTTAAAATGACTGATTTATATTTGAATATATTTTAAAATGTAATTTATTTCTGTGATGCAATGCTGAATTTTCAGCATCATTACGCCAGTCTTCAGTGTCACATGATACTTCAGATATCCTAATATCTAATATGCTGATTTGCTGTTCAAGAAACATTTATTATTATTATCACAGTTGAATGTTGTGTACATTTCTTTTCAGGATTCTTTGATGAATAGAAAGTTCAAAAGCACAGCATTTATCTGAAATAGAAAGCTTTGTAACATTTGTAACAACATTTTTTTGAAAGAAATGAAAGAAATTAATATTCTTATTCAGCAAGGATGCATTAAATTGATCAAAAGTAACAGTAAAGACATTTATAATGTATAAATGGTGTATGCATACTGTATATATACTTGTGGTTTTCTAAATGTTTTAGGTTATCAGTGTTTTACTAATATTATCATGCACTATTGTTTCATAGCTTGCTGAACTGAGGGGCGTCCCACGGGGTCTCTACGACGGGCCGGTCTGTGAAGTCTCAGTGACACCTAAAGCTGTGACCCCCGCTTCCTCTGCCAAGACCTCTCCTGCCAAGCAGCCCGCTCAACCGGTCCGCAACCTGCACCAGTCTGGCTTCAGTCTCTCTGGTGAGCATCACAAGTAGCCTATATAAATTAGAAATCAATTGAGATGCATGACATATCAGTACCTAAATTGACGTAGTATTTTATTTAAAATTGTATTATTTTACTTTATTTTATTTTATTTATCGACCCATCTGTACCAGCCAGAATTAAATATATGTATCATAAAGTGATTTCCTTTTGATTTATCCATTTCAGGCGCTCAGGTTGATGACAACATCCCCCGCCGCAACACCCAGCGAATTGTTGCGCCACCTGGTGGCAGGGCCAACATCACCAGCCTGGGCTAGACCCCTGTCCTCCAGCGGACAGGAGAATAGGGGGTTGGGGGGAGGGATGTCTATAAACGGAGGTGTTTGCCGGGACCACCGTGTCATATCAAGAACCGAACCCTCCACAGGGCCTATGATTCTTCACTCCCTAGTCTCCCAACCCCCGAGCTCTCACCCTTTTCCCTTGTTTTTCTTTTCCCAACCCTACACCACTTCCTAAAGGAGACATCCAGAGATAAAAAAGTATTTGCCTCATGTGAAGAGAGAAGGAAAAATGTAACATCCACATTTGAGCACTTCTGATTGTATGATTTTTATACTGTACTTTCTACCCACCATGAGTCATGTTATTATTTTTGTATTTAACTTTATTTGCTGTTTGAAATCAGAGGGATCAAGTGTGTATACTAGAGAAGCTGTTTAGCATTGTTACTTATTAACAAGGCATGGGTTAGAGTACTGGGTTTCTTGTGTCATTGTTTGTGGCTAAAAGTCTATTAGGACTTTTAAGTCTATAACATTAGGAATGTCTATATTTTTTAGGATTTTTTTAATTACGTTTTTTTTTTTTTTTTTACTCAAACAATCATTTTACATCAATATGAACACCTGACCGTATTCCGCCGTGCCCTTTTTGTGGCATTTAATGCGATTATTTCTACCAGTCAATAAAAGAAAGCTTTTCCAGTGGTTGCTAATTAAAAACCATGTTTCGTTTCACAACCCGAGATATTTAATTAGCAATGCTAATGTTATTTAAGAAGAAACCGCATGTAAAAACAAGCAGCTTAGCAACGGTGCAGAAAATAAGAGAGGACCACAAGTGATTCTAGCTGGAAACCTTGTTTTGTTCTCATTCGAAAATAAACTCGATCTTTCTTTCTTTTTTGTACAAGCTGCTTTAATACTTAAAGGTTAAGAATAGAGAGAGTCAAGGTTGTATTTGGCCCTGAAGAAATAGTGGGCTGTTACTGAGAGGAATAGCAGGTGTTAGCTAAAGGAAATGCAACGAAGAATCTTTTTTAAAGAACAACGTGGATGTGACGCTGTGAAATTAGTAATAACTTCCGAATGCACTAAAGCCTAAAGTATACTTCAATTTTGAAGTAGCGAATGCGTACAGCATTTTGCAGGCGTGCGCGAATACGGCCGCTCGATGCGCATTAGAATGTTTCATTCCTTGTCCATTGTCCTATTTCTCGTCGAAGTTATAACGGAAGATGTTATAAAAATCAATATTTTACTCGTTTAAAACAGAGTTGCAGGTATTTCTTAATCCCTCACACAATCTCTTAATCCTCCCATTGCTTTTTCGACTATGAAACAATGACCACGGCTAGTGGACAAATTAATCAGCGAAAAAAATATTCAAAACATGTTCGCAATTACAAAAATCTATGGAAGCTTGTTTCCGCCACAGAATAAAACATTATAAAAGGTAATTCCGACTTTTTTCTCAGAATTGCGAGATATAAAGTCAGAATTGCGTGTTATAAAGTCAGAATTGCGAAATATAAAATATAAAGAATTGTGAGATATAAACTCGCAATTCTGACTATTTTCTCACAATTCTGTCATTATATTACGCAATTCTGACTTTATAACTCGCAATTCTGACTTTTTTCTCAGAATTGCGAGTTTAATCTATATCTCACAATTCTGACTTTATAACTCGCAATTGCGACTTTATAACTTTTTGTCAGAATTTCGAGGGAAGAAAATCTGAATTGTGAGATAAAAATATCTTTTTTTATTCTGTGGCGGAAACAAGCTTCCATAAAAATCAGGCTGCTCATGAACTATGTTGATGACATTTTTTGGATGATATTGACGTATGTGTAAAAACCGAAGTATACTTTAGGCTTGAGGGCTAAAAAAAACACACATGGATGTTTCTGTAGGTTTGGTTACAGCGCAGTACGATATGCCACGTGAGTCGTGAGGTTTTACCGTATTGAGTGATTATGCCGCAACTTTCTAATGTCTTTTTTTTTTTTTTTTTTAACTCTAAGCTGTGCCGGAGATGTACTGATCACGTTGAGTACTGCTACAAGAGCTTGTTCATGTTTTTTTTTAGAACAACTGAAAGGCTGTTAAATGTAAAAATAGCCGGTTAACCGATACAAGGTGCCAGATTTTTCCTCTTAACTCGTCATAGTGCTTTTGAAAGGCTTTTCTGAGTATGAGTTGTCAGCGCCATTCTTAATGTCGACATCCATTTTAGTGCCGTAGTAAAATACTATACTGTCATAATATAAAAATAAAATGGAGTATGTTAAAGGTGATTTTCAACAGCTGTGCTGATGGCAGCTCCATGTTTTGGTGGTGTTGTGTTTTTATCAAAGAATGAATGAGATATTTCTGTTAATCTGTTTGTTTTTCATCTAAGTTGGTCTGAAAACATGAAAAAAACGCCCTACAAGCACAAAGGGCAATGCATTGAGCAGCTAGCTCGCTAGGTTAGCTGATATAGCCTATAGTGCATTAACAGTTTTATTTTCCTGTGTTTGAAATTTCCTACTGAGACAGGAAGTTTGGCCGAACACATGGAAAGATCATCTTTTTATTTTAAATGGCTTTAGGGTACATCACAGCCATTAATTATGATTTGGTATTTGCTAATGTTAGCCTGTTGCGTGTGGTATTTTGGGAGGGACATTCCAGAGTGCATTTGATTGGACAAAAATGTGTAGTAGGCTACAAGAATCAACAATATTTCTGGTTCATTTATCCTGAAGGGAAAGACTGCACATTTTAAAGTTGTTTATCTGCTAACATTTATGTGTATTAGCCTTAAAACGAATAGACATCGACTAAATGCCACAAAACTGTCATTTTAATTTAATGAGGTTTTTTTAACAGTAACGATAATCCACGTTTTGTGGATGGTGCTAAACCTTATGTTCAGCCCAGACGAAGGAGGCATAGTATAAAGTAAAAAGCAGTAATAAAAACTGGTTTTAATGTGCCTTGCTTAAATCTTAACATGGATTAGCGATGGCGGAACTTTTCTCTTATAGTCTGTTTTTCATTTAGTAAACCCATCCTCCAGCTGTTTTCTTTTCCCTCATGCACATCGGCAAAATCTTGGCCTGTATCATCATTCTCCATTGCTTGCCTTTTCCTCTGTGACTCAACAGAGGGAAATACACACAAACACACACAAGCTAGTTCATTCCAGCACTGACAAGGTTTAACCTTGCATATTCACTGCTGCTTAGTTGTTGTATGCTTAGTGTGTACTCAAAGACACACACTTGTTTGTTCCAAAGTGAGGAAACTACGGAGCCCCTAAAGGAACATGGGGCAGTCATGGCCTAATGGTAGAGAGTCGGACTTGTAACTCAATGGTTGCAGGTTTGATTCTTAATACCGGCAGGAAATGACTGAGGTTCCCTGGAGCAAAGCACCTAACCCCCAATCGCTCCCCGGGCACCACAGCAAAATGGCTGCCCACTACTCCCGGTCACTGTGTGTGTCCACGTTTCCAGTGTGTGTGTGTGTGTTCACTACTCACTACTCCTAATGTGTGTGCACTTACTTGTATGGGTTAAATGCAGAGGACAAATTCCGGGTATGGTACTTGGCCGTCACGTCACTTTCACATGGTATGGGGAGGAAAAATAATTTCAGTGCTTTCGCATTCCTCTGAGTTGCGTTCACGCTCAAATTTAGTAATGTTAAGAATATGAAGTAGGAGGAAAAACAAATGTTTTGCGAACATAAAAGCATTTCCTCCGATATAGGCCTATATTTTTTCCACCATCAGGGCTCCATAGGAAACTTTGACTAAAAACAATGTTTTCCGGTAAAAATGTCGCAACATTCTTGTAAGATTTTCGTTATCCCATAGACCAAATAATAATAATAATAATTTTGATGTATACATTTATTTTTCTTCCTTGTATATGAATGTAAGAAAAATAAATTTAATTCAAAATACAAGTCTTCATTTCTTATGCAGTTTTGCATTTCATGTACATTTTCTTGTATTAAGAATGTTTCTTTTTACTGGACAAAAATACTGATTGGACATTATCCTGTCCTCACTAAAATGTCCATTTTTGACTCGTTTTAATCGTGTTCTTTAGCTTTGTTAGCAAATCGTACGTTCATTAAACGGGAGAAAAGAGCGAGAGACGTGTTGTTGCACCGCGAGGCCGTCTTTGTGCGCGCGTGCTGTTGGAATGTGTAGGCTATCTCAAATGGAGGGGGATGCGAGGTTATAATGAGTCATTCTGTTCGCATGGACTGATGTATTAATGATGGCGGTGAGAAAGGGCCGCTGTAGACCCAGTAGAGCACGTATGCTAGTTATCACCTCATGACTGTTATGATTGTTTTCGCTTTTCCTGTTTCTTATTCGTTTCTTGCTGACCTCATTGCCTTTCTACTGTTACTATGACGACTCTTTTATTTGTTATGGCAACACATTACACGTCGGAAGCCTATGCCCCTATAGCAACCCTTCTGGGCCTGGTGCTATTAAAACAACATCGAATGGCTGCTGGATCATTTCAACTAAGCTGTGATTACAGTGCGACACATACCATGTCTGTACAGTACCCACCTTTCTAAAAGAGAAGCTGCCATATTCCTGCCTTTCTTGGTGGCATTTTTTCCTCTAAACTGTGGATTGATGGTTTGAGAGACTCCAACATTTTGGGGCTATTTTTGTCTTGTTTGCCAGTAAAAAATACCTAAATATCTGTAAAACAAGAGAAAAATTATTGAAAAGGAAAACTGAGTAGCCTAGCAAAAGTTAAAAGGGAGTATTGAATTAAGTGTATTTTTTACATACCTCGTAGAAAGTTTTTTTTTTCTTTCGTTTTTAACCTGAACAATTTTGTGTATGGTTTGCCAGTGAGATAAGAAAATGAACTCAATTTTATTTTTTATTTTTTTAAATTTTTTTCCCCCAGTTTTGCTTCTCAATTAAACTGAATGATTAGTTTAATGATTTTTATTTTAAAAACAAGACAAAAATATTAAGCTAATTATTTTATTTTCATTTTAGTTGGTGTGGAAATATGGCATAAATTGAGAACAGAATTGTCCTATGTGAGATTTCCATGTCTTTTCCTTGAGACATCATATGCGCATATGCAAGAGTTCAAATCAAACATGCCTTAAGCATTTCCTCTGACCCCAGATCTGCTGTCGGCACTAACACCACACACACACACACACACACACACACTTTGCTATGTACGCTTGAATGTTCTTCTATGCGTGGTATGTAATCTATGTAAAATGCAGATGGGAACTGAAAGATGGTTTAGTCTGAGGTTGCCAATGATTTCTAGTCCCGCCCCTCTCTTTCCCCCCATCAACCCCAGTCCAGAAGTGAACCTGTTGTGTGCTGGTGTTTATTCTGTTTGGCTGTGCTGTTTGAGGATGTTCGCTTGCGCTGAAAAGTGTCAAATCCCTTGGATGGTGATGTTACAAAAATGGAAAATTAATAAAAGTGGAAAAAAAGGACATCTTTTCTCTACTCTTTCCTTGAATTTCATCAACTTGCACAATATATGTATCAGGAAACCAGCAAAGGCAATGTTGAGCAGACAAATGAATCGAACATACTGAGTCTTTTAATAGTCTGTCATCATAAATATGACCAAAGACATAATATTTGAATCCAAGTACTGTTGTAAAGTACAGAAACACTACTAGTGTTTCAACATCACCATCATCGTGTATATACAGTGAGGTCAAAAGTTTCCAATTAAAACACCATTTTTTTCATTATTAAAAAAATAAAAACAATTTAGCAGTCTCATTAGTTAACATTAGTTAATGCATTAAAGGGTTAGTTCACCCAAAAATGAAAATTCTGTCATTAATTACTCACCCTCATGTCGTTCCAAACCTGTAAGACCTTCGTTCGTATTTGGAACACAAATTAAGATATTTTTGATGAAATCCGAGAGTTCTCTGACCCCTCCATAGACAGCAATGTAATTAACACTTTCAAGGTCCATTAAGGTAGTAAAGACATCGTTAAAATAGTCCATGTGACTCCAGTGGTTCAACCTTAATTTTATGAAGCGACGAGAATACTTTTTGTGCGCAAAAAACAAACAAAAATAACGACTTTATTCAACAATTTCTTCACGTCTGTGTCAGTCTCCTATGCAGTTTACGTTGGCCAGCTCCTGCGTCAGCATCACACGCATGCGTCGTGGTGCTCACGTGAACAGCATCAGCCAATGGTAAGCCGGCGTTCTGGCGTAGCTCTGACGTAACTCGGAAGCGCTGGACTGTATTTACTACGTCAACAGCGTAGGAGACTGACACAGACGAGAAGAGATTGTTGAATAAAGTTGTTATTTTTGTTTGTTTTTTTGCACTAACTATGAGTAATATATTTTACAGTGTTTATTAACCTTTGTTGATGTTAGTTAAAATACAACCGATCATTGTTTGTCCATGTTAGTTCACAGTGCATTAATTAATGTTAACAGATACAACTTTTTATTTTAACAATGTATTAGTAAATGTAGAAATTGACATTACCTAAGATTAATAAATGCTGTACACATATTGTTTATCATTAGCATTCACAACTCATTTCACTAGTTTTTAAGATTATATGAAAAACAATGCAAAATTCAAGCATTTCCACATTTTTTTACTCCACTGTATGTTTGTATTTGTACAAGTTTTAAAGACCTTACAAAAAAGGTATGTGGAAAAAAAATCACAAAACAAATACAAAAAAACCTAACAACAACAAGTTGTATCTGCATCACCAAGCTGAATTTTTACTCTAAAAATTTATGAATCCTCACAGTTTTACACTTAAAGGGACAGTTCACCCAAAAATGAAAATTAGCCCATGATTTACTCACCTTCAAGTCATCCTAGGTGTATATGACATTCTTCTTTCAGACGAATACAATCGGAGTTATATTAAAAAAATGTGCTAGCTCTTCCAAGCTTTATAATGGCAGTGAATGG
Source organism: Coreius guichenoti (assembly GCA_039654105.1). Lineage (NCBI taxonomy): Eukaryota > Metazoa > Chordata > Actinopteri > Cypriniformes > Gobionidae > Coreius > Coreius guichenoti. The sequence continues at coordinate 12,244,768 of CM077190.1, read as the reverse complement.
TTGTTTGTGTTTTGAAGTCCATAAAAGTGCATCTATCCATGATAAAAGTGCTTCACACGGCTCCGGGGCGTTAATAAAGGCCTTCTGAAGCCAAGCCATGTGTTTGTGTAAGAAAAATATCCATATTTAAAACTTTACAAACTGTAATCTCTAACTTCCGCCAACTGTTTGTCTAAAAGAAGAATATCATATACACCTAGGATGACTTGAGGGTGAGTAAATCATGGGCTAATTTTCATTTTTGGGTGAACTATCCCTTTAACAAAAGTGCAGCTGCATGTTATGGATGTTGCCACAAGGTGGCACTCCTGTATACGAAATCCAGATAGCCAGATCCTTGGTCATTTCTTGTTCCGTTCCACAGCAATGTCTCTGTAAAATACCTTGAAAGGTTGTCTTTGAAGTCTTTCATTCGTTCAAAACATTTCATACAGCTTCACCTTCCATCTTGCATATGGAAACTTGATGAACTTTAAGAGTCAGAGATGTTTCAGGTGCATTCAGAGGACTGTTGCTATGTGCAGTAAATGAGCACTCATTGAGTACCACAGCAGTAGGCGATACATTAGTAGCCCTCCAAGAGTCAGTAAATCTAGATGGTAAACCCTGTGGAGATTTGGGTTCGTGCAGGGTCATAGGGTCTCGACCAGAGGCCGGAGGGCTCCAGGTCCTGTGCGTTCTGCTGAGGCAATGGCCATGGAGAACGTTCTGGAAGGCCTTATTGAACTCCTGGCTGAAGCACGGGTAGATGATGGGATTGAGGCAGCTGTTGAAGTAGCCCAGCCAGAAAGTAATTTTGAAGACAGTGTCCGGGGGTCTGTGAGATGGGAAAATGGAGCCTTTGGGGGCACGGAACGAAGAAAAGACAAAATTACTATATGCAGCAAGAGACCTCCAGCTTCATTCATAAGGTCACTCCAAGACGGCGGGTCAAATGGTTTTGGATGTTTCATATTTTCAAAGGCTTTGCTATGATGTGCGCATTTCTTTCTAGTATTCTGAAAGCTTTGAACCAGACGCACAAATGACTGACTCACAGAATCTCAATAGCATCTTAGCTGTCCAATTACTAAGCAGAGAGGCAGATAAATAAGCTGTATTTCCATAAAACATTAAATGTAAGTGCAAATGCCTGCAAATACATGTGGAATCCATACAAAAGGTTTTGTTTTATGAACTAGGGCTGCTGTTTAGCATATAAAAGCCTCTATTTTAAGTGTACTCTATGACTAGCAGGGTTGAAACAGCCTGCAGTACGTTCTCTTTCTTTCATAATTCATTCTTTCATTGTAAACAAGCTCATTTAAAAGCAATCTTAAAGGGACCAGCAAGAATGCTGTCAATGCTGTTAATGCATAGAGTCGTAGTGTGGGAGAACATTGGGTTGTTTGGAAACATGGGTGAGAATAACAAATAAATTAAAGCATAACTTCTCAAATGTGTTTAGCTTGAAAACAGCATGTCTATCAAAAACGCTCATTACACATGCCTTGAAAATAACTAAATATTCAGAGCATTACTTGGCTCATACGTATGTTCTCTGAGTTATTGCAAGTTAAAGTTCATTCATTTACTCACCCTTATTACAAATCCGTACTTTATTTTAAAAACTGTTCTAATGAAAATGAATGAGGATGAAGCAGCCGAGCACTAAAAATGCACTTATGCACGACATTTCTGCTGAAGCCATACAATACATTTGTGTGAGGAACAGACCAAGATTTAAGTTATTCAAATTCAATCTCATTTTCGTCCGTGTAAATTTACGATAATCTCCCCTCTGCAATAGCTCTCAAATCTTATTCGTACTTTCACATATTCAAATTGGCACATTCAAACGTTAAGTTTAGCATAATCTTTTATCATTATTTGAAGTAAAACAAATTATTTTAACAAAACATATTAATATTTGAAAAAAAAAATTGTCCAACTAAATCAAAGTTGTGTAGCATGACTAAAATGCAAAAACTTGCAAAATAAGAACCTTTTTTTATGATTTTTCCCGGTCAATCTGCTGCCCACACTCCAGTCCAGTAGGTGGTGGTAATGCACCTTTAAATTGGTTTGCCAACCGCCAATAACCCTTAAATGCATGACTGTTTTGCCAATCAATATTACATATTCGGGTCTTTAGCGACCCGGATCTATATCTAACACAGATAGATCTCTACCTGTCGTGATAATATAAAACTCTCCTGATAATAGAGTAACAATTACATAAGAATAAAATAAAGCATATTTTGTTACCTTTTGGAGCTTGGATGGGTTCAGTTTGAGCAGATGTTTTATACCATCATCACTGTCCTCGTCAGAGTCCATTTCCCAGTACATTCAGCATCTGGCTCATATTCGCGATCTCAAAAATATTCTCAAAACTATCATTTTCAACATCTTCAAAATCAATACAGCTTCTTCACCAGATCCACCATCGACACTAATATTCGATTTCGTTCAGTACTTGTTCTGCAGTAAATCGCTGAGCCATTTCAAGTTTTGCTGACGATCTGTTTTTTTGGTTTTGTTTTCCGCCTGCGGTAACTATGAGTGAAATGTCACTTCATCATTGTGTATCAGACATTGCCACCTTGTGGAATAAATGTGAATTGCACTTATTCAGTCATCAAAGATTAAATTATTGTTGTGCAGAAAAAATATACTTACACTGTTACACACCTCGGTCGTTAGCGACCCTAAACAATTTTTACAAAAAATGAATGGGAAAACAGGAATTCTTTTATAATTTTATTATTTTTTCTTTTTATATTGTTTATAATGAATTGATTGAGGAATACTAAGATGGTTGATGTCTAACTTTAAAAAATGAATGAGGAGGAGGGTAGTGAATGACATCCTGGGTCACTAAAGACCCGAGGTATGCGTTTAAGGGTTACAACCAAAAGAAGAAGAGGTAGAAGAACTGCCTAAAACGATTCGCCAGTAATTCCAGTCTTACTTCCTGCACGAGCCGCAGTGGCTTGCCGCTTTCCTTGTAGCAGCAGCCTGTTTATTGTTTTTTATTTATTATGTCTACTCATTTTCGTATATCTGTGGAACCAATGCACGGAAATCCTACGATCGACTGGAATTGTTAACCATCAGAGAATCTTACGAATTAAACGCCACTCCACCGGAGACATTGTTTCCATCACTGACCAGCAGGATCACCATTTCCCTGATGGGGCTCATAGGCACGAGAGGAATCAAAAGCTGGGTAAGAGCCGTCTCTCGTGCCAGGCTCAAAGATAAGCCTTACAAGCCCAACCTACCGAGTATATTTCTCGCCAATTCCCAGTCGATTGTCAAAAAAATGGATGAATTTAGACTGAGGCTTTCTCCGCACTACATAGACAGCTGTGTGACAATTATTACAGAAACTTGGCTGAATTAAACCTCCCCAGCTGTAATTATCACAGCTGTATATGTGCCCCCACGAGCTAAAGCAAAGCTAGCATTAGAGAGGCTACAGGACATTATTAATCAAAAACTGACTGCATATCCTGATGCTGCTATCATAGTAGCAGGGGATTTTTTATCATTCAAACCTTAGGTTTACGGAAGTTTTATAACAATGTGCATTTTGCTACAAGAGGGGAGAACATTTTAGATCAAGTTTATACCAACATTTCACATGCATATAAAGCCTCACCATCTCCACACCTTGGATTATCAGACCATCTCTAAGTGTTTCTTATTTCATCTTATAAACCACTGATCAGCAGAATTAAGCCGGATATAAAGCCTGTGCAAGCTGATGGAGGACAGTATCTCAGCACTGCAAGATTGTTTTAAAACACTGAATGGTACACATTTGCACAAGGAGCTAACTTAGAGGAATATGCCTCATCAGTCCTGTCATATATATAATTCTGTATTGATAATGTGACTACAATATGAACCATCAAAGTGTTTTCTAATCAGAAGCCTTGGTTTAATAGTGAGGTTAAAACTCTTATCAAGGCTTGAGATACTGCTTTTAAATCTGGGGACTTAACCCGATGTCCTAAACCATTTTTTTGCTCGTTTTGATGATGGAAACAACAGCCCTACCACCTTTTCTGCACAGCTGCAGACGGAGCAAGCACTCATTCTGCACCTACATCAAGTGAGGTCCACTCTGACTAAAACTGACATCAAGAAAGGACCAGATGGGAGTGCAGGGAAGGGTTTTGAAAGAGTGTGCAAAACAGCTGGCACATGTGTTCACCAATATATTCAATAACTCACTTCGACAGGCTATTGTCCCCACTTGTTTTAAATCAACAGATGCTTTTTATTGATTGTAGTTCTGCTTTTAATACGATAGTACCATATCAATTGGTTACAAAAGTCAATAACCTTAAATCTTTTAACAAACAGACCACAGAATGTCAGGAACTGATATTGTACTTCCTCTACCTTAACCCTGAGTTCAGGAGTCCCGCAGGGCTGTGTCCTTAGCCCAGCTTTTTACTCCAGTCTCCCCATTCACTCCTCTAACACCATGATTAAACTTCCGGAAGACACCACGCTGGTGGGATTGATATCAGACAATGATGAGACTGCATATAGGGAGGAGGTGTGCCATCGTATTCCCTATCAGTCAGTCAGTCACGTTCAATGTTACGTCAGTTACTGACAAATTGGGATCTCGTCTAAGAATTGGGATCTCACCTGCCCCCTTCGGGGAGAGTAGAGTTGTTCAAGTCTGACCCAGAGTTGACTGCCATGCTTTCCTGGGCTGCTGCAAGCGTCGGGCTCGAGTGGAACTCTCCACCGTGTCCCGAACGCTCATGGTTGGACAATTTGTTTGCTCCTCTGCCTCCTCTGCTCTCACTACCCTCGATGGTGGGGCGGCCAAAGGGTACGTGGAGATCCCCTAGGTAGAGCGTGCAGTTGTGATGCAGCTATGCCTGCAAAGTGCTGCCACCTGGCGCAGTCACCCACATCTCTCATCCAGGGCCTGTAAGTTCTCACCCACTCTCGCTGCCAAGGCCTACAACGCAGCTGGAGAGGCCGCCTCCGCCCTGCATGCCATGGCCCTCCTGCAAGTCTACCAGGCCAAGGCACTCAAAGAGATACACAAGGGTAGTTCTGACCCAGGATTAATGCAGGTGCTACGTATAGTAATGGACCTCACCCTCCGGTCGATGAAAGTCACTGTGTCCACAATTGTGGTCCAGGAGCGCCATCTCTGACTGAACCTGGCCGAGATGAGGGAAGCCGACAAAGTCTGCTTTCTTGACTCCCTATCTCCCAGGCCGGCCTCTTCACCGACGCTGTTGAGAACTTTGCCCAGCAGTTCTCGGCAGTACAGAAGCAGACAATTCAGCACTTCCTGCCCTGGCAGTCTGCTGCTGCTTCCACCCATCCACCTGCTGCAGTCCCACCATCTACTCATCGCTGAGGGCATCCCCCTGCAGTTTCTACCTCCGCTCCCATGCGGCCACAGCAGCAGCATTCACCCAGGCCGCAGGAAGGCGACGCAGCCTGTCCCTGCCCCCGCCAGGCCCTCTAAGCTTCAGGCGAAGGGGGCGTTCCTGAGACAGATGACCCAGGGATGGAGGGGGCTGCTCTTCAGGAGACGGTGGGCGCAATGCTCCTTCCCCCGGAGTTTAATTTCTGTTTCATCACTGGCGTCACGGTCAGTGGTACCCTAAATTTCAGCAAGAGAACAATTCTCTCAATCTCTGGGTCCCAAGAGGGCTCGGTTGACAGTGAGCGACGCTATGCCTTGCCATGCTCATCCCCCTGTTCTATCACCAATAGGATGAGTCTGCGGTTCGAGGACGCAACACCTTATCATGCATCTCCTGCCATTCCTTCACGGCAACCATGGAGCCAGGTAAGTGTAGCACCGCACACTCAGTCCCCACTCCGGGATGCTGTGCCTTCCGGGTCGGGCCCCTGTGCTCCACCTCGCTGCCCCACTGCAGGTACGTCTGTAGTCCCACTGGTCCCGCTTGCACGGCATCTGGGACTTATTTCATTGTACCCAAGAAAGGCAGTTTGTTATGGCCAATCTTGGATCTGCATGTCTTTGAATCGGGCCCTTCACAAGCTTCCGTTGAAGATACTAACGCACAAATGCAGTTTCAAGTGCGTTGGGTTTGGCTTTGGGTCAACTGGGGTAAGAGCAAACTCCCCCCCAATGCAGAGAATTTCTTTTCTCGGTATGGAGTTGGACTCGGTCAACATGACGGCGCATCTCACAAACGAGTGCACTCAGTCAGTGCTGAACTGCTTGAATTAGTTCAAGGGCAGGACGGTGGTTCCACTGAAACTATTTCAGAGGCTCCTGGGGCATATGGCATCCACAGCCTCATCACGCTGCTCGGATTGCTTCATATGAGAAATTACATAACCAAGTCACGAGATGGGCAAGGCACCATGGCACACACCGGGTGGCAATCACATGGGCCTTTCGCCAAGCTTTCAGCCCGTGGTCAGACCTTGATTTTCTACAGGCAGGAGTTCCCCTAGAACAAGTGTCCAGGCATGTTGTTGTCTCAACAGATGCCTGCACCACCGGCTCGGGTGCTGTATGCAACAGGCACGCAGCCGCGGGCTCCTGGACAGGACCCTGACTCCAGTGGCATATCAATTGCCTTGAGTTGTTAGCAGTACTCCTTGCCCTGTGCCGGCTCCGACCGTTGCTGCAGGACAAGCATGTACTGGTCCGGACGGACAACACGTCAACCGTTGCGTACATCAACCATCAAGGTGGTCTACGCTCCCGTCACATGTCGCAACTCGCCCGCCATATTCTCCTCTGGAGTCAGAAGCAACTCAGGTTGCTATTCACATTCCAGGCGAGCTCAATCGTGCAGCCGACATGCTCTCACAACAGCTCATACTGCTCCATCCCCAGGCGGTCCAGATTAGAAGACACTTTGGAGCCACAAAGGTAGACCTGTTTGCCTCTCCGGACATGTCCTACTGGCAGTTGTTTTATTCCCTGATCAAGGAGACCCTCGGCATGGATGCGCTGGCACACAGCTGGCCCCGGGACCTACGCAAGCATGCGTTTCACCCTAGTGAGCTCCAAGTGAGCAGCACAAAGGGTCATTGGATCTGAGCTTCCAAATCGGCTACAGAGGAGAGCTAGAAGTATCGCTAGTGATGCAGCTCACCCAGGATACTCTCTGTTTGACCCGCTCCCATCCAGCAGACAATACAGTCTCGTACAAACAGACTGAGAAATAGTTTTTTTCCAAGAGCTGTGGCCTTTATAACTCCTATATAGGATTATTGTGTTTAGACTGTTGGAGTATTCCGAATACAACAATCTATTTTTATGCTGCTACCAGTATTCTTTTAATGTTTTTTATTTTTATTTTAAGGATGTAGACTCTGACTTAAATTGATATGGTGAAACCAACACCATCGTTGTTCGTACCACTGTGCATCAAGTGCTAAGGAAGCTCTGGAGCTGAAATTTAGATATGGTAATGGATGTTTTGTTTCTGATACCGCTGTAAGCGGTAGACCAATAACAACAGACTGGGCAATCTGACCAATCAGGACAGAGTAGGCTCTCGGAAAGGAGGGGTTTAGAGAGATCAAATCCTTAATCGAACCATTTCAGACACTGTGAGAAACAAAGTGATGCTACAATGTATATTACGAGAAAATTAAAGTGTTTTTGGACCTTTAATGCATGTAAACCTGTTGTACGTGACCTCCAAAACAAAATTAGGAACCTTTAAAATTGCATAATTGGGGCACTTTAATTTAAATTATATTTAGGATATTGTTTGTTTGTTTATTTGTTTTTATGATGGGCATTGCTGTGTGTTCACAAACATGTCAAGTACTCACTTATGGGCAACACTAGGAAAAAAGGCAGCCAGCAGAGCACGAAACAGCCCACCACAATACCCAGAGTCTTGGCTGCCTTCTTCTCCTGGAAGAACTTAATCATGAAGGTGAAGTGCGAGTGCTTCAAGCGGATGGCTTTCTCCTTCCTGGCAGCATGCTGGGCGTTACGACAGTGAATCCGCAGAGTTACTCCATGCTCTGTTAACCCATTCTTCTGCTTGCTCTTACTCATGGAACGAGTCTTCCGCCGGGCCACCACGTACACCCTACAGTACATTGCCAAAATCACCGCCAATGGCACATAGAAAGAGCATGCGGCGGAGAAGATGGCATACCCCGGCTCTTCATTAACTCTGCACACAGACTCGTCTTCCGGCATTGGATCCCTCCATCCAAACAGTGGGCCTACAGAGATGGCAGCCGAAAGGGCCCAGAGAGCCGCCACTGCCATCAGTGCCCTTCGACTTGTAGCCAAGTAAGGGTACTGCAGCGGGTAACTGACGGCGATGCAGCGATCCACAGAGATTACACAGAGGCTGAGGATGGACGCAGTGCAGCACAGCACATCAAGCGCAGTCCAGGCATTACATAAATGACGGCCAAATACCCAGCGGCCCAAGGCTTCAGATGCAGCGGAGAACGGGATCACCACAGAGCTCAGAAGCAGGTCTGCAACGGCCAGATTGGCGATAAAATAATGCGTCACAGAACGAAAGTTGCGATGGCAGGCCACGGAGAGGATAACCAGGATGTTACCCATTACACCGAATATTATAAAGAGCATCAGCACCAGGCCCAAAGCCAGTGTCTTAGCGACATCTATGTCAAATGCAGGTATTGCAGTGCAATTGGGACAGTTCTCAGGAACAAAGGTTGAACTTATGTTATCTTCTGCTGGAAGCACGTTGGTCATGATGTCTCTATGCAAGTTATGAAGTTAAGTTTGAGTAGCAAACTGCAGTAACGTTGTGCAGATGATAACCCTCCATGACTTTTAACATGTTTGGGGTTTCAACACCAACATGCTTCAGTAGCCATAGCAGTCACACTTGAGGATTGAGGCCATTTAATTTTCTCAGGTATGTCTTTTGATATCAGCCATTAGCCATCATAGTTTTTTATGATCTTGCGACCTTAAAAAGAAAAAAAACAGATTATAAGCAGTGTTTCTGACAGGATTTAGTTTTTTCATCAACCCCATGCAGCAAGCAATCTGACTTATGTTAACCCATGTTAAATCAATGCAATTTTTATTTGTTTCAGTTGTTTTACCATTTTTGTCTCCACCATTTTTTATCTCCTTATCATTTTTTTACGCATACTTGTTCTGTAATTATCTTTAACTACAAACTGACATTAACAAACAATAAGTATAACTAAAGTGATTTAAGTTTCACTAACCTTATGAATTAACATTTTAACATTGCTTTCTAAAAGTACAAATAAATCAGCAACAGTTCTTGGCTCGAGTCAGGCAGAACCTGCGGTTCAGTGAGCAAGCGAGTGATCCAATTCAGTTGGAAAGTGTCTGAATGATTCAGTCCATGATTCAAATCAATTCAGATTAATTCACCAATCAATTTGAATGAAAACACATTTTAATAAGCATGTGTTTCTGACAGGATTTTGTTTTTGCCAAATTTGTCCAGTGCTTACATGCGAACCTTTACGAAAAAGTTTATTCTTTTAAACAAGTAAGAAAGTATACTTTCAGTCTACTTTTTATGTACTTCTCAGTAATATACTTTATGTACTTCTCTTATACATAAAATTGAACTTAATTATAATTAATTTATACTGACAGAAAGTTCTAAGTATATTTGGCCTATACTTGAACTCAATATTTTGATTGAGATATACTTAAAAGTATAATTAAGTATTCTAAGTATACTTGGCTTGTAGTTGTGTTTACTCTTTTTTTCATTGAGTAGCCTACTGAATACTTTTTTCCACATAGTTTTACATACAGTCTTATAAACTTACATTGTTTCAAAATATTGATTTTGTATCTGAATTTTTGTGTAGGCTAGTCCACTGGTAAAGCACTTAAAAAATGTTAGTTTAATATTAAAATATTAAAATATTAAATATTTTAATATCAATATCAAATGCATTACAAATGAACTAGTTGTGCACTTAAAGTTTACTGTTACACTTACAGAACACTTAAACGTATACTTTTATATACTAAAAAGTGGGTCAATTTAGTCACAAGCAGTATTGAAATAGTACACTTACAAGTTTACTACTAGTACATTGATATTAGGCCTATACTTACAAAAATATACTTGAACTTTACTTAAATATACTTTATAAAATGAACTTGAAGTATACTTTTTCTTAAGGCTAACCAAAAAACAATGCTTCCCCCCCCAATCTTTTTATGTTTCTATAATTTTTTTTATGCAACCCTGTTGTGGATATGTACTGTAACTTAAGTAATTTAAGTTTTATTAACCTTGTTGTGAATTAGCATTTTAGCATTGCTTTCCAAAAGTACAAATAAAACAGTAATGGTACTTGGCTTGAGTCAGGCACAATAACCTGAAGAATAACTGGTTGCAAAGTAAATTCTTATTCAAATGTAGTACCTACTCAGACAGTAGCTATGCAATTTCGGATGCAGCTTCAGACGTGTTTCATTCAGAATTCTTCACCAATCAGTGTTTTAATGATTCAATCTGACTGACTGATTCATACTTCCGTTTTATTGTTTGCTAATTTATATGTCAGGTCTTACTGAGCAATTATGGCTCTTATTGAGTTTGGTTTCAATAACACTTAAGTAGCCATAGCAGTCACACTTAGGCAGAGTACGCAAGTAGTTCTTGTTAAAGACATTCAGTGTGGTGAGTTGTCTGACTGATTCAGTCCATATCTTAATATGGTAGAATTAGTAGTATCCCCGCTAGAAATTTTACGTTCTCAGAACGTCCCCGTGGGTGTCAAGGACGTCACCTAGTAACGTTCCCAGAACGTTTCAAGGCGGTCATGATGTGGAGTTCTTTAAAGGGTTCGGGGACGTTATTTGGCGGACCTTCACGGAACACGGAACGTTTAGGGGACCATATTTTATTTGGAAATTTGATGTTCTCAGAACGTCCCCGCTGGTGTCAAGGATGTCGTCTGGTAACGTTCCTAGAACGTTCTGAGACGGTCATGATGTGGAGTGCTTTAAAGGGTTAAGGAAGTTATTTGGCATACCTTCACAGAACATTCAGGATGTTCTCGGAACGTTTAGGGGACCATATTTAATTTAAAAATTTGATGTTCCCAGAACATTCTCAGAACGTCCCCGCTGGTGTCAAGGACGTCACCTGATGACGTTCCTAGAACGTTCCGAGACGGTCATGATGTGGAGTTCTTTAAAGGGTTCGGTGACGTTTTTTGGTGGACCTTCATGGAACATTCAGGACGTTCTGGGAATGTTTAGGGGACCATTACTATAGGATGTTCCCTCTACACTACATTCCCATAACGTTTGCAGGACCTTTAGGGGACCAACCTAGAATGCTATTTTTTGCTCATATTTAGGTCCTTCCATCACATTTACAGAACATGTTTGTGTGAATCTATGTACACTGGGCTGCTTTGCAAATGAGGGTCAGTAAAACGCAGAATTTGCACAAAAGTTATTCACAAAGATGGATCAATACCAACCCTTCGTGATCCAACTTCATATCTTGAACATACAAGTACTGCACTTTATAATGTGTGTGTTTGCAAATCGCCTTTCTGAATGTGCTAATGTGGCTAAAGTTACCATTGTCTCTTACTGTATTCACAGAGACCAGAGCTTGTTATTTTGAACTATATGACCAACAGAGGACCATGTGGGAACGTTCTGTTAACGTCCCAAATATCCTTTTTGTAACGTTGCCATGTGACCATAGAATAACCAAAATGGAACGTTCCCCTAAAGTCATATAAGGAACGTTATTATATGACCAACATATGACCATGTGGGAACGTTTTGTTAGCGTCCCAAATGTCCTCTTTGTAACGTTGCTATGTAAGAATAACCAAACTGCATTGCAGAATAACCAAAATGGAACGTCCCCCTTAAGTCATATAAGGAACGTTATTATATGACCAACAGAGGACCCTGTGGGAAAATTTTGTTAGCGTCCCAAATATCCTCATTGTAACGTTGCTATGTAACCATAGAATAACCAAAATGGAACGTCCCTCTAAAGTCATATAAGGAACGTTATTATATGACCAACAGAGGACCATGTGGGAACATTCTGTTAATGTCCCAAACGTCCTCTTTGTAATGTTGCTATGTGACATAAAATAACCAAAATGGAACGTCCCCCTAAAGTCATATAAGGAACCTTGAACTGCAGCACTTTCATAACCAAAAGAGGACGTTTTAGGAACGTCCCTAATGTTCTATAAAAGTTCGGGATTTTCGTCACCTTTAGAGAACTTTTAGGGAACATTGCACAAGGTCGTGAGAACGTCCCCTCCTATGTGGGATGCTAGTATGCTATTCTAAATTCAGCCATTGTGTTCTGTTCAGACTGATTCACTCATTTATTAAAAGGAACCATATAGATTGACTGGGGCAGATTGTGTACGGTATGTTCGCTTTTGCATGCAGTCAGTGAGGAGATCACAATTCAGCTGCATGGCCTCAAAATTTCAGCTAAAATATATGTTATCACAAAACATATTTTAGTATCTGGCTGTGAACCACTTACAGCTCCATATGACTGATTCTTACCCACTCTGCATTAAGTAATGAGATGGAAAAGTGCTTGTTCCTTCAAGTTATTCTGTGAATTGTTTCAGTGTAGTAGTTTTGCCACAATGCAGACTCAATTCACAAAGGACTGATCTATTTGTCAATATGGTCTAGTGAACTATAACTGCAGAAGCTCATATACAGGCCAAATATACTGTATATCTTTCATTGAAGCAGAACTAAGAAGTCTCAAAAGCATTTCATGCTGCAGTGATTCTTTTACTGTTCAAAAAGCCTTTAGAAATGCAATTCAAGGTGAGTTGCCAAAAAATATATAGAAAAAAGGTGAGCCACTTTACAGCTTTACAGCAGCCATGTACAAATGTTGGCATGAAATTAAAGGAGTAGTTAACTTCAGAATTAAAATGTCATTCAATATGTTCACGTCTTTCTTTCTTCAGTCGAAAAGAAATTAAGGTTTTTGAGGAAAACATTACAGGATTTTTCTCCATATAGTGGACTTCAGTGGGGTCCAATGTTTTGAAGGTCCAAATTGCAGTTTCAATGCAGCTTCAAAGGGCTCTACACGATCCAAGATGAGGAATAAGGGTCTTTTTTTTGTCCTTGCACGTTCTCTTTGTAAACACTTGATTGGTACTTCCGCCTACGTCACGTGTGATCTTTCCACCGTGATGACGTAATGCGTCGCGCATCGCAGATCAGAGCAAGATGTGCATTTGTGGTTAAAAAGTATATACTTTTTTATATGTTTTAGAAAATTACAGATCGTTTCGCTAGATAAGACCCTTATTCCTCATCTGGGATCGTGTAGAGCCCTTTGAAGCTGCATTGAAACTGCAATTTGGACCTTCAACCCGTTAGACCCCATTGAAGTCCATTATATGGAGAAAAATCCTGTAATGTTTTCCTCAAAAACCTTCAATTCTTTTCGACTGAAGAAAGAAAGACATGAACATCTTGAATGACATTTTAATTCTGAAGTTAACTACTCCTTTAATTTCATGTCAACATTTGTACATGGCTGCTGTAAAGTCACATGACCAGACCTGTTTAATTCCAGTTGGTGCCTCTGAAATATGTCTGTGTTAAAGCTCCATAAAACATGCTACACACACACACACACAATACCATATTTGATACATATAATATTTAAAAAATAAATTCAATTGCTCATGATCACAAGACATATCAGTGGTCTCATTTGTGAGCCCTATTTTGAATGGTTTGAGACAAGAAATATTCATTCATTTTGGTTTATCATGCCTGATTCTAGAAAATACTGAAGTAGCCTAGCCTATTTCTTTGTTGTTTGAAATTTTCTTTATTGGCAACTCTGGAGAGTTTGCCCTCTTTTAATTATTACCAGGAATAAACTTCGACTATTCAAGGAGTGAAATACATGTTCTCTCACTCATCTGGGAAAATCTGGGGATTAAATGAGACAGTTTGAACGAGACGTTTGGAAACATACACCGTATACAAAACCACTGCAAGAGGAAACGAGCATTTGTGTAATTAGACGTAGGAACTTAAAAACTTGCTAATTTTCTCGGAAATGTGGCCAATTATACACCAACACACTGTTACACTAAATAATAGCCTACACTTTCAAACGAACTTGAAATCGAGTAATTAAAATGCAGCTCTTCAGGTAAGAGAAACAGGTTCTTATTATGATTCCATAATAATAATCGCATGCTGCGTTCGCTATTATAATCAATGAAACATTTTTCTTTAAATGGCTGACGTTTTTCATCATTCCGACTAAATATCCTTTAAAAAATAAATTACACACTTACCAGCATCCAGAGCAACATCTGTAAAGAAAGATTAAGTTTCATTTCCACTCGCTCGTGATCTTTGAGAAAACCAATAACACGAATCTAATGGGATGCAAGTGTTTGTGCAAACATCCCATAGGCTACTCACTTCTCTCTCTCTCTCTCTCTCTCTCTCTCTCTCTCTCTCTCTCTCTCTCTCTCTCATTCACAGATGGTAAAAATGAGGGATGTACTCTTAATGTAGCTACTTTTTGTATCGTTGTTTTAAAATATGTTTGAAGAAGCATCTATAATTTTCCTCACAAATTTAGATTTAATGATTCTAAAAACTTAAAATGGTGTAATCATCATGCTATGGAAGCCCGTTTCCGCGACTAAATAAAAACATAAGAGTAATTGCGACTTTTTATCTCATAATTCTGACTTTTTTTCTCACAATTGCGAGTTATAAAGTCAGAATTCTGAGATATAAACTCGCAATTGCGTGATATAAAGTCACAATTCTGACTGAGAAAAAAAGTCTGAATTGTGACTTTATATCACGCAATTGCGAGTTTATATCTCAGAATTCTGACTTTAAGAGTCCCCATATATGGGGACAGTTGCAACAGTACCGAGGGGCAGTTGCAACAGTCATTTAGATGTAATAAAACTCATACTTCGGCATCATTTTTCAAATCTTTTTTTAGTTTATTTGAGACCAGAGTTCATTGAGTTAACTTATTAAAGTAAAAAACAAGTACACAACCATGTAACACCTTTGTCAAAATCCCACAAACTGATTTACGTAGGCCCAACTGTAGTAACAAGCAGTAACAATTTCATAACACCACCAAAAGCACACAAACTGATTATTTCATAGCATCAAGTATTCACAATTCCCCATCTGACTCACAATTGTGGCAAATGTAAATGGAACCACCATCAGTGCAGGCTTCATGAGCCCATGCCTTGCACTGGCAACATTGAAGCCACACCTCTCCCGGTCTGGAGTAGCTCTCCAAACAGACAATGCAAAAATCTTCTTCTTTCTCAGAGTCACTGTCCTTCTCTGTATGCTTTTTCTTCTCGGTTTTGGTTTGTTGGCTTGTTTCCAGTGTGTTTTTTGTCAGTTTTCTCTTAACTTTTGCTTTCTCCCTCTCCAAAGCCTCCTTTTCGGGGTGTCTGTCAAGATGGCCGATTTGCATTTTTTCCTACCGTTTGCTTTCGTTATCTTCCGTGGTCCTGCTTTTTTTCTCAGTCAGAATTGTGACTTTATATCACGCAATTGCGAGTTTATATCTCAGAATTCTGACTTTATAACTCGCAATTGTGAGAAAAAAAATCAGAATTCTGAGATAAAAAGTCGCAATTACTCTTTTTATTTTTTTATTTAGTGTCGGAAACGGGCTTCCATATTATACAAAGTACTATGAAATAAAAAAAATTCACTATATATATATATTTATTTTATTTTAGCTTTCTACTTAGACATTTCTACACCATCTAGGTATTTTTGACTTACAAAAAAATGAATTGTAATTCAGAAAATTACATGTTAACGTATTTTTTGAATAATCTGCCGTGTTGAAAAAAACAGCATATGCTGGTTAGGTATGTTTTGAAGCATGGCAGCTGGTTTGAGCTGGTTTATGCTGGTCAAATGCTGGTCCTAAGAAGCTAGCTCCAGCTCAGGACCAGCTTATAACCAGCTCAGGGCCAGCTTAAACCAGCTCATGACCAACTAAGGACCAGCATAAACCAGCTCAAACCAGCTGCCATGCTTCAAAACATACCTAACCAGCATATGCTGGTTTTTCAACAGGGCATGAACTGACGAAAAAAAGTCTTCAACTAAAAACTACTTTTTGTGCGGAGAAAAGTTTTTATTATCAGCACTGGTAATGAAAGTGAATGTCGCAGTGAAAACCCCCCCAGCATGATTTATGTGGCTTTATGAAATGGCATGTCTACCCGTGGCTGTGAATGTCACTCCGTATTTCTCTAACTGTCCATCACTTTCTCTTGAAGATCCATCATCATGATTTGTTTCATATTTTTATTCCACAATAACCCATGCCCTCAATCTATGACCAGAACAAAAAAAAAAGTCTCTCTAAAGTGTATTTGCCTCCATTGTTATTGCATGGGAACATAAAATAGATTAAAATTGTGTCACCATTTACTCACCTTCGTGTTGTTCCAAACCTGTATGACACTCTTTAGTTATATGTTTAGTTATATATACTTTTATGGTGCTCTTTTGGAGTTTGACACGTCCTGGTCCACATCCACTTTCATTGATTGGAAAAGAGCAGCATGAACATTCTTCAAAACATACTTTTGTGTTCCACAAAAGACAGAATATCATGGTTTAGAATGACATGGGAGAGAGAGTAAATAATGACATAATTTTAATTTAATACTTCTCTCTAAAAACAAAGAAATTAAGAACATATGCACCTTCTTTCTCAGAAGAATGAGTTTATTTATTTATTGGCCATGCATCATAGAGCAACTCTTATTCATCTTATGAGCTTTTGATCAGATAGCATGAACACAGTCCATCTATTGTTTGTTTTCTTTCTTATGTCCTTCATATTCCCCCTTGTCATGCATCAAGAACAGAACTTTATGCAGAAGTTTAAAGCAAGCATGACAGATTGCTTGCATTGAATTTAAATATCTTGGCATCCGTCTCCTCCCTTGTTGTCACTTTAAGCTATTGAAGCACTTGCCTCAAAGCTGCAGTCTCAAGACGTGCTGCGAATGTTAAGGGTCCTTCATTGTTTTGCTGTAGGGTTACTCTGGAAGTCAGCCAACGTCAGCAGTTGCACAAACCATAAAGAATATGGAGGAAAGAAGGAAGCTAACAACCAACAGATCAGAGAAATGAGGTTTAGCACAAGTGTCTTGGCCTGTAGAAAATAAATCCAATCCAACTGATCCATTACAGATTATTAAAAAATACCAGCACGTTGTTGTCATAGTGCTTATTCTCACTGTATTAATATCATAAAATATACAAATACATCCTCCACACAATCACAGTCAAAAGTGTATGAATGTAAAATGAGATTATTTAGTAATAATATTTGGGGGGAAATATCTAAATAAATAAATATGTCATAAGCAATTAGATTTTTTAATACTTTTTCCAGTCTTTCTTACTTGCACCCACATACCGAAAACGCAAGTTGCTTCCTGAGCACTGTTCAAGGCATTTCAGAAGCTGTTTATTAAAATTGAAATTAGCCCTCACTACAGTGGACTGCTATTCAAAAAGGCATTTTCTTGTGTATTCCTGGCATATTCTTATTTATTTATTTTTTTTGTCCGAACAAAGATAGGTGACGGCCAGTCAGAAATGCCAAGTTGCTCCGGAATATCCATCAATTCCTTCTGTCCTAGGAGACTCTTGAAGGTAAAAAAAAAAAGGTGTAACATCAAGTAATATCCCTAAGGAGTCATATCATTGTTACATTTTTCATGTATTGATTTTAGATTGGCAGGATATTATGATTAATCATCTGTCCATTGAACTGGACATCATGCATCACTAGCTATATTTCAGGTAATTCATACTATTACCGTGACTGTTGGTCTTAAAAATATTTCGGTAACACTGTATTTTACAGTGTCCTTGTTACACATGTACTTACATGTACTTACCATAGTAATAACAGTAAATTATGCATAATTACATGCAACTAACCCTAAACCAAACCCTAATCCTACCCCTATCCCTATAGTAAGTACATGTAGTTAATTAATATTACTCAGTACTTAAATATATAATCACACTGTAACAACGACACCTTAAAATAAAGTGTAACCAATATTTCATCTGCAGAAACTTTTTTGACTGTAAATAAATTTATTTGTGTTAGAACGTAATTTGCAGTTACTTAAAAAAGTAATGTTATTACGTAATGTACGTTACTTGTAATACTTGTTACAGTACATCCCAAGTAATCGGATTACATAATGCATGTACTTGTAATACGTTAATTTACTTGTTACAGTACATCAAAAGTAATCTGATTAATGCATGTTACTTGTAATACGTTACTTGTTACAGTACATCAAAAATAATCTGATTACATAATGCATGTTACTTGTAATGCATTACACCCAACACTGCTCATTTCATATGAGATGGAAAACACCTAATCGCTAGTTTTCCACAGTCTGAAAACACCAAAAGATCAATGTAGATTTCAGTCTGAGCTTTTCTCAGAGAGGAGAGCTCCGGTAGAAATGTATCATTTTTGAACATAATCAGAATTATCAGCTATAAGGCTAAATCAATGTACTCTGGTAGGCTGGATGGAGCGTGAGCGTTTTCTACATAGTCTGAGTTGGGTTTCCACAGAGTTGTACCTTCACCAGATCTTTGATGGAATCATGTCCTCATGTTCTGATATCAAAGACACCTGAAGTTCAACTTGTATGAAGTTCTCTCTCTGCTGGTCGAACGGGAACACACTCAGTTGTTTGCAATAATTGAAGAATTTGATAAATGTAATTTATTATTATTATTAATTTAGTCTAATCTAGAGATTAAAAACAAGTAATTTTGAGTCATAATTGAATCAAAGTTGTTTTGTGTTCTTGCATTTGTCTTTGAAGTATTTTTAACAGTCAAAAAAAATAATTAAATATAAATGATGCATATTTATTAACTGGTTTTAAATGTAGCTGTTTTACTGATGCACTGTATTTTTTATTATTAACTATATTAATTCTAAATCAAATTTAAATTCATTTTGTCATTTATTTATTTGTTTGTTTGATTATTTATTTCACTTCTGGTGCATGTATAGTCTATTTTTTAATTGTAATTATTTATTTCACTAATTTACTGTTTAAAATCAATTTCATATATAATTCTTTTAATGCATAGAGCAAAATTCGTCATTTATTTATTTTACTCGTTGATATTCTGTCGTTTGCATTAGACCCGTTGCTATTGGCTGCCGCTGGTCTTCTTTCCTGCGCGCGCAGGTTGGAATGGGAGTAATAAGGAAGTAAACAATGTCCACAGAGGGACAAGTGGTGTTTTCAGGAGGGAAAAGAAAGTTTTTGTAGTGCTGTGACAGTAGCAGATCAAAATTCAGGTCGTCTGCTCGAAACGACATCGGCATCTTTGTCTCTAGTGAAATAATATATGCTTAAAGGCACGATTGTGTATTAGTCGGTGAGTAACGTTACATTACAAACACCAAACTGAACAACTCAACTACAACTGTAAAAATTTTCGAAGTTGTACATAAAACAAAGATTATTGGAGTACATTTCACAAGAAAATACAGTTTCAGTCTTTCTCACTTTTAATTCAGTATGTTACTTGGTGTTTATTTGTAGTTATTTGTGAAATGTACTAGCAATTTAGTAAAAATGGTTAAAGTAAATCCTACACAACAGTGCCTTTTTTCAGTGTATAACGCAGATGAAGTTTGAAACGGCAATACAAGATTTATGACAGACTGTAAAAAATAACCCCATTTGGCATTATTAAATAACCATATAATAGCTGCTATTAAGTAATTATCTATCTTGAAACAATGTACAATATCATCAGGATGCTATCAAATTACTGTTGTGTATCTGAATTTCTGTGTGGACCGGTAATTTTAAATGATAGAAAACAAATCCAACATGACTTTTATGCTGAACTAAATGCATTGCATTTGTTATGATTTAGAACCTTCTTTCTGGTCTCCCAGAATAAACCACATCAGGAGCGGATGCACTCTCAGATAGTCTCAGTATAGTTTGCTGCTTTTCATCATCCTCAAGTGCCAACAAGCCTAAACATCATGATTGCAACTCGAAACAACACAGCCAGTGCTGCTCCAAACAATAAGGTGAAATACTCCAGACTGGCAGATAGTGACGAAGGCTACATTGATCTACAGGTGAGACTGATGCAGAAAATATCTACCCTCTTTGAATATTTTACATATCAGGAAATTTAAAAAAATCATCTGGTCATTAGCAGGTCTTAAAATTAGGTAAATGGGTTGTTGACGTGACATGGCATTTTCACTAAAGATAAAAATGAATATAATTAGTATTGTCATTATTTAAAATGCAGTAAATGGTTTAAAACATTTATTTGTCTTAGTTACATGGACCTATTCATATAAAAATTGCTTTGTCTTAAGATTTTTTAAATTTTTGAGCAAATCTCAAAATTGTCCTATGGTGCGACTGTCTCTAGCATGGTTAAATAAATTACAACTTTTATAAATTAAAAAGAAAAGCATACAAATGTTAATAAATACCTCAGGCATAACTTTACAAGTGTCTATTTTAGTAACTTTTAGGAACTTGATACATTTTGTCACTAAAAACCATGTCCTCTGGTGTGACACCATATCCTGATTTTAAATCGGGCAATTCCACTGACAAGTTTAATTAGTTGAAGGACCCCATTCAAGGTCATGTTACTGTGAAGCCCATGACATGTGCACATGGTAAGTTTTTGTCTCAGAATTGTTCAAATATTTTACTTTTTTGGAACGACTATTAAAGTGTTAATTTCTGTTGTCCTTTGGTGCGACAGCCCTATATTTTTAATTATTTCTATGCCACACCATAGGACACATTTTAGTAAAAATGTTCAAAAAACAGTAAAAGAATTGACAAAGTTAGTGACCCCTTATTTTCTCAAACATCAGACTTCACACTACATAACAATATGCATTTTTTTCTTCAAAAGTGGTGTTTTACAAAAAAAAGCATTTTTACTGCTTATTTGTCAACTACCCAAATACAACCTCAGATGAACAACAACAATACATGACATTACACTGTGTCATTATTTATTTAACAAAAAAAAAGACAAAATGGAGAAAATGTGTGAAAAACTAAGTACACCCCATGATTTAATAGCTTATAGAACCACCTTTAGCAGCAATAACTTTAAGTACCGGTAATCGTTTTCTCTCACATCATTGTGGAAGAATTTTGGATTTTCCCATAGGCTTTTGGATTATCGCAAAAAAACAAGCTTTGTGATCAACAAAAGTTTATGATGCTTACACGTTTTGTCCATCAAGATAATTATCACAGATGAACATAACTTTTATTAAGTTTGAAGCCTAAAAAAAAAGGTAAAGGTAGGCTATAAACGGACTACACCACGGTCATTTGAGTTAGACTAGTTTATAAGAGCACAATTATAAGCATAATGAGGCTTTAAAAGCGGACTGAGCTTACCTGCAACCGCCTTTTTCAAGACACGTAACAGCTTCAAAAAATCACGAGTGGGGTAATACTGATGTATTTTATGTTGTAGAATAAAATGTGAAAGTGTCTTGAGCTTGTGTTCACCACAGACCTTATTTCAGCTACTTAACCAAAATCCCATTCAAAAAAACCCATTGACTTCGGGACGATGGAACCGGAAGTGCTAAAATGCTAACTCGCTTCCGTGTTTTGGCCTACAGAGTGATGTCATACACACAGAGAAAAAGGGTGTCAAAATTGTACCTTTAGGGGTACAACAGCTTGTC
This sequence comes from Coreius guichenoti, assembly GCA_039654105.1. Lineage (NCBI taxonomy): Eukaryota > Metazoa > Chordata > Actinopteri > Cypriniformes > Gobionidae > Coreius > Coreius guichenoti. Next base: position 12,222,977 of record CM077190.1, on the reverse strand, counting down.
ACTGGTGCAGTACCCTTAAAAGGACATCTTTGTACCTTTTTTACTCCTAAAAGGTGCATATTAGTAACTTAGAGTACAACTAATACGCACTAGTAGGTACTACTATGAACCTTTTTGTGGTAAAAAAGGTACAGATATGTCCTTTTAAGGGTACTGCCCCAGTGACAAGCTGTTGTACCCCTAAAGGTACAATTTTGACACTTTTTTCTCAGTGTGTACCTGCACCACTCTATTGTAACACCTTTATTTTTTTCTTTTTCAGCCATTTTGTTGGTGATTTTATTTTTATTTTTTTCTGGTGTGCTTGGGATCATTGTACTGTTGCATGACCCAGTTCTTGCCAAGCTTTAGCTCTCAGGCTGATGGCCTCACATTTGACTATAGAATACTCCTCCACCACCGTGAAGGACAGTTGGTATGTGGTGTTTGTGCCAATATGCTGTGTTTGGTTTTCGCCAAATGTAGCGCTGTGCATTATGGCCAAACATCTCCATCTTTGGTTCCAGAAGTCTTGTGGTTTTGGTTCAGTCTTTTTCTAATTGTACTGTCATGAATATGCTAACTGAGGCCTGTAGAGTCTGAGGCCCTGTTTACACCTGGTATTAAGATGCATTTTGATCGATCAGATCACAAGTGGACGATGCCAAATACAGGTGTAGACAGGGTGCAAAACGTGTTAAGCTTTTGAAAACGCATTTGACCATGATTGCTTTCATAGTGTAAATGCTCATGTGGTCGAATGTGTTCGAACAGCGCAAAAGACCGCCTACTCTCCGCCTGACCTAACGCATAAACATTATGGAGAGCGCGCTAGCCAGCGCGCTAACCAATTAAAATTTTGTCAGCTGAAGACGAAAAACGTACCAAGCACAATGTTCTCTCACCATTCCTGATTTCTAACACACACTCACCGCGTTCGGCGTGGTCTTGCATCTGTCAGAGCAGAAACTAAAGCTACTGCTCTCCGTGTTTATCCGTTGTCTCTGGGCGTGTTCATTATTGCGCAAGCTTATTTTGTCCATTAGATCGAAACCCATACATTTACCCGCCTATAGACCCTCCCCTCGAAGAAATCAGGACAGAAGTGATTAAAAGTGGACAAGAGAGACGGATTAAAATACCAGTTGTAAACGGGAATGTGTCTCCTTCATCCACTTCTGATCCGATCGACAAAAATGCATCTTAATACCAGGTGTAAATAGGGCCTGAGATGTAGCTGTTGGGTTTTTTTGCAGTTTCTTTGAGCAGTGCACGATCTGACCTTGGGGTGAATTTGCTGGGACATCCACTCCTGGCAACTGTCTTGAGTGTTTTACACTTGTGAATAATCTTCCTCACTGTAGAATGATGGACTTCAAATTGTTTGGAAATGGCCGTATAACCCTTCTCAGATTGATGGCAGCAGCAATCGCTTCTCTAAGATCATTGCTGATATCTTTCCTCCTTGGCATTTTTTTAACACACACCTGAATGCTCCAGACCAGCAAACTGCCAAAACTTCTGCTTTTATAGAGTTGGTCAATCAAATGCATTTGATTAGCAGCGCCTGATTGTTACTTACCCTCTTAATTCCTATGGAAGCAGTAAGGGTGTACTTAGTTTTTCACACATGGCTTCTCCATTTTGGCCGAGTTTTTATTAAAGGGCACATAACACGCACAGTTTCTGCAAATCTCATGTTAATTTTGAGTACCTATAGAGTAGTTTTGCATCTTTCATATCTCCGAAGAGTCTTTAGTTTTATCATATTTATAAAAGACATATACGCTCTACCGATTCTTTCCGAAAACAGCCGAACTCGTGGACGCGTGCAGTGGGCGGAGCTAAAAAAATTATGCAAACACATACACCTATGACACATACACATAGAGAAGTGCCCATACATCCAAGGAATACCGCCCTTTATGACGTCATTGTCACCACTGTGTCCAGTTTGACTGGACTTTCAGTTTGTTTGTATCTGTCATGTGTTCCTTTGTTCAGTTTCCCGCCATTAGTCGCTCTCCCTGGTTACCATCATCATTAGTTCATTTGTGTCAGCTGTGATCTGTTAATTATCCTCATTTGTATTTGCTATTTAAGTTCCTCCTGTTCACTCTGTCCTTGTCCGATCTCCGTTATGTTAGATGTGTTGTGCTATTGCCTGTCTGCCTACTTTGAGAGTACTTTAAATTAAACTACGTTTGGGAACTGTATGTACCTGTCTTCGTCTTCCTGCCTGCACACACCCATGACAGTCATGCAGGGCCATACTCGAAAAAAACTTTCCGAAACTTGTTCGAATCCTGAAGGAGTGTATTTGGCACAGAAATACTCCGTCATATGTCCAACTCGTTTTTTGAAATGTTGGCCATGTTTAGCATGAGAATCAGAATGCATGAAATAGCATTAGACCCCCCCCCCCTTAAATAAATAATAACACGGTGTAATATGTCATGTTGTTGTTCATCTGGGTTGTGTATTTACCTACTTTTAAGACCTACACCAGATGATTTGTATTATGTCCTGATACGTAAAACCATAGAATTTCTTTTCCACATGACTGTAAATGTTATTACATATGTATCTATTGTGTCATATATTAAATTAAACACTGTTTTATAGTTCAAGAAAACCCCACCTAAAGTACCCTACAAGGCCATTGCCCTGGCAACGTTCCTATTTCTGATTGGCTCTGTATTGATAATTGTTGGATCACTTCTTTTGGCAGGATACATTAATGTCACGGTGAGTAGACTCAAAACTGCTGTATTGCAATTGAAAAAGGTGAACTGTATCTGTCACTATGTTTGACATTATAATTTATGATCTTGTTGTAGCACCCAGATCGCACAATTCCAGTTCTCATCATCGGTGTACTGATCTTTCTTCCTGGATTCTATCATTTGCGGATTGCTTATTATGCTTCCAAGGGTTACCGTGGTTATTCTTACGATGACATCCCAGACTTTGATGACTAAACGGATCTAGTCATACTAAATGCTGTTACTTCTGTGTGTTTTTCTGCAGCTCTTTTGCATGATTTGCCTTCAGACATTCATTCTCTGTTTACTATAAGTCTCTCTAGGAGAGAAACCGTGGCACACAGTGGCTTGGCTGAGCTTTATTGAGCTGAATACCTTTATTTTACCAAAAGAAGTGCAATATTTAGAGTATTTATTTAGCTAAATACATAAAAGGCCAAGAAGAAATATGCTGATATTTTCCTAGCTTTTGTAAAACTATTTGAAGAAGTATCATTTTAAAAACTAGAAATGTATGTTTTCTGTAATGGAGCATCTGTTATTTATATACACTATCAGTGAAACGTTTGGACACAGTTTATATTTTAAATTAGATTTCTACACATATGTAAATAGATAAAAATATATACATTTTCTTTTCTTTTTTTTTTTTTTTTACCTGGATAAGTTAGTCTGGAAAGTGAACTTCTTCACAATGTAAAACGTAGTAGTTGCAATCTAGACGAAGGGTGGTGACTTATAAAGTACATAAGAAAATATGTAAGATAGATATGATAATTATGATTTGTTTCACTTTTTTTTACTTACTACATTTTTCATACACTTCTATTTGTGTTCCCATACTTCCATGTGTTATTTTGTAGTTTTAGTGACTTTACTATTATTTTAAAATGTGGATAATAGTAAAAATAGGTAAAAAATTGAGGTAATGTGTCCAAAGTTTTACTGGTAGTGTGGTTGCTGTGGCAGTATTGTCTTGTGCAATAAACAGGTTTCATTTTGTCATCTGTTTGGTTTAAAAATGACTGAATGAAGTATTGATGTTCACCTTCTTGTGCTGCTTTATTTTGAGGGAGCAAAAAGTGTTGTGTTTTGAGAACCACTGAAGGTTATGAGAAGTATGAATTAATTCATTATTTTAAATTAAAATATGAATATGCTTTGAAAAGGTTAAAATGGACAGTATTACAGTTTTTTTAAGTGACAAAAGAGTTAATTTCATTGATTATGATTTTGTTAGGAGATGATCAATGATATATATAGCTGCAGACCAATCAAAGTGCCTATGATGACCCCTGTCCACTGTTAAAAGCACCTACAATGGGCATGCGAGCATCAGAACTGGACCTTGGAGCAGTGGAAGGTTGCCTGGTCCAAGAGTCTCTTTTTCTTTTACATAATGTGGATGGCTGTGTGTGCCGTTTACCGGTGAATGTGATGCACTGTGGGATGACGACAAACCGGTGGAGGCAGTGTGATGCCCTGGGCAATGTTCTGCTGGGAAACCCTGGGTCCGGCCATTCACGTGGACGTAAATTTGACACATGCCACCTACCTAAACATTGTTGCAGACCAGGTACATCCCTTAATGACAATGGTGTACTCTGGTGGAAGTGGCCTGTTTCAGCAGGATAATGTACACTGCCACACTGCAAACATTGTTTAGGAATGGTTTGAGGAACATGATGAAGAGTTCAAGGTGTTGCCTTGGCTTCCAAATTCCCCAGATCTCAATCCAATTGAGCATCTGTGGGATGTGCGGCACCAACAAGTTTGACGGTGGTTCCACCTCATAATCTACAGGACTTGAAGGATCTGCTGCTAACATCTTGGTGTCAGATACCACAGCACACCTTCAGGGCTCTTGTAGAGTCCATGTCTCGGAGAGTCGGCACTGTTTTGGCAGCACGCAGACGACCAACAGCATAGGCAGGGGGTCATAATTTCAGTTGTAGTTATTTTAGAACATCAAGTTAAACTAAATGACCATGAGAAATGTTGAAAATAGCTGAAATAGTTTATTTTTTTCAATATTTTATTTCAGTTAACATTTATTTTATTTCAAGCAACAAAAATGTTTTAGTTTTAGTTTAACTTTAATAACCATGGGTTGTACTACCTTACCTTTCATACTTCTCTTATTGTATTCCTGCAGTATAGTCTGCAAACTTTTTCTATCCATAGAATTTATGGACGACTTTCTGCGTTTGCCACAATGTGATCTAAGAGAAGACACGGAACTGGGTGCAGTATCACACAAAGAAATGAGCTGTACTATGGGAATATTAGTATCAGTTATCAGCCAACTTTTTTCATTATATCAGTTTGTATTTCCAATATTAAAACTGATGTGACTTGCTGAACGCAACAATGTAGTGGGGACATCAATGTAGAATACTACTGTTCGAAACGTTGCATAATGCAGGCTATTAAAAAGTTAATACTGTGCGATAATGCAGTAGGGTAGCGTTTGTTTGTTTTTTCTTTCTTTTTCCAGAATGTCGCTGCACTGTCCTGAAGAGAAAAAACAGAAGAACTTTACTGTCCTCTAGTGGTAAATAGTTTCAAGTGCTGCACCCACGGCGTAACAACCTGTCCACTACCGCTAGGGGGCCCGCAAACTAGTGTTTCGTCTCATAAATACCAGGTTTTAAACACTAATTTTTATACCGCATGGCGCATGTAACAAGGAGCATTTGGCCTGGTCAAATTTGAAGACCCTTGGCGTATAGTGAGCTCGTCAAGGTAACGAAAAGTAAACGATTTTAAAGGGACAGTTCACCCAAAAATCTGTATGTATTTCTATCTTCTGATGAACACAAAATAAGATATTTTGAAGAATGTCAGTAACCAAACAGTTGGACCCCATAGACTTCGATAGTCCCCCCCCCATACAATGGAAGTCAAGGGGGGCAATCAACTGAACTCTCCTTTTAAGATATTTTACATTATCTCTAATAATAATAATAAGAAAAAGTATTATTATTAATATTGATTGTGATGATAATTAATAATGGTAATAAACGTTGTTCAGAAGAAGACTAATTCATTGGGTTATGATCCTATGATTTTCATTGCAGGTAATGCATAGTAATAAAGTGTTGTGTATGTTTGTATCTTTCATACAACTCTTTATTATAATGCATTATCAGCACTGAAATTCATGGCAACACCCATTGTATTTTTTCACCTAGGCCCTATGTTATCCAACCTACAAACACATATCGTGAGTCGTCATTGTTCATTAGTTTACTGGGTTGCAAGCCCAGGAGTGATTTACGTGTGCCCAGATGACAAACAAGATCTGAATCTTGACCAAAGTACATCAGACACACCTCTGTATTATGAGCGTTATCTGTAGTGAAATGACTTATGCCTGTACAAATGTAGGGCTGATGAATAATTGCACACATCACTAGTTTTTGGTAATGCTTTACAATAAGGTTTCATTAGTTAACAATAGTTAACTACTTCAGTTAACATGAACTACGAATGAACAATATTTGTTTATATATTTCGACAGCATTTATTAATCATAGTTAGTTAATTTTAGCATTTAGGCTACTGATAGCCTACATTATTAAAATCAAAAGTTGTATTTGTTTACATTAGTTAATGCACTTTGAACTAACATGAACAAGCAATGAACAACTGTATTTTCATTAACTAACATTAACAAAGATTAATAAATACTGTAACAAATTGCTCATTTTTAGTTCGTGTTTTAATGTTAACGAATGAGCCCTTATTGTTAATATTAAATGTTAAAAACATTTGAAGTGTTCCTTTGTAATTAAAACGATTTTTTCCCGCTTCCGACTTGTTTATCGACAGCTGATTATGTACTGGTCCATTTGTTTCTCCTTGTGCTCTCTGCGCATGCGCCCCCATGTTTGCATTAGTTTGGTGAAACAGCAGCGGGAGGAGTGAACTCTACGCGAGAGGTGCGCTGATGCGCGAGCTCAAACCTCCCATAGAGACAAAGTTTATGCGCTCGTTTTTCTTCACCTCATTCATAGAAATAAGAGGAAAGTGATATATTACTTGTAGAGTTTCTGAAGTTGATTGTGATAAGGAATTAACGCATGAGAGGATATAATTTCTTACTTTTGGAATATTTGTCTTCGTGGTATTTTCCGTGTATCAACGCAAAACAGCGCTGCTTACTACAGCTGATAGATGAAGTGATACAGGTGAGTACAAACAACAGTTTAGTCTGTTACAAGTTTCATTCTCTAAGATAGATAGGAAAGAAGACACATTTCTAAATTAAAAGTATAATGTGTAATAAAAGTAAAAAACTTTGACATTTGATTGTGGGATTTGTGTTATAAGCGGTAACAGGCTATTCAGAGTAAGTTTTAAGTCGCTTGTATCTAAGCGTTTACACAGCTAACAAAAATATGGGTTACATTGTAGGCTACTTACTCAAATAAGTAGCCTACTGAGTAATATTAATTAACTACATGTACTTACTATAGAGTTAGGGTTTGGTTTAGGGTTAGTTACTTGTAAGTATGCATAATTTACTGTTATTACTGGAGTAAGTAGGCTACCTGTAGTAGATCTATCTATCTATCTATCTATCTATCTATCTATCTGTCCATCTGTCTGTTTTTATATAACGCACAGGATCATGTTCATCTGCCAAACTTAAGATGTACATTGCCAGCAAAATTTTTATGCGGAATTGGCTCTATTGTGTATGTGTGTGTGTGTGTGTGTGTGTGTGTGTGTGTTTGTTTGAAAAGTGTGGTATTTATCTAGCTTTGACTGCCAGTTGCAGTTCAGTGTGGAGGAATTAAAGGGGTTTGTTGCCCCTGCAAGGGTCCAAGTGGATTTGTGGGGGCAGGTCAAGTTAGGGCAAACAATTTGCCAACATCTACCCAACATAGAGTCTTACAATATCCAAAACAGGTTTAGGCTATACGTAGGTTAGTGTAGAAATCTGTTAATCTAATGAACCTTAAATTTGTGACCTGTTCTTCTACAACACAACATACTCGTTTGCCATTACTGAAGTTCATTAAGTGTTTATTGATCAAACGTTCCTGGGTGTAAACAATAATTATTGAGTGTAAACAAAGGTTGTGACAATGGATTTTCCTTTTTGTCAAAGTTAGACCAGCAGTGACTCATGTGCAGATCCAGAGTGAGCCGCATGCGTAATGTAGTCAAATTCACCAGTATACCACAGAGTATACGCCGGTCAGAGGAATCGCTCTTATTTACTGTGATATTAATCTGTCATTTTTTCCAGGCTCACTGTAGCCAGATTATCCTGGATTACACTGAGTGTCTGATCCCAGCTCTCATTAATCAGTGAGCTTTCATGCACAGCACCATGCAATTATGATGCTTGCATATGCAATGTTGTTAAATGATTATCACGGTTTTGGAAAATCTGAAATCAACACCGTCATGGATATGGCACTTTCTCTGTTCGCCAAATGGCTGATTGTTTGACACTTTAAGAATCTGTACGTGCTTTATTTCTGTCACTGGAAATGTTTTGTTTGTGTTGGCACCATGGTGGAAAATTTGCATGTTGGTGACTGACAAATTCATGGTCAACTTTTGGTTTCACTGACATTTTTTTCTTATATGATCTCATTTCTTTCATTTTTAGATAATTTTAACTGATTTTAAGCAAAACAGTCCATCTATAGCAGCTAAATCTCTATTATTTTTCTAAAATGAGTTTGCAATTGTTTGTAAAGTGCACATCTGGCTACATCATCTGTTGAGTTCATAAAAAAGGTATTGTTGGTAGCTTTGTAAAATAAGGAAAGTGGGTTAACATTTCTGACCTCTACAAATCAATGGTTAGTCCATTTGGCTGATTAAATCTGTGCACTCGTCAGCAGGAAATGTGCGTTTCAGGTCCAGCTGCTACAGCTGATCTGTTTATTTGCTCTAATGAACAAATGCTTTTGTAAATATAGCGCTTACTTTCACAGTATGACGTGACTTCTGTTTTAAAGGCTCTTAACGAGTGAGTAGTTCTCTTGCAGGTTGCTAGTGCGAACGTTTCTTGTTTGTTTCGTCCTTTACAATGTTTGCTTTGCTTCTTTGAAGCTTGAGTTAGTTTATTGCTTTGCCACATCTCAAAGGAGCACAATCATGTGATGTTTTGTTACATCTTTGGCCTCAAAGTCAACATGAATCACCCTTTGAATCTCATTTTACTTCCATAATATGGAATATAAATTGGGAATTTATGTAGAGCGCTACAATGATGAAATATTTACGCCAACTTAGAAGTTCGCATCACTCTGGTTACCTTGACAAAAACCCAGAAAATAAGCTCTGTGACCAACAAAAATGATTCTTACATGTTTTTTTTTTTTTTCATTATGATAATCTTTACAAATGAACAAAAATTTGAAGTGTAAGTACAATCACCAGAAGCCAAAATCTAAACGCAGGTTATAAACGAACTACACCACGGTCACATGATTTCAACGTCACCATCACTAAGTTTCTGACAACTCTTTCAGTCTTTGTTTAAAAGCATTTTCCCTGAAATTCAAGTTATAATAGTTTGCAAGAATGTGATTATAAACACAGCGAGTGCATAGATGAGTTTACCTGTTCGGCCTGATGACGTTTAATGTCCCGACAACCTCTGTAGTCCCATTTTACCACTTATCAGCAACCACCTTTTACAAGATAAGTAAAAGCTTTAAAAAAAAAATCACAAAGAGGTATTACTGATGTATTTTTATGTAGTAGAATAAAGCATGAAAATATCTTGAGCGTGTGTTGTTCACCACAAACCTTATTTCAGGCATTGAACCAGAATTATTATTATTATTTGTAATAACACAAGACCAATAAACTGTACACAATTAGACTGGAAAACAAAAGTAACTTTTTAAAAAATATATATTTTAGTGTCAGTATTGATTAATTGTTCATTGATTAATTGTTGATTAATTGGGGCAATGGACCCCAGTCATACATTAAAAATGTGGATTAACACTCCTTTGTCTGATATGTTATATATTATATATAACATATTTACAGCCAACTTGATTAAACTACGTTTCTGAGTGTTATTGTCATCTTCATTTACTTGTATATGCAGCATAGGTCAGATATGAATGACTGAATGACTGCTGATCCTTTCACATTAAGGCAAAGCTTATAATGAGTGGACTATATTTAGCTTTCACGCTCGATTTGGCCCAGTTCCTTCACAACACAGCCAGATTTATTGACTGAGAGAAATTTGTGACGCGAGTTTGTTCCGTCCTTTGTAAAAGCCAAGAATGAATGGACGACTCAACTCTTTCAGTGCCTTGAATTAGCATAACCTACAATATGGTCCCAGTTTGGTGTATTCATAGACAGAAAACGGTATAATACAACGGTTGTTTCCTGGTTATTTATAATGGCCAAGTACTCTAACTCTTGCCCGAAGGTTAAAAAAAGGATTTTACTGTTGGTTATTGAAACTACAGTAAAACAGTAAATCAAAATGACAGCTTTTGTGTGCTTGGTAATTTATGTAGGACTTTGGTCTAGCTGGGATGGTGTTGCACAGCTAACAAAAATATGTTCTAAGAAGGTGTTGCTAATGTTCACATGAAGATATAAAGATTTTAAATGTTTTAAAAACCTTAGAGAAAACATTAAGGGAATGTTACTAAACATTCTGAAAGGAGTATAGCAACATTTAAACAATTTTTAGACGAACGCCCGACTTATATTTTTTAGCACAACGTTTGTGCTAATGTTTTGAGAATGTTATTAAAGGCTAACTTTGAATGAATGTTCTAATATTAACTGGAAGAACATTTGTTCATAACTTTGAGAGAACCTGGCTAGGACATTAGCCAAAGTTGTGAGAACCGTTCCCTGTTAGCTGGGTGTCTACCCTTAGAAGGAAGCGAACCGTAGCAGAGCACTGACCTACCAGCTTATGAAAAAAACTGGTTTATCAACATCCCATAGAGCTGATGCGGTGCATTTTACAATGTCCGAAAAGTACTACTTAATTACTCAAGTTCTCCGTTTTTTGTACCACAAGTTCTCTGAATCGCTGAATAGACGCTAACAAAGTGAACAGACTGGTAGACGAGTGTTCGGTGAGAAACGTGTGACCTGTGGGATTGTCTTGGGACCCCTTTCAGCAGTCTTTAAGTATAGCTCTCCCTCATTGCACACGGGGGGTAATGAGCGGGCGCTTGCATTGTGCGCTGGTGCATAGCACAAGCTCACAGTGAGCTAAGTAGAGTGCTAGCTTTACCCTTCGCAAGAGTCACACGCTTTAGTATTTACAGCAGCACCTAACAGACCTATTGCTTCCTGATGTGTTAATGATTTACCAAAGACCACAATGTTAGACTGATGACTCAATGACATTCGGCTGCAGTTGTGTATGTTCTCTGGGGGCATTTTATCAATCGTCTTGCAACTTCCTGTCAACCCACATGGCCATTATTGATGGTATACGCACTGTAAAGTCATCTTTGCACAGGTTAAGTATATATATAGAAGCTGACATGACATGTCAAGCAGTGACACCAGTTTCCATCAGATTCAAAAATAGTGTCAAAAATGTATTATAAATATGTGTATGTACTGTATATATGAATATGTATATGTACTGTATATGTATATATATGTACTGTACATATATACACTGTACGTATATACATATTTAAATTCGATTTTTCAAAAAAAGGCTTTTCAGTGGAATTACATCATAATGCAAATGTTTAATTTTGCATAGATTGGTAATAAACGAGAGGCTGTTTCATTATTCCCAGTGTATTTAATCACATTTATAGTGTCCTCTTCTGAGTTGAAGGCATCACATGTCGTACTGGAGTTTGACTCATAGCGCATGGATCTCATTTTACATCCTTTATACAGTGTTTAAGTTAATAGGCACTGTAAACCCGAATAAGTTGGCAAAACAAAAAAATTGAGGCAATCAGTTGACTCAATTTTTTAAGTTAAGAAATTTGAAGTTTAAGTAAGCAGAACTTGCAGATTTTTATTTTGTACTCATACATTTTAATTGCTCTGAATGTGAAATATTTGAGTAAGATACTTCATACATTTAACTTAAAAATATCATGTAATCTCAAATTTTTAGTAGTGGAAACTTGACTAGCTTTAACTAGCTAATTCAATAAATGCCACCTTGCTAATTGGTTACACAATGCTTTGGTAGCGTTAGCATAGCATAGCACTTGCTGAATGAGGACAGCAATATAAAACATTTAACATATATCTGTTCTCAAACTAAGCTAATGCTCCACTCGTCACCATGATGGTAACCCTACAAAAAAAACAACATAACAGAAACTCTTCTAAACTAGCATAACAAACACTACTTAACGTTAATCTTGCACACACACACAAAAAAAACATAATATAACACTTTAGCATTGGCATTTACTGTCCCTTTCGAGTGCCATGGCAAAGCATGCTGGGAAATAGAAATCCCAGCCCAGTTTCGGTTAAATTTAAGTTAGTCTAAATTAAAAGAAACAAGTTCGTAAAACTCAAAACAATGAAACAATCCAGATTACTTAAAAGTGTCAGTTTTGAGAACTCAAAAGAAAAAGAAAGTTCTAAATACTCTTAAAAGTTCATTTGTTTGAACTAATTTGTTTAATTTGAGTTGGCTCTACTCAAACCAATTAATTATTTTGAGCGTTAGGGTTTACAGTGCATGAATTAATAAGTTCAATACAGATAGGTAGTTGAGCTTACTGTGGTCATATACAGTATACAATACAGTCTGTACATAAAATCCCATAATCCTCCTGTGTGCTCTGAGATTATAGAAACAGGCAAAGCAAAAGAGGTGTGGATATGTTTGTGACATACTATGCTTTCACTGTGGTTAAGGTTTGTTTGCCTGTTGTCTGATCTTGTATGTTTGATGTTCCGCAGGTATGTGAATCTGTATGAATACCCATCATGCTACTGAAGAACCTTCCTCTGTTGGAAGTCATTGTTGCGGTGCTGTCCCTATTCAGTGAGTCTTTTACAGTAACTACTTTACAACTGACATACGCACAAACATGCATGATCATGTTTTAAAGTCACTGGTTTAAATATATATGTATATTAGTATATCTATATAATATGTTGTATATATTATACATACAATACTCACAACTTTTATTTTTACTTACAAAATTTGCATTTTAGTTCACACAAGTGCAGCTGAAGCCCACGTCCGTGCCAAGAAAGGGGACACTGCTGTGTTGACATGCAGTCTACCAGACCCGGACAAGGGCAGCACTGCCCCTCAGCACGTCATAGAGTGGGTGCGTCAGGGCTACGATATCCCCATCCTAATGCACTTTGGAGTGAACAATCTTCGAGTGCATCCCAACTATGATGGTAAGTGCCTCAATGCTGAGAGCTTATTGCAGGGGTCAGCAACCTTAGGCACATGAAAGGTTGGAATTTTTGCAAAAATATTTGGAAGCTCGTTTCCGCCACAGAGTAAAAAGAAATAAAAAAAGGTACTTTCGACTTTTTATGTCACAACTCAGATTTTTTTCTCACATTTGCACATTTATATCTCATAATTCAGACTTTTTTCTCACAATTTTGAGATGTACGAAAAATGTAATTGTGAAATAAAGTTGCAATTACCTTTTTTTTTAAAAATCCTGTGACAAAAAAAAACTGAATTGCTAGATGTAAACTCAGAATTATGAGGAAAAACGTCAGAATTGTGAGATATAAACTAAAATTTAAAATGACTTTTTTATTTTTCTATTCCATGGAGCTTCCTTACAAATAAAATATATCAAATTTAAACTAGAAAGTAAAGTTCATTGGGACAAACTTTTATAAAAAGTTAAAAAGTCTTATAAGTTTCTTAACATGTTTATCATATTGTTAGCGTGTCTTAGCATGTGTCTAGCATTATTTTACATTTTGCTAGAATGCTTTATCACATTGCTAATGTGTATTAGCATGTTGCTAGCATGAATTAACACATTGCTAACATGTTTTACCACATCGCTAGCATGTATTAACACATTGCTAACATGTTTTAGCACTTTGCAAACATGATTTAGCATGTTACTAGCATGTTTTAGCTCATTGCTAACATGAATCAGCATGTTTCTAGCATGTTTTAGCATGTTGTTAACATGAATTAGCATGTTGCTAGCATGATTTAACACATTGTTATCGTTTTGCTAAAATGTTGATTGTAGCGGTGCAACAGATCGCAGTTGATCTGTACGGACCAGGCCCCACGGTTTCGGCACACATGTGATTCGCGGAATAATTGCTAAGTTTAACCATCATAGAGTGAAAGTTTATCATTTGCATGTGTTTTTTCTTGACAGTTTACACATTGTTATCTGTTCACATCTTGCACATGAACGGACACATACACACAAAATTATGTTAAAATACCCATCTTTGCAAGTATTCTCGTAAACAATTGGTTTTATGTCTTAAAGGGCACCTATTATGCCCCTTTTTACAAGATGTAATATAAGTCTCAGGTGTCCCCAGAGTGTGTCTGTGAAGTTTCAGATCAAAATTCCTAACAGATCATTTAATATACCATTTTGAAAATTATACCCATATATATAATTATACCCAAAATATACCCATTTGAGAAAAATGAGCTGTTTTGTGTGTCTCCTTTAAATGGGTCATGAATTGAGAAATCAACTTTTCATTCAGCCTTTGATATATAAAAGTTCATCGTGATATAAGAATATCTTGTAAGTTTCGGAGCTGAAAACTTCCTTGTTAGTCAAAGAAAAGCTCGAACGCAAACGCTCGATCTCAGAATATGCCAACCCTTGACGTCATCGTGTGGTTAAACGCCGCCTCAACATAAGAATAAGTACGCCTGATTCTGTAGCCCCGCCCACCGACTCGTGGAGCTAAACAGATCGCGCTACCGAGCAATAAACATGCCGAAGATAGCAAGATATTGCGCTGTGCCTGGTTGTGGAAGAACACAGTCTCTGCATAAACTTCCTTCGGATTCTAATATTAGGAATGTGTGGTTGAACTTTATTTTTAATGAAGTTCCAGCTCATGTGCGTAAGACATTGCACGTTTGTTCGCTTCATTTCACCGCGGAATCTTTTGTAAACAAGACACAGGTCGAGACTGGATTTGCAGACATATTGAGATTAAAACACAATGCTGTGCCTTCTATATTGGATCCGACAGGAATGGTGCAACACACTTATGTGAGTAAAACATTTAAAACACTTATGAGAAGTTTTTTATATGTGATAGTATTGCATTGTTACAGATCGTTTGATATCTGCTGATGATGTGTACGTGTCTAATCAGTCACAGAAGGGTCCAACTATGAAGGATGTAGTTTGTCAAACAGACACACTCGGGATCAAACTCTGGGTCTAACATGTATGGGCAAATCATTCCGGTTGCCATTTTTCCACATTGGACGTTTTCAAAACAATTCCCCACGTGTACTGACGGGGGAGTCGAAACTAATTATAATATGCAAAACTGTTATCCAATCATAGCAGTGGGCGTTTACTTCCAAGTCTTCAATGCGGCACGCCCATAAAAACCGAGCGTTTCAGGAGAGAGGCTCAAAACCAGGGTAGAAAATAGCCTATTACTTATTCATTATGATGTTTCTGAATGTAAAAACCACGCGAACCTAATAAGTTGACCTCAGACAACAGTATAAAAAAAATAAAAAAAGCCAGTTCATGACCCTTTAAATGCAAATGAGCTGCTGCTCCCCACCCCAGAGGGCGGAGCTTTCACAGCTCGTGAACAAGCAAATGAAAACTGAAACATGATACATCTGTTTGGTTTTGATCATCTCTATCGCGGACACGCTCACGTGACATTGCAGTTCTTCATCATCATGAAATATTATCATCTGCATGCATTTTAAAGCCATATCACTCAACCTTACAGTCTATGCTCTGAACTTGAGCACACACACCCGACGCATGCGCACAGAGAGCTGGATGTCGGTGCGTCCGTGAGTAGGCTATTAAACTAGACTAGTTCTTTTTCATGTGTTATTGCGATTAAACTGTCAAATGCACACAAGGTTATGTCAGAAACACACAAAGTTCACATGAAAACAGTTGGTTATGTCTGTGCACGTGTGCAGCAAGTACAGAAATCCCGTGTGTATATTAGATTTGAGTCAGAACAGGCTGAAGGTCTGACCCGAGTTTGGTGGTTGTAGCTTGAAAGCCCTAGGAGGAGATACTGTTTAATGTTAGTCTCAGAAAAATATTAATAATAAGCTTAAATAGTAGACCAGTATGTTGGCTTTGTGAAGCCAACATAATAAAAAAAATTAGAATAAAAACTATGAATGTATAATAAATAACATAGTTGTGCATTTAGCCTAAATTAAGCTCTGGCTCAGTCAAGGATAGCTGGTGTGGGACCAGATGTGTTAGAAAGGGTCCAAATGAAGTTATTTCTTGGGTGTCTTACATTTTGCATGTTACATTTTTTTTGCAATATTGGGAAACTCATGCAGTAACAGGGTTGAATGCAAAATGTGGGAGACAGCTAAATATTATGTTATATATGTATATATATATATATTTAATTTTTATGTTGTTCTTCGAAAAGGTCAAGACCTCTAAGTTGGGACAGGTATGGCACAGTGGTTAGTAAGAAAATTAAAAATGACACTTTGCCGCATTGTAAACCACATCCTACTATCCACAATGCGGTATCTCTCACCTCTTTCATAATTTGTTCTCCTGAGTGCCACTTCGGTCATAGCGTGTCTCATCTTACAGTAACCCTGCTCTTTTGTGTGTTCTGTGGGACCTGCTAGTTTCTCCCCCTCTCATTGCAGAAGTCCCTATTGTGTTTTTTGGAGCTGGAATACAAAGGGTGTCTACAGGGAAAAGTCTTTCAGTGGCTGAAAATACTTTTCTCCCCCTGTTCTTAAAAAGACAATGGCTCTAGCATAGAAAGAAACAGGCAGGCTTGGTAACACTGCAAGTTTCTGTGCTCGGATTAGTCCTCACCTTCCACACAGAGTGGATGACAGGTTCACCACTGCAGTTTATGCATGAACGCAGTGTCTCCCTTTGCAATTAAACAAATTCTCGAAGACAGCACTGCACCTGTTCATCACTATGTTGCCCAGGCGATGGAATGCAAACCCTGTTGAGCATCAGCAAAAACTGAAAAAGTCAACTTATAACTGGGTTTATAACCAAATTAATTTACTTATGCAACAAGCAATGGATTATATTGTGAATTAGTTGTGTGAAAAGCAACATTTTATAAGTGAATTTGTTTACTTGTGCGACATGCAAGTGATTTATACACAAATTTGTTCAACAAGCAACATCTTTTAAGTGAATTTGCAACACTTTATAAGTTGAAAAAATATGGCAAATCTTTAATTTGCGCATCAAGCAAGTTTTGTACGTGATCTTTTACTTGTGCAACAAGCAACGTCTTATAAGTGAATTTTTTTATTTGTTCGACAAGCAACATTTTATAAGTGAATTTGTTTACTTATGCAACAATGTTTTTAAGCTAATCTGCAATGCTTTAAAAGTGAATGTATTTGCTTCTGCAACAAGTACGTTTCTAAGTGAATTTGTTTACTTGTGCAACTAACAACATCTTTTAAACGAATTTGCAACACTTATAAGCAAATTTAACAAGCTATATTTTTTAAACATGAATATGCTTTTGTGATAATCAATTGTTTATTAGTGAATTATGTGACAAGCAATGGATTACAAAGAGATTTGTTTACTAATTCAACAAGTGATGGTTTATTAACAAATTCATTTTCTTGTATGATAAGCAATGATTTGTAAGCAAATTATCAAGTTTTAAGCAAAAAACAAGCTACTGTTTTTAGGCAAAAGCTCGGTTGATAATGGCTCCACATTTTAAGCATGTTTTAGTTTTTTGTAGATAATATGAGACTGAACGCCACTAAATATCGATTTTATTCACATTTGTTCAAGGGTTTACCATTCCTTCCTTGTAAACTAATGGCGGGAATGAATGGCTTCATGCAAACCAACAGCCGAATAAAGGTTAGAGGGTGTCACAACTGTCGCTTTCTGTGATGTGGAACAAAGAAAAGAAACAAAAGATGTAAAGCCGGGACTTTTTGAGCGGTGCCAAACTGCAGGTGGGGTTGAGGGGGGCAGGTGCAGCATGGGAAGAGGTGAAGGGTGAGCTTGGTGTGAATTTCATTGCCTTAGGCTATATCCTAGTTAACAGAGATCAAGGTTCTCCCAAAGTTAGGAACAAATGTTATTTCAGTAACGTTAATAGGATGTTCATTCAAAGTTATCTGGTCTTTAAAAATGTTCTCAAATTTTTAGCACAAAATCATTATTTATACATCATTCGTGGAATGGTTTTTTTTTTCTGAAATGTTTTAGTTGGACATTTGTCAAACATTTTTTAAATGTTACTAGTTTCAGAATGTTCAGAGAACATTAAAAGTAACGTTCCCATAATGTTTGCAGAATGATAAAATGGAATGTCCCCTTAATGATCATTTCAACCAAGAAAAAACGTTTTTAGAACATTTAAAAAACAGGACATTTTGAACATTCGGAGAACATTCAGAAATAACATACATTAGCTGGGATAGTGTCTTGTGTGTCCACGCTGTGTAAAATTGTCACACTCAACAAAATCAAAAGCTCATTTAGGTTTTGTGGTGGTCATTTTGTTACACCATAACTAGATTTAAAAAACAACATCTTTCTAGAAACCTAAAATTACGTTGACCGCTTGCAGTGGTGGAATTTATAATATCATAAGATTACTTGACAAAGTAGACGAGATCTACCCATTGCAGTGAAGAGTGAGGCTCTCTATTCCAAATGACCACCCATCCCCCTCATCTGCTAGCATTCAATGTCAAAACTCTTCCTAATGAGCAGCACGCTATCTTGAAAGGCCATTGGTCTGATCAAACCAAGCAGCTTCCCAGTAGCCCGTCATGATGATTCAAATTTCAAAAGATAACAGTGTCTTGAAACACAATAAAAAGAATACAGATGACGACTATGGTGTGAAACCCGACCCTCGCTTTCCTGAGCTGAAACTGGAGAGTCCCTATACCTGGGAAACCTGTGCCAAGAGGTGACACAATGTCTCTGGGATACAAGGCAGCGGATAGGATTTAAACTCCAGGTTTCATAGCCTCAAGTCATTAGACTGGTTGAAATAAAACTGCAACTAGGTGGAAGTGGTGACTTGAGTGATTTAAACATGATTTAACAGCTGTAACTTAAACCACTTAAAATAATTGTATTTTCTACAGCATAAACCTGGTCTAACATTGGTTTCAAATGATAAAGCAAATACATACAAATGACAGCATGTGTTACGCCTTACGTTAAGGAGTCTAATATTAGTTTCTCCTGGGATTTGACTCGGCGTCGACTAAGCAACGGAGCGAGTGTGTGTTTGTTCGGCTGTGATCTGCTCAGTGGGAAATGGTTAGTTAGTCATAAGTAAACAAGTGAGTTATTACTTGCATGTGAAACTTCAAATGAATCTTTGCTGAACCAGGAAACAGGTGAACAAACACAGATTATGTTTTTTACAATGCAATTAATATAAATGGTTGTTAAGAGATACTTCCCAGTCCTGTTTTTATTATTCATAAATGTGCATAAACTCTATGCCTTTTCAGAGTTGAGGAATTCAATTCTCTATTATGTTTTATGTAAGTATCAGATTTTTCTCCTTTAGTTGCTTAGGAGAAATAAAAATGACGTAAATTGATAGCATGACTAATATGGATAGCATAACTCTGATCATTTGATCTGGAAAGAATTTGAAGAGAAATATTTGAGTTCATATAAATCTTTTTTCAAATGCAAAGTTTTGCAAATCTGAGTGTGAGACATTATTGAGATCTCTTCTGAAACTCTTGAAGGAGACTTGTTTATCTAGAGGAGGAGTGTTTACCCGGGATCTCTTTCTCAGGAGACAAACTGTGAAGCAGGAGACTTCAGCAGACATCTCAGTTTGCTCTCCATTTGAGAAACAGTTGAGATACTAAACTCTCATTCGTGATTTCCCTGCCACTATAGCTGTTTTTCATCACATTGTTGCCTGAAATTTTGAAACGGTTTCCTCTCTCCTTAGCTTCTTTTCACTAGTATCGAGTAACTTGAGAATTTAAATTCCTTCTAAGCTCCGCCCCCGAACTGATTTTAATCCCTGTCACCACGGCAACTAAATTCAAATCCACACCACTGGCAGCAGGTACCATGGTAACATTTTAGTGCTGGCTTGTGGGTGTTTGGGCTGGACAGGAACACACTATATAGCCCAAATCCTCTGGGATAGTGTCCCTGTCCCTTTTTCCATGACCTCTGGCTTCCATGTGGGTAAAATAAACAGAGGCGGATGGACCATGATGCTCTCAGCTGTTATCTCATGCCCAGTTCTGTTTCCACAGTCTATCCTCTAGGGAGCTCAGTTAATGATCGCTGTCACCGCCTATTTTCATAAATACATCATAGCTATACACCATGCATCGGCCGCGCACGAGTTTGCAGATGATGGATTTTCAGTTTAAGTCAGTTTTATCTTTGATGTGGCTTCTGTGGTGAAGATTTTGACCGCTGGTCTCTTTAAATGACTATAGATTTTGAGAAACAAACAAGTCTTTGAAAAGCTCATTTCGCTGAATGAAAGCGAGATAAAGAGAGGGAGAGAGAAGAAAGAGGAGGGGAGGGGTGAATCAGCAAACACCGTCGCTACAGGGCGCAGTCACCTGGCAACTGAGAGATAGAGTTTCAAACGCTAAAAAGATCTAGACTAAACACTCAGTCTATCTCAGCCTTGTCCAGCTAAAGTAGATGATATATTGGACACTTAAATGTACAATTAATTTATTACGTTTAAATAAAAATGTCTGTAAAAATGTGAACTATTATATTAATTTATTGAAATAAATTTGATTTCATTTAAAAATCTTAAGTCTGAAACCAATATACTTCATTTGTACAGACTCTCAATGACTTGTGCATTTTAATTGTTGTAATATTTTTTTTTTAATTTAAATTGAAAATAAAATTGTAAACTTAATTTAAAACAAAAATAATAAAATGTTAAAAATTTATTTAGTTAAAAGCATGTGCTTACACTTGAAAAAAAGTTGCACATTTTGTTTAATATTTTTTTTCTTGTAGCTTGTTGAAATTGTTTAAATAAATTGTATAATTTGTATTATGTCTACAGCATATATACACTTTGCATTTTTGTACAAACTCACAAATACCAAGTGTATTTAAAAAAAATTATTTTAATTGATAATAAAATTGTGAACTTAATTTAAATGTACTTATAATGTATCGAAATAAAAATAATACTAATATAAAAACTAATACTACTCATATAAAAACATAATCATTAAAAAAACACATTTAAAAACATTTACTAATGTACTCACTTTAATTTTAATTTTTTTTTATATTTAGCTTGTTTTTTTATAGTTAGCTTGTTGAAGTGTGTTGAAATAGTGTATAATTTATATTATATCTACAGCATATATACGCTTTGTATTTGTTTTGTACAAACTCAAAATAGCAAGTGTATTTTATTTTTTTAATTGTGAATTTAATTTCAATTTACTTTTAACGTAACTAAATAAAAATAATATAAAAAACTAACAATACTCATAAAAACAATAATTTAAAAAATCAAACACAAATGTACTCTTTAATTTTTTTTTTTTTATATTTAGCTTTTCTTGTAGCTTGTTTAATTATTGAAATAATATTTTAAAAATATTTTGAAAATTTGTCTGCAACAAATATATGTAGTACTCTTTTGTTTTGTACAAGTTTGTTATTGGTTCTCTGACCCTTCCCTCTCCTGATCATGCCCAGGGCGAGTGTCACTCATCAGGGGTACATCACTGCAGATCAGGGGGCTTCTCCTAGAGGATGAAGGCTGGTATGAGTGCCGGATCTTCCCGCTAGACAAAACCACAGATGAGGCTGGAAGCAACGGGAGCTGGACTCTACTCTTCGTTACAGGTGAGACTCACTATATCCAATGAGGAGGCCTGAATTATTTATCATAAGAAAGGATATCCAATTTTACATGTAGTCTGAATCAGAACCATCAAAGCATTTCTCTTTATGTCAGACCAGTGACAATGCCATTATGCTCATCCCATGACTCCATTCAAAATGCAGTGAACAATGAATGAATACACAACCCAGCCTGTTTTCATGCACCTGTTACCGGGCAGTGCCCTGTGCACCTGTTCCAGAGGCAGCTCGGAATATGTCGACCACACCTTAAGGCCATTCTCTGATCGCTGTAGACGCGGTGTTGGCCAGATTAAAGAAGCCATTTGAGGCCTGTGCTGATATTAGGCTCAGTTTTCAACTTGTTGATTGTTTGAGCCATGGGACGCCAAGCAGAAAGAGCATCTTGCAGGCCTGGCTGGACTCAACTGTGCCTTTCATTAAAGTAAAAAAAAGAAAAGAAAAAAATGCATTGATAAAGTATGACTAGCGCTGAGGCCACTTTTAACTTTCAAAGCTACAAGCTACTCATGATTTAAATTAGTTTAACTATAGTCAGATTACTATTTTGAATTAGTTCTTAGCTACAAGCTGCTAATAAAAAGGGGTAATATGTTTTTTTATACATATACATATACACACTACTGTTGGGGGTTTATATTCTTTTAAAGAAATTA
Organism: Coreius guichenoti; assembly: GCA_039654105.1. NCBI lineage: Eukaryota > Metazoa > Chordata > Actinopteri > Cypriniformes > Gobionidae > Coreius > Coreius guichenoti. The sequence continues at coordinate 12,200,546 of CM077190.1, read as the reverse complement.
ATACTTTAATTTAGCAAGGACATTAAATTGATCAAAACTAACAGTAAAGACATCTATAATGTTACAACAGATATCTGTTTTTAAATAAATAATTTTCTTTTTCAACTTTCTATTGATCAAAGAATCCTGAAAAAAAGATCATGGCTTCTACAAAAACATTAGACAGCACAAATTTTTTCAACATTGATAATAATCATAAATGTTTCTTGAGCAGTAAATCAGCATATTAGAATGATTTCCGAAGGATCATGTGACACTGAAGACTGGAGTAATGTATCTGTTTGTATCACAGAAATAAATTGCATTTTAAAATATATTCACATAGAAAACAGTTATTTTAAATTGTAATAATATTTCACAATAATACTGTTTTACTGTATTTTTGACCAAATAAATGCAGCCTTGGTGACCAGAAGAGACTTCCTTTAAAAACATTAATAAATCTTACAGATTCCAAACTTTTGAATGGTAGTGTAGATCATTAACATAGATATGTAATAAGTGTGTAAGCATTAGAGTTGGCTGAAAACTGGCTGAAAAATAAATTAAATTAACAGCATCACTGCTTTTCATTAGTAACTCCTCAACACAAAGTAGAACTAATTTATAGAACTAATTATATGATCATGTTTATTTATGATAAACATGTTGTTGTTTACTTCTAAATGTATTGCTTTTCACTATGGGGAACTCTCAAACCAGTTCAGTGCATACTGGGAAGCATGTGCTCTTCATAGCGTCACATTTGATCGTTAATGAATCTTTGCCATTCTTTGAAGGATTATGACTGTTTTCTTTGCTTACTTTTATGTCTAGCACCTCCTGTGTTTACGGAAACCTCGGCTCCTGCCGTTGAAGTATTTGTAGGTAGATCAGTCACCCTGAAGTGTGCTGCCCAGGGAAATCCACGGCCTACAATAACCTGGTCTAAAGATGGAGGACCAATAAAACATCAAAACAAAGTAAAGGTGGGAATTTCTAACTAGTTAGTATGATCACATCTACTGATTTTGTACTTAAAACCCCATGAAAATGGTTGACAAATGCTGTTATCTTCCCCGTGTTGATGTATTTCCTACTGAAAGTTGGGGTGGGGACATTTCAAAATGCTTGTCCTTTCTTAAAATTGCCAATAACCTTTACTTCACATTACACTGGAAAAAAATATGATTTGCTACTTGCTATTGCTCATTCTAGAGTGCACTTGATTGGACAAAAATATGTATACACCCCTGCAAACAACATGAGTCAACTGCATTTTTCATCCACTTTCCTGGAAAAAAAAGAAGCTTGTTTTGTCAACTTTAAGGGCTATACTCACTTTGCCCTTTAAGCTAACGGACATGGATTAAAAACCACAAAACCTACATTTTGATTTCATTGACTTAAATACACAAATGCAATGGAGGATCAAATCTAGAATATGGTTATCAAACTCTCATATCTCTCTCATTTCAATCCTACAGATCATGAATGGAAGTGTATCTTTCCATGCTGTAAGCAGAGAGACATCAGGCCAGTATCAGTGTCACGCCTCCAACACTGAAGGAAATGTAATTCACATCACGAAGGTCAAAGTCATTGGTAAGTCAGCATTGATGTTTGATTCGAACGATCTGAAAAGTGTTGGGGGGACCAAAAAAACCACATCAATCTTTATCATTAATATTAATTAGGTGGCACAACCTCTGTTTTGGAGAAAATTGGGTACGTGAATGCAAGCCATGTTAAGATTACTGCTAACAGAGCACATTTATTTGATTGACTGCCGTGTAACTGATTGGCAGAGGCCTGTTTTGGACTTAAAATATGATTATTGCCCAAAATGAGAGGGGTCCGTTCTCCTTAGTTGTAGTGGTTTCTAAGCCCCCTGGCTCATGCCATTATGTTCTAAATGTCAACTATAAGCTTTTCTAAATGAATGGCGCCATCTAGTGGTGCTGTTGCATTATATTACATTTAAGTGCGCTTCTCTGTCACAAGGGTCTGTAGCTCAAACAGTACAGTATGGTGCCAGCAACAGCAAAATCGTGTTTAATTAGCAGGAAATTAACTGATAAAACATATACTTAAAAAAGTAATGCAGTAATGCAAGTTTGCCAAATGCTTATTTGTTTTAAATGTGCATTTGTAGTGTTACTTTGAAAAAACACTGTACTTGCAGATTATATAATATTAAAGAAACAAAAGGTCACTTAAGTATACTTAAAGAAAGTAAACTTTCATTACCGTTTCTTAACACACTTAAGTACATTTTTAAAAAGTGCACTTTGTAAATAATGTCAAATGAAAAATGCTTTACAGGAGTACACTTATTGTGATGTGTTGACTAACATACTAAAACACATGTAAAGTAACTGTTGTGTGTTTAAAGTTAATATATTTTAAATGTACTAAATTGCACCTTCATCACGTCATTACAAATGTATTTAAATACATGAAATACAAGTTTCAATAGAAATGACATTAAAGTATATTTTAGTTTACCATAAATGCTTGTCAGTACATTCAGCAATACAAAAATTAACCATATTTCAAAGACAATAGAAGTAATTATCAAATTACATATACTTAAGTCCTACATAAGTGGGTCAAAAAGGACTCTTCAACTAATTGCTTTTAATATAAATTTAAACTATAATACAATTTAATTTAATTGTAAATAACATGCAATTAAGTGTCTGAAAACATTCAGAACATTACTGAAACATTACATTCCGTTCGCACAAGTATATCATTTTTAAAGTATATTATTTCCATATTAAGTACTCTTTTTAAAAGCATGCTAAAGTATTTTTCTGCATATTGCATTATAGAATATTATGTATTTTTCTAACAACAGGCCCTCCGGTGATCGTAATTCCTCCAACCAACACCGTTCTCAACATGTCCCAGGATGCCAAGTTGAAGTGCCAGGCTGAGGCTGACCCACCCAACATGACATATGTGTGGCAAAAACAAGGAGAAGACATTTACCACATTGAGTGAGTTCTGTTCTTAAACTGTCAACATCCCTCTTAATATTTACGGAAACTGGTAGCTCATGCATTATTCGTCTGTGTTTGTTTTAGGTCTCTGAAGTCTCGTGTTAAGATCATAGTGGACGGTACACTACTCATATCGCGTTTGACACCAGCGGATTCAGGGAACTACACCTGCATGCCCACTAATGGACTTCCTGTGTCCCCCTCTGCCTCAGCCATCCTCACTGTGCAGCGTAAGTGTTTCGCATATCATGGTGCAAAATGAAAATAATGAATGTGGATTTGCCTGCACTTGTATAAGATTCCCTACACTAGTATAACCCTAATTTAACTAAAAACTACACTAATTTCAATAACGTTTATGATCAAAATTATATATACTTGAGATGTAGAATATAGCACATCCAGGTGATATTTTTGAATTTGAAAAATTCATTTCAAATACCATAAGTGCAACATTTTGTGCAAAATGAAAATTAAAACTAGTATAAACATTTAGTTTAAACCACAACCATGTGCCCCCTGAGATTTTTGAGCCAAATGGATTTTGAGTTATATCTTAATTATTATCAATAATATATATGTGTATATATATATATATATATATATATATATATATATATATATATATATATATATAGAATAAAGTACATTTCAAAATATATTAAAGTAAAAAAAACAGTTATTTTAAAATGTAATAATATTACTGTTTTTACTGTATTTTTTTATCAAATAAATGCAGCCTTGGTGAGCATAAGAGACTTCTTTCAAAAACATTAATCAATCTTACCAACCCCATACTTAAAAATAATATATATGAATACTTGGGTGCATATGACCCTATAGTAATAACTGTGTTCTCCTTTAACAGACCCAGCACAGGTTATGCAGATGCCCAGTCTGACCTTCCTCCCCACTGGCATGAGGGGTGTCATTGCGTGCCCCATCAGAGCTGAACCACCATTATCACATGTAGACTGGATCAAAGATGGCAAACCGCTCGATTTAGACATGGTGAGTAACTGTTATTTGCTTTTCTCACTATCCATACAAAAAAACTTTTTAACCTTTTATATGTACATTTTTATAAGCACACTGATGCTTCTAAGTGCTTCCCTAAGTGCTTTTTCTCTTAACCATGCTGTGCTTACACTTACTCCCCTCTCTTGATGATGTACTTTAGAAAACTCTCACATCTCTCCAAAGAGCATTATTTCCAAAAAAATACTCTTTGAAATTCTTTCAACAGTATCCTGGATGGACATTGACCTCAGAAGGCTCTATCGTCATAGCAACAGCTAATGATGACGCTGCTGGTGTATACACGTGTACTCCCTACAATAGCTTTGGGACAATGGGCCAGTCTGAGCCCAGCACTGTTATATTACAGGTGGGGCTTTACTGAGTGTTGTCATTTTTTTATTTACAAATCACTTATACACACACACACAGACGTTTGGTTTCCATGTTTTATGGGGACATTCCAAAGACATTATTATTTTTATACTGTGCAAACTGTATATTTTGTCTACTAACCCTAAACCTACCCATCACAGAAAACTTTCTGCATTTATACATTTTCAAAAAAAAACATCACTGACACTTAGTATGATTTATAAGCTGTTTTTTCTCATGGGGACCAAAAATTTGGGGATTTCACCATCTTTTGGGGTGACATTTTGTACCCATAACATAGGGTATACCTGAACCATACACACACAGTATATACCAAGTGCTAAAATACAAGGTTATAACAGACAGCTGTCTTACATTGTTGTTAGGAAAGAAGTGGTGGAATGCTATGGAAATAAAATTAGATATGGTCAGTGTGAGTTTTTAAACTATAATTTGGAAACATTGTGTTTTCATCTTTTAGGATCCTCCGTCATTTAAAGTGTCACCTCGTAAGGAGTACAGACAGGATGTGGGGAGGATGCTTGTTATTTCATGTCAGATGGATGGTAACCCTGCTCCAAAAGTCAGCTGGAAAAAGGTGAATGTCATTACAATCTTCTCTAGCACAAATCCCTGTCAGAGTGAAGCTATTATACCATTTTAGCATTTTTATTTTAGCATACACAAAAGAACAGTATTTACAATAAACTAAATTTACCCTTTTTCAGTTATTATATTATATTTGTAATTAGAGTAAAGTAAGTAACCTGTGATGATCTGAATTTTTAATCAGTAGAAAGACCATGTTTGATTATCAATGTACCATAGATGTTGTTGATTGCGCTAAACACATATTTAACCCAAAACATTTATGTAGTGTTAAAAGGAATAATGTAATGTTCAGCAGCAATACATTACAACTGCCTATATGAAACTGTGCGGATTAACATATAAAATCATAGCATCAATCCTATGCACAAAAACTGAGAATTTAAATTTTCTCCAAATATTCAATTAAAATTGGTGTTTAATCTTATTATATGCTTCATTATGGCACTGCTCCTCTTAGGTTGGTACAGCCTCTCGCTCACTGTTCACTCTAGCAGCGAATGGCTCCCTTATTCTACACCCTCTCAGTAAAGAACACCAGGGGGAGTGGGAGTGCAGCTCCACCAACCGAGTGGCTACTGTATTCGCCAGAACAACGGTCTTTGTGCTCGGTAAGACTTGAAGCATCTAGGTCAGCACTACCGCGTGCAACTCTTAGGCCATTTTGATGTAGGTGTCATGTTTACTGTAACAGTACTAAGTAATCACAGACATCTTCTAAATGTTAATAAAAAAAGAAAGTGTTTTCATCACAAGAAATATTAAAACACAGGAATTATTATATGGTTAAGAAGCATACAAAACATTTTGGGGTTGAATTTCAGCCAAATAAAAGCCCTAAAGGGAATCTTGCCTTGTGGCTCCTGAGCTTTCTTAAGTTGAGTAGTCATGAGCTAGGTTGATTTTGCAACTTGCTGTCCCACGTCATGTGCCACACATTTGTCACACTTCTTGTCACACATATCTTGTTTTCTGCTCAACGTTCTGATTCACAGGTACAAGTCCTCATGCAGTGTCGTCAGTATCTGTGATCCCAGGAATTAACCAGGCCAATGTCTCCTGGGTAGCTGGCTTTGATGGAGGATATACCCAGAAATTCACAGTCTGGTTGGTGTCTGTTTATCACTATAAATGTTGAGAAGCTATTTTAAAATGGTAGTCTGTCAGATAATATTTGTAATAAGAGCAGTATTTGTCTGATAAATGTTTACAATGCAAAGTTGCAAATCTGTCTGCACAATACAAAAGTGATGTAGCATTTTGTAATGCTACATTGCTATTTGTCAGCTAAAATGTTACTGTAAAAATAGTTGAGATAATTCCGTGCTACTGAAGAAATGTAGCTAAGTTAGTAGCCAAGTTTTCACTGGATGGTTATACCTGTCTTCATAAATCTATGTTTTTAAAAACTCATGCGAACATTTTTTTCCAGGTATAAGCAGGTGTCAGCAGTAAAGATAGAGGAAAAGCAAGAGTGGTTGTCTTTCTCAGACCTCTCTACTGAGAATTGTCTGTTGGTCACCAATCTTCTTCCTGCCACTGAGTACCAGTTCAGTGTCATGGCCCAAAATAAAATGGGCTCTGGGCCCTTCAGTGAGATCACCACCATCACAACTATGGGTAAACATTAGCTGTGCATAAGAAACTCTAAAAACCCTATGAAATGAGTTTACCAGCATACTTTTCATGACTATGAACCATGATTTGCCAAATTATGTTGCTATTAGGGGGGATGGCATTTTATTGTACAAATATTGTATATAGAAAGATTTGAATATATCTTCTAATTTTTATTATTTGAGTTAATTTACTTTAGGAGTACACTAGCATAATCAAAGCTAATAGACATGGTATAAAAGCCACACAACTCCAATTTTTATTTTATTGGTCTTTAAAACAATTAGCCTGTGTGTTGGCCACCTCATGGTGACCTAAATTAATACACAATCTGTGTTTATGTTACACACTGTGGATAATTGAATAAAAACAAGCTGTTAAATTCAATCTCCCTTATTTAATATTTTACTAATATTTTACTACAGATGCACTTCCTGCTGTGGCCAAGCTGGAACCCCCTACAAATCTCTCAGTCAATAAGAGTTCAGAGGGAATTCTTCTGTGGTGGTCAGCACCCCAGTCCCAGTCTCCACCCATTGACAGTTTTGTCATACAGTCACGCCTTGAGGGTGGGGAATGGGTTAATCTGAAAGAGGACATTAGCCCAGTTGAGAGTCAAATCTTTCTTCCAGGGTTATGTAAGGTAAATATTCTTGAAGACATGATCTGAGATTTTCATGAATCAGTCAGCTTGTCATTTTTGATAAATGCAATCCTTCCTTCCTTTTCTTTCGTCCTTATTTTGCCAATGTGTCACTCTCTGAAGGACTGCAAGTATGAACTGAGGCTTCTTTCTCGGCATGGAGATCAGTTGAGCATTCCCAGTCCATCAATCAGTGTCTCCACCATCGGTCAGTGCTTCACACATTCCCTGTTTTGTTCCCCGGCCTGTAATATTTTCTTAAGAAATTGTTCAAATTTATTTATTGCACTTTACACAACACTTGAACTATTTTCAAGAAAACCTGGAACTCTTTTAACCCATCCAACCATTAAAGGTAAAACTTTCTTTGTGCTCCACAGGAATGAATATGCACCCAGCCAGTTCCCGCCTCCTAGACTTTCCTGATAGTCTAATGGCTGGTGTCATGGGTGGAGTGGGAGTCCTTTGTCTTGCTCTTATCCTGACCCTGGCAATAGTTTGTTTCATTTTTCACAAAAGGGGCCGGAGGCGCAGGCAGAATATCAAGGGTAAAGAAACAACACTTTGAACTGCTTAGAACTGTTTGTACAGTCTTCCTCAATGTATCCACCTTAGAGGATGCTCTCACACCTAAAATGATCTTTCATGCATGATCAATTATCCTGCCACTCATTCCATTGTAAAATCGGTTCCCTCCTTTCAGATCTCCCTCCTGCTATAAAAAACAACCCATCTGTAAAGTAAGTGCACCACCATCACCTCATGAAACCTTATTTCTTTGTCCAAAATTTTGCCATTCATTATAGAATGTACTAAATTCTTATCCATGACCTTAGCAGCCCTGACAACACCCTGAAGCAAAGGCTCCTACCAGCTCGTCCACTCTCCTACACTTCCTCCTCTTCCAATCACTCCTCCCTTGACAAGTCCAGTCGCAGTGATTGTCATGCCCAGCGCCAACATCTCCTGCCTCAAGCTAAGCCTCCCTCCCACCATTCCCTCCCTGAGAGCCATCTCCAACGGGCATCGCTTGCCCCTGTGTCCTCTGTGGAGTTCATCCATCGAGGCTCTGATGGACGCTTTATTGTCCATGCTTGTGAAGATGACAATATTGTCAGTTCTCAGATCAAGAGAAACCCAAGTCAAAACTCCCATCTGTCATCAGATGGAAACAGGAGCTTCAGAATCCAGAAATCCCAGTCTTTGAGATCCTACAGAGATGAAAGAAAAAAGCCACCATTTGTCCTTTCAGTGGATCTTCCACCTTTCAGATCAGATATTCCTTCTTCCAGCAGAACACGAGCTATGGCTAAGCACCTTTCGTTAAATGGCCATTACATGCCCATTCTGGAGCAAGAGTTCTTGAATGGGCCAGACCAGACAAGTCTTTCGTCAGATTGCAGTGACTCTTTTCTCTATCCCCATTCAGAAAGTACTCTGGGTCAACAGTCCCTGAAACAAGGTACCAACCACTCTGCGGCCAGTACCCTGGTTTTGCAGATGGAGCATGAGAGGGAACAAGGAAACCTAAGTCGCTGTTTGACTTTGGCTCGTGAGAGAGAGGAGCTTGAAAGGGAACTGCGCAAGTACACTGTTGAACGAAATCCATCTAGCCATGAGACAGATGATGAGTATGAAAAAATCTGGAAAACTCAAGAAACTTCAACTCCTCAGATTAACTACCAAGCCATGAGACAAAGCCTTTTATCTGAGAATACCAGCATGTTGAAGGGAAGAGCTGCCTCTTGCATTCCGTGGGAAGAAAGACACAGGATTTCTTCTGCAAGCTTGGTGCCCCTACATACCTCTTATGGAAAGGATATCAAGAATAGGCAGAATCAACAAGGCTATCATTCCATTCAGAGATCCAACTACCAACGGTCTCGAAGTCTAGACAGAGGGGAACACCGAAAATCACAAACATGGGACCGAAGACGAAGCAGGACGCCTGTTGATTCAAGTCTTGGTCGTGTAATGGATGAACCTTTAATCTACAATTTGGAAAAGACCCAAACTGCTCTAGGACATAGAGCCCATCAGACCTCCAGCAGAAGTCAACACTATTTTGACCCATGTATTTGTTCGTCCTTAGATGATCAGCAGGTGCGGGCCATAGAAAGAAGCACTAGACAGATAAATCCAACTGCTGATTATTCTGAGATGAGTGTGGATGGACCTGATCTTGGGAGCCAGTCTACATATTCAAGGTCCATACTGGGCTCGGACCACAGTTATGAGACTCTAGACTATAACAGACCCAGGTTATCAGAGCTTGAAAAGGACAGATCAGAAGAATTAGGACATGTGAGTACAAGAAAGCAGGAGAAGTTGAACAATTGGCCAAACAAAACTATGTCACCAATGAATGTCTCTGGAACAATGCCTCGGAAGACAAAGAGTCTGGGGCCAAACAACTGGAATCGGCACAAGAGCATGCAAAGTTTAGATTCTAAATTATACAAGGACCAGTTTTTGACCCCTGATGCCTGGGTAGATTCGCTGACACTTAGTCGAGATTCTACAATGTCCCCCTTTGCGTGCAGACCCAACTCTGTGGCAGATAAGCCTAAAAGTAGTCCCAATTTACAAACAGATTCATCTGTGCCTTCAGAAAGTCAAACGCAAGACCACCATTGTCAGGCCTCTAAATGCTATAGTGGCTCTACCAATGACTCACAATCCAGCAAAAACCTAGTATCAGGACATAGCACACATACTGCTTTATTATCACCAGGGGGTTCTAGCTGGCCTCCGTCTTATTGCCCCTCTCTGCCAGCCTTGTCATCTGGAAGACGGAGCCAAACCCAAGAGGTGGAAAGAGAGGAGGAAGATGAAAATGGGCAGGAGGTGGATGTGGAAATTCACAGATACAGGAAGAGTTCAGAGACAGAGGGAAGTTATAGAAGTTATGCAAGCCAAAGCAGTGGCAGAGGCAGCATGGATGCCCCTAACAGCAGGCAGTTTTCTCTTAGCCCCCCTCTCACCAGCTCACCAGAGACCACAGAGGACAGTGACAGAGATGAGGCAGCTCTACAGGAGCCTGAAAGGCATGAAAGGTAAGACTGACTTTTCTTTGTCTTTCTCGATATATTTATCTTAAAAGCAGTTTTTAAGGATTTAAATTGATTATTATGGTTAATTATCTTACAAAAAGTACCATGGACATCTGCAATGATAGACATGTTTTTGAACATAGAACCATGGTAATACCATGGGGGGAATTTGCAATAGTAATAATATGTTTTTGGACATGGTACCATGTACATGTCCCAATGTCCCAGTGCATTTATGTAAGGTTATCCGTATGTCACATTAGACTCAAAGAGACCACATATTACTTTATCTTCTGACTTCAGATCTAGAAGAGGCTCTGTGGATGAGGTTTATGAGTGGGACTCTGCTTATGTCCAAATGCATCCTGTGGACCCCAAAGTATCAATGAGCAAGGCAGGTGTACGAAGAGATCTCCAAGGTCAAAGGAAGCAGGGCAGAACTGCCAAAGATGATGGCAGGCCAGATTTAGGCCTGAAGCAAAAAAGTAAGAGAAATGTTTGCTTTGTATATTGTAATTCAGCTCAAAGTTGTTCCTTCACTAACTACATTTTTGTTGGACATGTTACATTGGTAATACCATGGTTTTGTGGGCATGTACTATGGCAAATACAATGGTATATGAATATGCTAATCATTATCTGCAGCATAACTGTACCTTGGTAACAATTCAGCACTTTTTGCAAGGGTTGTGACTGTGAGAGTTCAATTATGAAGACCAGTTCAAAGAATCTGAACTGTAAGGTATTCAAGGCATTTTGCTCTTTCTGGTTTCATTAATTTCCATTGTCTTTTTGACCAAAGATCTTTACCCTCCGGCTGGTTTGAAGGAATCTGTTCCACTCTTTGAACTTCCCAGTATTCTTCCTCCTCACTGTGAGCACGAATCACTCCTTGCTCAGGAGATTCGGAAGAGCTTCACGTCATTCCCAAACCCAGAGCCTGACACTGTGCTTTTCTGATTACTAACAGTAGGTACACCATTCATGCTGATCAGCCTGCACTGTTTTCGTTTTAGCTCTTACACTCTTAAGTAGTCAGAAATTGTGCTGATGCGCTTAAGATGATTAGATTTGTTTGTCAAAACTGTAGCTAAATTTTTTTTATGTTCTCGAATCTAGATTGGACACAGCATGGTTCCCCTCAACACAGATCTGAATGGTCAGGATAAAATGGGACACTGGGTGTCACCATTAATTGGATGTCTCAGGACCGCTCAAGCACACTGGAACCTAAGAACACACACTCCTCTGCCCAACTAATGGAAATGACATTATTTGATGGATGGGCCAAACCACGGTGAAGGGAACTATAGTCTAAAGAGCTTACATTATGTGCTGGAGTTGCAAATCAAAAGGGGAATAAATAATACAGGACATTGCTCTCTGCACCCTGCTGTTCCCGATGAAACTGAATTTGAAATAAAAATGTTAAAGCTGTTACAGTGAACCCCGTTCAAAATTTTTGGAGTGCCGTTTGATTGTTCTGTAATTCCTATTTTGACAGAAAGAGCACATAATGATTTAGAAACCTCATCAAAGCTATTATCCACGGTTATAGGAATATTTTATCATGCGAAACAGGATGCTGAAAAAGTTATAATTTGTAGCTATACCTTCAAGATGCCAAGCAATTTGGAGATGCATTTAAATGTGATTGAAGTACTGCTTTGGTAGGAACTTCAGTTTTCTTGACAATTTTGGGTCCTCACCACCCACGCGTACCTACCTCATACATGCTATGATCCCAATGGCACCATTCATGGAAATTTTACATTGTCATTCACATGGAGAAAAAACACTGCATACTGATCAGTATATGGTTTTGCACCATCTAGTCCTTGACTGACAATCGATAAAACCCTTTGAAGGTTTAAACTTTTCAGGAAACCTCCAAAGTGGAATGCTTAAGCTTTCTTTTCATTTTTGGTAATGTTATGCAGGCTTTTTGTTTTTAATGTTGCTGGGCGATTCTCATCCAAAGGAGTTTTAATGAGCTGTGGTGTCTGACGACGACGTTTGAGCCATTTAATGAGAAATAATGTGTAAAATTGGTTGATTATTTGCATCAGTGTATTTTTTTAAGGAGGAATCTAATAAACGGATACTCTCTCAGAGGAAATGATTAAATTCACTGCAGTTCATGGGAGTTAATTACTTATCACTGTAACCTGTAGTCCGCTGATGAGTTTGACAATACAAATTTACATTAATGAACAGACCTTAATTGTTTACAGTTAAACCAAACATTTCATTTCTTTTAATATTTTTTGTAAAAGCAATTCAATTCTACTTCATATGCTTTTTATTGTTACAAAATGCTAGAAAACACTATACTGTAATTGCACTGACATAAATTCCCTCTAGTCTTCATTTTCTGCCAGTATGAAATGTCTTTGCAGCTACTGCCTACTGAGAAATTCATTGAATATGGTATCTTTGCAAATATGTCTATATGTAATTAATTGTTATCTTTCAGGTTTTTAATCAAAGCCTATTCAAACAAGACCATACAAATAAACGTCCTTAGTAGAAAATGAGAATTGTTCCAATTGTTTGCAAATTATAATGTTTTTAGAAACAGTTTGTACTTATGAGTTTTATTTCAAGTATGTGGATTTATATATTGATTAAAGACAACAAAACATTGATTTTTGTTGGTGTAGATACTACAAAGCCAAAACAGAGTTGAATTCCTCTATATCCACTAGGATGTGCTGCACTTTCACAAATAGTCTTTTTTTTCTGAATTAAAAAATCTTAAAAGCAATGCAAGCATTCGCTAAACATTTAATTTTTATTATATATATATATATATATATATATATATATATATATATATATATTAAAATATATAAGCCTCTGAAGGAAATTCTGACATTTAAGGAAATAATAGATTGTCATTATTGTCATTTCTGACCACAGCGTTTCATCTGAATGCTGTGAGCTGTGTTGAAGCCAAATCCCTTTCTTTCTCTCTTTTTTTCTTCTGTTGAGCAGCAAGATATGCACTTTCCATTTGTGAACTCTCTTTTAGTGATAGAGTGGACTGAAATCCTGACAGGTTACAGACGGTCACATTAGTGTGTGTACTGAACATAAGGAGCACAGGAACACATTATCTAAAGCTTCCAGCAATGCCACATGCTGCATTAATTACAGCTGAGGTGAAAAGCAGGGATGTGTCAAAAAAACAAACACTCTCAAACAGTTTTCCACTTCTTCTAGTCCACTTTTTTCTAAATTCAGTGTAATATGGCACTCATAATTAGTATGCTTGATTTGTATATAACATTAATAATTAACCACACACAAAATGACTAAAGACCTCTCCTTCAAACATGTGCCATAAACACCATCTAAAAATATTAATTGTGAAAGGAATACTTTACCATTTACGTACTCCACAAATTCATAGCACTACATCACCCAAAAATGAAAATGATGTCATTATTTACTCACCCTCATGTTGTTAAACCACTGCACTTTTACTTTCTTAAGTGAAACACAAAAAGGAGAAAGTCTGTGCTGATCGCTATTTTCCGTGCAATTACAATGAATAGGGACTGAAGCTTTCAATCTTCACAAATGCAACTAATGCACTAATGCAAAAAACAAAACAAAACATAAAAGTATTGTAAAATGTTCCAAATTAATTGTAGTCAAGGTAACCAAAGAGTTGATGGGCCCCATTGACTTCCATAGTACCGAAAATAAGAGTGAATGTGTGCATATTTAAAAAAAAAATAAATAAAAAAAAAAAACAACTTTACTTACTTCATAACTACAATAGAACTGGAACTTTTACCATTCTTATTTCGTTTTCTTTATTTCCTTAAATCCCTTTTAATCCTTTAATAATTTAATTCCTTTAAATAAACCAATACCGCCCCCCCAACCCCCAAAAATTGGTCCCCCCCAATGTTTAAGACATGGTTACGGTCTTGCTTCAAAATATCTTCTTTTGTGTTCAACAGAAGAAAGAAATTCTTACAGGTTTGGAACAACTTGAGGGTGAGTAAATGACAGAATTTCCATTTTTGGGTGAACTATTCCTTTAAAGTCTCTATTCACTGATAATCTTCCCCCCCAGATCACTTAGTCAGTGAGTTAAATTTGAGAATCAGTGAATAAAATTTCGATCTATTTCTAACACTATACTGATGCTGCATAGCTTCAGAAGACTTGAAATATTGCACACAAATAATATTAACTAATTTAATTGTACTTTTGGTTCCTTTTTATTAAAAATTCAGTCATCATTGTTATTCCATTGATAATAAAAAAGAAAAAAGTCATACGGGTTTGGAGCAACATTATGTGAGGGCATAATGATTTTTATTTTTCATTTTATTCCTTTAAGATGCTGCATTTTGTGCAAGTTTCAAAGATCATCTCCTTCACTATGTACAGATCCTTCTGGTGAGATGACACATTGGACTCCAGTGTCATTTCACAAACTCTTATGTGAGATTTGATCTGTTCTGACCCTGGCCTTTTGCGGTCATGTTGGCCTAAATGCAATATGTCACTAAAGTGGCCATTTGCTATTTTTTCTCTGTGGCCTATAGCCCTTACTGATTATCCAATCACATTGTGACACATCATTCATAGGCAGACTGTAAGTGGCTCTAGAGTGGGCCTTTCTGCCTGCATCAAGAAAAAAGAGAAGGCAATCAAGGTGTTCAGGAAGTTGTTTCTTTCCCTCTAGCCATTCACATATCGATCTAGTGCAGAATAAATTACTGTGGCGACTTTGTATTGGGCCATGTCCAAGAAAAGTTCTGTGTAGCCAGACTTTAAACCTGAGGCATAATTTAGTCCGCCTTGCGACTTCTTTTGGCCAAGAACTGCCCACTTAGACAGGAAAAGACTATCTGACTGACATTTAAAGCAATTTGTTTTATTTTTATGTAACTAAGATTAATATTGTACAGTTATGCTAGTGAATAGCAGTGTTATTTTAGTATATCAACTAGTTACTAAAAACATTCTGTTTTTGTGCATGTATCTTTAAATGCAAATGAGCTGCTGCGCTTTCCAGAAGAGGGCAGAGCCTACTCTTGCCTCCCATATTCTGCCAAAAACGAAAACATCTGTTTGGTTTTGATTATCACCTCAATCGCGGTCATGCTCACGTGACATTGCAGTTCTTCATCATCACGAAAGTTTATTATCTGCATGCGTTTTAAAGCCATATCACTCTCAACTTCTGATATATGGTTTTCTGAGAGCACACACCCGATGCACAGAAAGCTGGCTGTCAGAAGGCGCATCCTTTAAGTATTAAACTAAGTTCTCTTTCACTCTTATTGCGCTTAAACTGTCAAAAACACACAAAGTGTGTCTGTATGTAAACAGCAAGTAAAGAAATTGCATGTGTATATTAGATCTGTGTATTAAAGCGAAAACAGCGTAATTTACAGTACCTACTGCTATATATGCTGTTAATATGAATCAAACAACAAAAGGAAAACAGAAAATCACTCACTGCTCTTGATTGATTTTAGTAGCTTTAATAAGAATACATTTTTTACTTGAATGCTGCTGTTAAATGCCCTGGCGAGGAGATAAACATGGCGGACTGTGTACAGATCACTCAGGTCTATGCTAATAGGGCAGAGTCCGTCTGCAGTCATGGGCAGGGCTTAAGTATGTGTGACGTCTACAATGTGCAAATGGCTTGTTCTAAAACACTGCTTATGATTTATGGGGATTAAAAAAGAGGAGTGGGTGGATTTTTACTATTATAGGGTGGATGTGTACACACACAGTCAACACATTTATGTTCAAACCATGTAAAAGTGAATAATAGGTGCATAATTGCATAATAGGTCCTCTTTAAATTAGTTGTGTCTGTCATTTTTAATGTCTATAGGCTATCGTTTTTTATACATTTTTATTTCAGTTTTAGTTATTTTTAGTACATCATACACTAAAATGAGAAATGTTGCCTTGGCAACTATAGCTGAATTAAAAAAGTTAAAGGTACACTATGTAACTCTTTTTTTGTTCAGAATTAACCAAATTAAAACTAAACATCATCAATTCTTCTTCCAAAACCTGTTTTTGTCTTACCCTGATTCGCTATGGTAAGCCTATTATAAGTGTTTATATTTTAGACCAGGTGGGATGGCTTTCAAGGGAGATTGCGTACATACAAACCCGATTCCAAAAAAGTTGGGACACTGTACAAATTGTGAATAAAAACAGAATGCAATGATGTGGAAGTTTCAAATTTCGATATTTTATTCGGAATACAACATAGATGACATATCAAATGTTTAAACTGAGAAAATGTATCATTTTAAGGGAAAAATAAGTTGATTTTAAATTTCATGGCATCAACACATCTCAAAAAAGTTGGGACAAGGCCATGTTTACCACTGTGTGGCATCCCCTCTTCTTTTTATAACAGTCTGCAAACGTCTGGGGACTGAGGAGACAAGTTGCTCAAGTTTAGGAATAGGAATGTTGTCCCATTCTTGTCTAATACAGGCTTCTAGTTGCTCAGCTGTATTAGGTCTTCTTTGTCGCATCTTCCTCTTTATGATGCGCCAAATGTTTTATATGGGTGAAAGATCTGGACTGCAGGCTGGCCATTTCAGTACCCAGATCCTCCTTCTACGCAGCCATGATGTTGTAATTGATGCAGTATGTGGTCTGGCATTGTCATGTTGGAAAATGCAAGGTCTTCCCTGAAAGGGACGACGTCTGGATAGGAGCATATGTTGTTCTAGAACTTGGATATACCTTTCAGCATTGATGGTGCCTTTCCAGATGTGTAAGCTGCCCATGCCACACGCACTCATGCAACCCCATACCATCAGAGATGCAGGCTTCTGAACTGAGCGCTGAAAACAACTTGGGTTGTTCTTGTCCTCTTTAGTCCGGATGACATGGCGTCCCAGTTTTCCAAAAAGAACTTCAAATTTTGATTCGTCTGACCACAGAACAGTTTTCCACTTTGCCACAGTCCATTTTAAATGAGCCTTGGCCCAGAGAAAACGCCTGCGCTTCTGGATCATGTTTAGATATGGCTTCTTTTTTGACCTATAGAGTTTTAGACGGCAACGGCGAATGGCACGGTGGATTTTGTTCACCGACAATGTTTTCTGGAAGTATTCCTGAGCCCATGTTGTGATTTCCATTACAGTAGCATTCCTGTATGTGATGCAGTGCCGTCTAAGGGCCCGAAGATCACGGGCATCCAGTATGGTTTTCCGGCCTTGACCCTTACGCACAGAGATTGTTCCAGATTCTCTGAATCTTTGGATGATATTATGTACTGTAGATGATGATAACTTCAAACTCTTTGCAATTTTTCTCAGAGAAACTCCTTTCTGATATTGCTCCACTATTTTTCGCCGTAGCATTGGGGGAATTGGTGAACCTCTGCCCATCTTGACTTCTGAGAGACACTGCCACTCTGAGAGGCTCTTTTTATACCCAATCATGTTGCCAATTGACCTAATAAGTTGCAAATTGGTCCTCCAGCTGTTCCTTATATGTACATTTAACATTTCCGGCCTCTTATTGCTACCTGTCCCAACTTTTTTGGAATGTGTAGCTCTCATGAAATTCAAAATGAGCCAATATTTGGCATGACATTTCAAAATGTCTCACTTTCAACATTTGATATGTTATCTATATTCTATTGTAAATAAAATATAAGTTTATGAGATTTGTAAATTATTGCATTCCTTTTTTATTCACAATTTGTACAGTGTCCCAACTTTTTTGGAATCGGGTTTGTACATCACTCACGATTGCGTGTCTCGTCATATCTGTAAATAGAGAAAAGTCGCTCTAGCTACTTTGACATGTGTATGGTGTGGGAGTGGCATAGTTTAATTGTCACAATGAGCGAGTCACAATATTGAACCTCTGGGTAATTGCCTTTTTAAAAAATGCAGAACAGAGGAGAATCTGCTGGCAAAAAGATAACGTGACAGAGCTCATAATAAAACAAGAATCAACATTGGCTTGGCTTTAGATAGCGAGAACTGAGCGATTTGAAATGTTGTAAACAGTGACACGGAGATTCTGTTTTTATACTCAACTGGCGAGTAAGGTATTTTATTGAACAGACAAACTGCCATATGTAACTCTTTAACAGAGTTCATTGTAAAGCATTATCTATTGTGAAGAGTCATATGGCTGTTGTAGCACTGTGCTGGAATTTATTTTCAATGAAGTACCGTGTCTATTAATGGGTATAGCTACAGTAACATCTTCAGCTAGTTAGCTTGAGATCCTTTCCATCTAAACAGGTTATATCTGTGTCCCAATTCAGAGGCTGCATCCTTCGAAGGACGCAGACTTCAAAGGCCACACCTTCGAAGACCGCAAAGGTCGGACCAAGTGTTGTTTAATGGGATGGTTTAGCCTTCGAATTGGGACAGTCTATGTTGCACCACTGTGACTCAATGCAGCCTTCGAAGGATGCAGCCTCTGAATTTGGACGCAGCTACGAGGTGGCTAATTCGTACGAATTTGTACGATTTGTCTAAACCCCAGTGATGGGTAGGCTTAGGGGCGGGGTTAGGGGTAGGTCATTCATCTGAATTCATACAAATTGGTGAGTGAGTGAGGTCGTACAAATTCGTACAAATTAACCACCTCGTAAAATACGTACGAATTGCCGTGAGATCAGGTTGGTTCTTCCAAAAAATGCATGGAGTTTTGTTTTTTTAACCGCTAGAGGGCCAATAGTTACATAGTGTAACTTTAATTTATTTTTACATTTTATTTCAAGTAACTTTTTTTTTTCATAGTTTTAGTTTTAGTAAACTATGATAACCCTGGTGAATATCTAGCATGCTTGCCTCAACCTTAATAACGTTCCAGCCCAATCCATCCCATTGATCTTGACATACCTCTGGACTTCATAAGCAAAGAGACCAAATTAGAAACAGGAACAAATGCTGGAATTGTACCACTTAGCATGATGTCTCCAGACAGATCGTTTGATTGACTGAGACAGCTAAGTGTGATTATGTCAATCATTCTTATAGCTGTCAGGTTAGTAGCTACTGCAGCACGTATAGGCAGATGTTATAGTCCAACCACAAAAGGTAACGTGAATTCAGGTCAGACCTTCATGAAACATTTTCATAGGAAAAAGGTCTTGCCGTCTCTCCATTTTCTTGCAGAGAAAATGTCTATGTGAAAGTATTTGCCAAGATGTAGAATCGTTCACCATATGGCTCATTGTAATTATTCTTTTCTAAACTGCCTTGGGTCTTTTCTAAATCACCTTGTGTCAAGTATGCATATGGCATATTGTAAGACATAAAATATAGTCTGAGCTGTGTCACTTAACATGCTGTTATATTTGTTTATCTATATTCACTTTTTTATTTTTATTCAATTGCCTCATACTCAAGTATGAGTGGATGAACAGATGAACAGCTATGAATATCTTGAGGCATAATTTCCTTGCATACTTACGTGAAGTTTATTTCAAGACTGTGAAGAACTTTGCAGTGCGACTCTATTGTAACTCTTTGGTCAAGAGCCAGACTTGTGAAAGTCTGTGAAACTGCCTCTATAAATCCAAATATAGTTACTTGCATGTCAATATTCTCCTTCCCGAGTTTTGTAGAGTTAAAGCTGGAAAAAATTGGCTCCCAGTATGGGGCATCTGGGTCCTGGTGTCCTGTGGCTTGGCTGATTAAATAGGGTTGGAGAATGACAGTCCGTCTGTTTCTGATGATAGCAAACCTCATTCAATGACTATTTAATTCACAGAAATACAGAAACTGCATTACATATACATATAGCAGATCCAGACGCTCCTTTGATAACAAATTCGAAGAATGAATTGGTACTGCACATAAATAAATAAAGACAGACTGTGTGCTTTTTAAGAGAGCACAGTATGCGAGTATATTGCTGGAGGGAGGTCAGTTGCTCTGTTGCAATGAATCTGCAGTAAGCAGTGATTCTTTTTTTCACTATATTAAATTGCAGTAAGAAAAGAGGCCATATTATTTAAAGGTTATTCAGTTCGTTTCAAGCTGACCTTCATTTTTGGTAACAATCATAATGTTGAGGAGTGAGAACAGGTGCATTTTGAGATATGCCTAGAAAAATGAGAAATTCATAACAGAGGTAAATTAAGTTCACAGGCAGTAAGTGTAGTGTGACACAAAATTATACAGATTTGGAATTGAGAAATTATGAATTTATGAAGTCTGTTTGTGTTATTTGAACACTCTTCTTCAAACCTGCACATACCTGTATAGTCTTTTTATATTATTAGTTATTTTAAGGGGAAAAGTGTATGTCTTAGTCAATACTACTACTATTATTCCATCTCGATTATGTATATAACAGAATTATACAAAAGTAAGGCTGTGAAATTATGAACGCATTAAGTCAGATCTATCT
Organism: Coreius guichenoti; assembly: GCA_039654105.1. Lineage (NCBI taxonomy): Eukaryota > Metazoa > Chordata > Actinopteri > Cypriniformes > Gobionidae > Coreius > Coreius guichenoti. The sequence goes on along the minus strand of CM077190.1, from coordinate 12,179,853 downwards.
CCATCTAATTCATGCTAGCAACATGCTAATTAATGCTAAATCATGCAAGTGATAGTGTTGTAGTTCTCGAGACCGGTCTCGGTCTTAAGACCATTTTTTGATGGTCTTGGTCTTGTCTCGGTCTCGACCACATTTGTACTCGGTCTTGTCTTGGTCTCAGACTAAGAGGACTCGAGATTTTGTTTCAAGACCGGTCAAGACCACAACTGCTGGGATATTACTAAATTGCCAGTGCATGACTTATTTATTAACATCATTAATGTGATTGGATGTAAAACTTACTGCTTCAGATGCAATCAATAACTTATTTCTAATTTGATTTATTTATTGTGCCGATTCAGAAATTAATTAGGGATTGTGTCAAAAATGTCACCAAAAATTAATACAAATGCTCACAAAATTCAATATATTGTTGCAAAAAGTTCTTGTATGAGATCTGGATTTATAACGTGATATAATTAACCAGTATTACAAGAGCAAGAGAACTGTTTTCACAAATTTGAGAATGACTGCAAACATGATATTGCTTTAACAAACATTCAATATTTTTTTTTTTTAAAACATTATCCTCAACATTATTTATGCATTTGTAATTCACCAATTCAAGATGCATCTTCTGTATCACCTCTGTAGTGCAAAGATGAATTTTGTTGTTAATGATTTCATTTGATTGGTAACAGCTCTATATAGTGTCTTATTCTAATTATATTTATTATAAGTCATTTATTATAAGTTATAAGTCATTTCGCAGGTAGTAATATGGATCTCTCTGAATTTAAGGAGTGCTGGTCTGGTCTTGGTCTTGACTCGGTCTCGTCCTGCCTTGGTCTTGGTCTTGTCTTGGTCTCAACCCCTCAAAGTCTTGGTCTTGTCTTGGTCTCAACACACATTGGTCTTGGTCTTGTCTTGGTCTCAACACAAATTGTGGTCTTGGTCTCGTCTTGGTCTCAACACACATTGGTCTTGGTCTCGACTTGGTCTCGGATTAGGTGGTCTTGACTACAACGCTAGCTAGCGACCTGCTAATTCATGTTAAAACATGCTAGAAACATATTACATCATGTTAGCAACATGTTAATTCATGCTTACAACATGTTAAACCATGCTAACAATATGCTAAGTCATGTTAACAACATGCTAAAAATGTAAGCTCATGTTAACAACATTAAAACATGCTAGCAACGTGCTAATCATGCTAGTAATGTGTAAACCATGCTAGAAAGATGTTAAATCATGCTAGCAATGCTAAATCATGTAAGCAATGTGTTAATTCATGCTAGCAATATGTTAAATCATGTTAGCAATGTTAAATTATGCTAGCAACATGCTAATAATGCTAGCAATGTGTTAATCATGCTAGTAATGTGCTAAATCATGCTAGCAACGTGTTAAATCATGTTAGCAAAGTGCTAATTCATGCTAGCAATGTGTTAAATCTTGCTAACAATTTGCTATTTCATGCTAGCAATGTGTTAATCATGCTAGTAATGTGCTAAATCATGCTAGCAACGTGTTAAATCATGTTAGCAAAGTGCTAATTCATGCTAGCAATGTGTTAAATCTTGTTAACAATTTGCTAATTCATGCTAGCAATGTGCTAAAACATGTTGTTAACATGTTAGCAATATGCTAAATACATGCTAGCATAGATCTATATAGATAGTCTGTCTGTCCTTAAATCTTACTGTATTCCCTTCAAAACGGTCAAACTTTAAGTTTTAAAACTACTTTAAACTTCAAATTATATCAAACTGAAAACTTTCAAACTTATTCAAATTTTCTGGTCTGGCTTTCTCAAGCCAACTTCAAAGATTGTCATCTTATCTAGTTATCATTATTATTATTATAGCATCTTGATTCTATGAAAAGAAAGGACTTGAAATGACAGATGTTTTAGAGTATGCACATTACGCAACTAAATAAACAGAACACACAAATTAAGACTAATTAATTAAAATAAACAGTCTGCTAAATGCATTATGCATTCAATCCCAGACAGCGGTGCTTTTGTATTTAATTCTATATTGTTTGCTACTTTGAAGGCTTTGCAGAATGAACTTGTAGACAAATATTATTATTGACACTTGACCTTGGACGTACACATGAATGAAAATGCAGTTTGTGTAACCCATTATTAAATTAGCTTGTGCTTAGAAACGTATATATCAATAAAATAATGATTAATAGACCTAGCCTATATATAGGCCGATATGTTAGCTAATCATTTTCACAAAAAATCTTGTTAGTTTGTTGTCACCTTATGCTTCAGCTTCCTTCATGGAGTGATATGCTGTAAAAATAAATCGTTCATCCTCTCTTTATGTCTAGGTCCCCATAGTAACATGAGAATTAAAAATACAGATAATTTGAATACATTACTGAGATTTGGCTACTAGAAATAAGTCGCCTGCACTCCTACACAAGTCTCAGCCTGTCGGTGAACAATGTTATCTCATTATCGCTGTTGTTTTCTCAGTCTGTTGACATCCCCAATGCTGTCCGTGATTCCTCAACTGCACGTCAGATCTACTGGCACACACGACGGATGGCTATTGCGTAACGCCGTAGTCCGTCCTGTCACCTCCGTTCTTCTCCCATCATTCCCCATGGAGCCACAGGGGACTGGCACACATGCCAGCCGAAAAAGTAAGCGACAGTACCATCCTGTGGGTGTACCTTTCTCTCCGGTCTCTCTCTATTTTGGTCCCACAGCCGGATCGTTTCAGAGAGAGGTAGGCCTACATGTCGTCTTCTGAGTGGGATCTCAAAGCAAAGGCCCCCTGTTTAGCCGTTGCAGTGCATGTGATTGATTTCAGTGCGAGTGCCCTCATCCCTGGAGTTATGCGATTTAGTTTGTGGTCGTGCACGTGTGACTTTATGCATTTTCTGTGTTTATGTCAACTACTTTATGCATACATTCCACAATAAAATAATTAGAAATGGATTACAAACAAGAAAGTGGGTCTCGAGAGGTGATGAGGAAATTTTTACATCATATCCTCTTAAACACATAGCCTATGTTTACATGGATGAATATTGAAAAGGTCATAATTAATCATAATTTCATAACCAGAATTAATAAAAATCATAATCGCAATTATTACACACTAAGTCGATTAGAAAATATCAAAGCCTAATTATGACAAAATAATATTAAATAAAAAATTGTCATAATTTAGACTTTTTTAACCTTCATCTGTCCCTCGCCCTCTGTAACAAATCAGTCCCTTGTGGGTCAACCCGAAGCCCTACAATTATAATTCTTTTTTTTTTTTTTGGTCCATAAAGCGTATATATCATTTCATTTTTATAATATTTTTTCCATTTTTAATGCAATTTTTTGGAAGATTTTTTAAATTATTTTTTTAATATCTTATTTACCTTGAAATTACTAGATTTTATCAATAAATAATATAATTTAAGCACATTCTTCACAATCTTTCAACTCAACATTTCATGTATAACCCTGTTGATTCGGCTCAGAATATCTCACATTGGGTGTCTCTACCGACCTCTTGTGGGATAAAATAATATAACATGATATTTCATGACTCTTGCCACTAGATGTCCTTATAGCTCTATATGGAGCAAATTAGCTGTAATTGATTACCTTTTATGTCATAATTAAGATTTATCAAAGCATGATTTTGTTTTCTTATTTGTCAGAAATGGGCTTCCACCATGTATCCTTAGCGACATCCGTAACACCTGCGCGAGTAACATACAGATCTGAATTAGAGGTCGACCGATAGAGGATTTTACAGATAATGATAAATAGGTCGGACCGTACTTGCCGATAACCGATTAATCAACCGATAGTTTTTCAAATGGATACTAGATATAAAAAAAAAATTAAAAAAACATAACACTCTAAGTAAAACGTAAAATATGCTAAATGAAATACATAAAATGAGAAGTTCTAACAGAACAAATTCTACAGAAAATAATTTAAACATTAAAATATTACAGGTCAAATGTGTTTCTTTAGCTATAACCTAGAAACATGCATGTAAATTTAATAGGTAACACTTTGCAAGTCCCATTTGTTAACAAGGATGTATTAACTTAAATTAACTACATGCATTATGCAATATACATTTTTACAGCATGTATTAATATTTAAGCAATACAACTGTACCTTGATCATTCATGTTAGTTCATAGTACATTAACCAGAGTTAACAGATAAAAATAAAAACTCAATTTAATGTTGAAATTAACATACTAACAATGAGCAATACTTCCACAGCATTTATTAACCTTAGTTAATGTTACAAATGGAATCTTATTGTAAAGTGTTACCATTTCATATAAATCCAAACAGTCATGCTTTTTTAGAACATTTGACGATTATCTAATCAAAATAAGAAAATATGTATTGAAATCGAATGCGTTTCTGATTTGTTTATATTTCTGTCGGCTGCATGACGATACAGTTTGCTTTCTCACGTCACTAGTTTTATACAACATTATGTGCAACATTTGGGTCGGACATGCGTGTGTTTTTTGTCACATTGTTTTAACTAATGTTAGCGACAGCCTCAACGACAAAGTACATACTGCTGTTCTTTCCTTGCTAATGCAGTATCTAGTCAACAAATTACTTACTTTATAATGATTTGGCAACATGTACTGTAGTGTTCTGTAGGCTATTCATACCGTTTCGCTGTCACGCATCTGATGTGTCAGCGCTCTCTCTGCAGCGCGCAGCCTCACGTGTCAATATAAGCAACACGAGGCGTCAGTGATAGTCAGGGGCGCCGCTAGCAATTTTGGGCCCTATGAAAGAATATGATCTTTGTCTGCAATTTAATGATATATATGTATATCTGTGTTAAATAGCACAATACTTGCTTCTCATTTCCATCACCTATTCTCTTTTTCTCACTGTCACCTTATCCTTCCCGACCTACATATTTCCCTTCCCAAAGCTGAGCTTTGGTTGATGCAATCTTTGCAAACTGATTGTTTCTGTCGTTCATTTAAAACTTCTATCGTAACACAGCTGTTTAATTTAGCTACACATTTTATCTCACACTTTATGACCAGTAACTGAAGCGTTGCGCTCGAATTTGTGCTCAGCAGCTGTAAACATAAAGCCCGCAGAACTTATGTTCGGTTGACTGTATTTTATTTTGATAATGAACAGGCTGCGATGTCAAATTGGCAGTGCTAGAACTATGCACACACACGCAAGGCGCCGGCGCGATCACTTGGATTTTTCCGGCAAAACTGATGAATCGGTCGACCTCTAATCTGAATGCATTTTATTGAGATTAAAGTGCAGCATTTGGACCACAATGGTACACAGTTTCTATTGCTGTTTGAACCTGATTCACAACAATTCGTACATATTTTACGAGGTGGCTACGAGGTCATACGAGCTCGTACGAATTCATAAGTTTAAAAAAAAAAAAAAAAGCGTCACCAGGAAGGACCACCCTAACCACGCCCCTAAACCTACCCATCACTGGGGTCTAGACAAATCATACGAAAACGTACAAGTGAGGTTGTATGAATTCGTACAAATTATCCACCTCGTAAAATACGTACGAATTGCTGTGAGATTGCGAGTTACAAAAACCAAACATGCCGCAACACACACGGGACGTGCGCGTGTGCAGGGAAGAGTGACTCGCATTGATTATAGTTCAAATATTTCAACGCATCCGAAGCTCAAATCGGATCAGAAATTTCCGCATATGCATATGATCGGAACTCCACGCAGCTCCTGTACTACACTGGATTGAAAATGAATGATTTTTTAATGTTTTTAAAGGAAGTCTCTTCTGCTCACCAAGGCTTCATTTATTTGATCCAAAATACTCCAACTGTTAGTGGTATTATAACAAAGTGGAAGCAATTGGGAACAACAGCAACTCAGCCACAAAGTGGTAGGCCACGTAAAATCACAGCGCGGGGTCAGCGCATGCTGAGGCGCACAGTGCGCAGAAATCGCCAACTTTATGCAGATTATTCCGATTAGCTCAAGAACAGTGTGTAGAGAGCTTCATGGAATGGGTTTCGATGGCTGAGCAGCTGCATCCAAGCCTTACATCACCAAGTGCAATGCAAAGCGTCGGATGCAATGGTGTAAAGCACGTCGCCTCTGGACTCTAGAGCAGTGGAGACGTGTTCTCTGGAGTGACGAATCACGCTTCTCTGTCTGGCAATCCGAGGGACGAGTCTGGGTTTGGTGGTTGCCAGGAGAACGGTACTTGCCTGACTGCATTGTGCCAAGTGTAAAGTTTGGTGGAGGGGGGATTATGGCGTGAGGTTGTTTTTTAGGGGTTGGGCTTGGCCCCTTAGTTCCAGTGAAAGGAACTTCAGCATACCAAGACATTTTGGACAATTTCATGCTCCCAACTTTGTGGGAACAGTTTGTGGATGGCCCCTTCCTGTTCCAACAAGCAAGGTCCATATAGACATGGAAGAGCGAGTTTGGTGTGGAGGAACTTGACTGGCCTGCACAGAGTCCTGACCTCAACCCGATAGAACACCTTTGGGATGAATTAGAGCAGAGACTGCGAGCCAGGTTTTCTCGTCCAACATCAGTGCCTGACCTCACAAATGTACTTCTAGAAGAATGGTCAAAATTTCCCATAAAAACACTCCTAAACCTTGTGGAAAGCCTTCCCAGAAGAGTTGAAGCTCGTACGAATTCATAAGTTTAAAAAAAAAAAAAAGCGTCACCAGGAAGGACCACCCTAACCACGCCCCTAAACCTACCCATCACTGGGGTCTAGACAAATCATACAAAAACGTACAAGTGAGGTTGTACGAATTCGTACAAATTATCCACCTCGTAAAATACGTACGAATTGCTGTGAGATTGCGAGTTACAAAAACCAAACATGCCACAACACACACGGGACGTGCGCGTGTGCAGGGAAGAGTGACTCGCATTGATTATAGTTCAAATATTTCAATGCATCCGAAGCTCAAATCGGATCAGAAATTTCCGCATATGCATATGATCGGAACTCCACGCAGCTCCTGTACTACACTGGATTGAAAATGAATGACTTTTGGTCTCTCGCTTGTCGTTTGTTGGAGATAGTGCAAAGGCGGCTTTATAATGCGAAAGACAACTTGAAATGTCACTTTGGTTATAAAATGCGGTTGTTAGCCTACTCTCGTTAAAAACCAAACTTTGTGTCAACGTAAATGTAGGCACAGAGTAGGCTACTCGGGACTGACAACCGTATTCTGCTGCTGTGTGAACGTGACCTGCATGGGGCATGTTGTCACAATGAGGACCAGTCATTGAACAGCTTATTATAGTCAGTGTATGTTTTTTCAGGACAAGTTCAAAAGTAAAACAACTGTAGCATGGAAATATCCTTGTCCTGAAAACATAGGCTACTTCAACCTTTCGGTTAAAATCTAGCATAATTACTGTATATAGCCTATGTGGCTTTTCTGAATGTATATTAGTGTGGTTTTAGTGTTCATCAAAAATATGATGATATTTAAGTTTTAATTTGAATGACATAATGCATGAATATCTTTTTTTTTTAAACTAGATGTTTAAAGATATAGTTCTTGCAACAATTCCCCAATGTGACAACAAACCCCAGTCATCTCTGCACTTGAAAGCCACAAGGCAAAACTTGCGTTCTTCTCTGTCAAGCTGCTTGTGCTTGTGTTGACATTTACAGTGTATACTAACAGCTTTAGCTCTCTGAAGAGATAATCTCTGTCCACATTATGGATCCTGTATATGTACAACCAAACATTTGGTTAGTAGTGCTTTTACAGAAAGTCTGCAGCAAAGTTACACTCTATTTCCCCCTTTGTTGCCACGGTAACACCAGCAGTTAATTGGCAGCAGCTAATTTTGACTGGTAGTAAGATGTCGCTAAACATTTCCATTTCGCTGTGAATGTTTATTTGTTAATAAATAACATGTCTTTCCACTACATGTGGGAATATATATACACTACCGGTCAAAAGTTTTTGGATGGTAAGATTTTTTAATGTTTTTAAAAGAAGTCTCTTCTGCTCACCAAGGCTTCATTTATTTGATCCAAAATACTCCAACTGTTAGTGGTATTATAACAAAGTGGAAGCAATTGGGAACAACAGCAACTCAGCCACAAAGTGGTAGGCCACGTAAAATCACAGCGCAGGGTCAGCGCATGCTGAGGCGCACAGTGCGCAGAAATCGCCAACTTTATGCAGATTATTCCGATTAGCTCAAGAACAGTGTGTAGAGAGCTTCATGGAATGGGTTTCGATGGCTGAGCAGCTGCATCCAAGCCTTACATCACCAAGTGCAATGCAAAGCGTCGGATGCAATGGTGTAAAGCACGTCGCCTCTGGACTCTAGAGCAGTGGAGACGTGTTCTCTGGAGTGACGAATCACGCTTCTCTGTCTGGCAATCCGAGGGACGAGTCTGGGTTTGGTGGTTGCCAGGAGAACGGTACTTGCCTGACTGCATTGTGCCAAGTGTAAAGTTTGGTGGAGGGGGGATTATGGTGTGAGGTTGTTTTTCAGGGGTTGGGCTTGGCCCCTTAGTTCCAGTGAAAGGAACTTCAGCATACCAAGACATTTTGGACAATTTCATGCTCCCAACTTTGTGGGAACAGTTTGGGGATGGCCCCTTCCTGTTCCAACAAGCAAGGTCCATATAGACATGGAAGAGCGAGTTTGGTGTGGAGGAACTTGACTGGCCTGCACAGAGTCCTGACCTCAACCCGATAGAACACCTTTGGGATGAATTAGAGCAGAGACTGCGAGCCAGGCTTTCTCGTCCAACATCAGTGCCTGACCTCACAAATGTACTTCTAGAAGAATGGTCAAAATTTCCCATAAAAACACTCCTAAACCTTGTGGAAAGCCTTCCCAGAAGAGTTGAAGCTGTTATAGCTGCAATGGGTGGGTCAACTCCATATTAAACCCTACGGATTAAGAATGGGATGTAATTAAAGTTCATGTGCATGTAAAGGCAGGCGTCCCAAAACTTTTGGCAATATAGTGTATCTATGATTAAATGGATTATTTTTTCTAAAGACTCTAAGGACCATGATATTTTCACAATCACAAACACAGAATTTTTTCTGACTTTCTAAAATGACATTGGCTGACCTCTTCTATGTTTTCTTCCTCAATCTCATGTGGCATTATAATAAATTGTGTGAAGTAACATAAACCTTGTCTCATGTAGAGAACGATGTATTAAATAACAGGAAGGCCCACGCAGAGTAAAACATTCCCTGAGTGTCTTGGCTCCAGTTACACCGAGCTTGATTCCATAGAGCGATGCTACTTTAATTGTCTCTTCTCTGAATAGCTGTCATATTTAGAAGCATTTACATAATCAGAGTCATTTGCATATGGGGCAATGGAGTTTGCCGTCGGAGAAGAACTACAGCAGATGTGAGTTTACAACATTGTTGTCTGCATAGCTGTTAATTTAACTCAGTATGTGTAAGTGTTGAATGATGGGATACACTCTAACCCCCCAATACATACCTGTAATTTGGAGTGTAATTCTAGATGGCAGCATCTTGGGAAAAATAATTGCTTGAGGCAAAGTGCAGTACATTCTTTAAAGATAGTTGGAAGGAAGCTCTGTAACGTAAGCCTATTCATTAAGTGAAACTCCTCTGCTAAGGGCTAATTTTATCACTGGTAATTTTTAGTGCTTACACTTATATTCTTATGAGATAAATTGACTACTTCATCTTATCATAAATAAAATCACTAGTTATGCTAATGGACAAGAAATCCCAGCACTGCACTTTTACTGCTTCCAAGAAGTGCTTTCTGAAACTGTGAAGATAACGCTAAAAGTTCTTTGTTGATACATACAAGGTCCATTCTGCAAAGATTATTATGTAGCCTATTGTTTTGAATAAAAGGGAAGATTTAGAATAAGGTTACGTTTACATGACAACGATGTACTAGAAACGGAAAAGTTTTTCCTTGTTTTTTTTTTTTTATGTACAGACAACAACGTCAAAACAATCCTGTTCACATGAAACGACTAAAAATGCTGTATGATGTCACTTTGTAAAGAAACCCTACGCACCTATAGACTGAACACGTAATGTACACAGAGATGATAACGGTATTGTTTTCAAAAACTTGCACTTTGAAGCCATACTTCAAAAGTTTGCATTTTCAGGCCCCCAAAACACTGTTGTTGTGTAAATGAATGGCCAAAATGCATAAAAAGTTTTCCGTTAGTGATTGCTATCAGCTACCCTGCCTTTAAGTAGATAGCACATAACAATTTTTACAGTGCAGGTAAAAAAAGCCTTAGTTGAAAATGGTGTTGTGTAAACAGCCCCTGAAAATAATCGCTTAATATATGGTACAATGGCTCTTTTCATGTTATTTTGTTCACAAATAATGTCAAGGTCAATAAGTCTCTTAAAATATCAGATAATTTGACCTTTTTTATGACAAAGGCAAAGTTAGTTCAGATTGTTCAATGTTGAAAACCTTAGTGATACTTATAAATTAATCATTTGTTGTATTTGTAAAGAAAAGTACTTTTTACATGGAAAAGTACACTACTGTTCAAAAGTTTGGGGTCAGTAAGTTTTTTCTTTTAAAAGAAATTAATATTTTTGTTCAGAAAGAACATACTAAATTTATAAGACATGCATTAACGACTTTTACGTTGTTACAAAATATTTCTATTTCAGATAAATACTGTTCTTTTGAAATCTCTATTCATCAAAGAATCCTTAAAAAAGTATCAGTTTCCACAAAAATAGCAGCACAACTGTTTTCAACATTGATAATCATAAGAAATGTTTCCTGAGCAGCAAATCAGCATTTTAGAATGATTTCCGAAGGATCATGTGTCACTGAAGAATGGAGTAATGATGCTGACAATATCAGCTTTGTCATCACAAGAATAAATTATTTTAAAATATATTAAAATAGAAAATACTACTTTTAAATTGTAATAAAATTTCACAATGTTAATCATTTCCCCCGAGTCCCCCGAGTGTGTATGTGAAGTTTTAGCTCAAAATACCCCACAGATAATTTTTTATAGCATGTTAAAATTGTCACTTTTTGAGGGTGAGCAAAAACGCGCAGTTTTTGTGTGTCCCTTTAAATGCAAATGAGATGCTGCTTCTGGCCCCCTTTCAGGAAGAGGGCGGAGCTTCAAGAGCTTGTGTTAGCAGCTCTGATTACCTCACGCAGACACACACTGAAAAGGTAAAAAACTGTTCAGCCTTTTATGTTCAAATCGGAGTTGGACAATGATGGAGAGACTCAAGAAGAAGTGACAACGTAGAATACAACAGGATGTTTCTGAATGGTTAGTTGATGAATTTATGTAGCTGATGTGGAGTTAACTATCTTCAAGTCATCGATAAGCATGTTCTGTCATGATAACCTATAAATCGCTTATGTGGGAACTGTTGTAGGATGCTACAGAGCCAGAGAATATATGCTGCATGAAGATAGAACAGGTATAGTTTAGTTTAATTACAGTTATAACTTATGTTGTTATCTTGCTTTTATGACATGCTATTGCATTTGTGTTATGTACTGTATTGCAATAAATGTGAAAAGACGGATGCGACAGCTTGAGCAGACTCCTAAATGTGCTCTACAACTCTTCCTCTTCTCTAAAGCAGCCCAACATGGGGGCAGGGTTTTTTAGGGTTAGTGATGTCACTATCCCGGGAAGAAGCTTGTTATAGTTTCTTCCAGCCGTTTGTTGTAGTCCTTAAAAAGTGATTTCTGTAAAAGAAAATATCTCCCTTTGATTTGAACTTTAAGCGTTGTAACTTTGCAGATGTTGTTTATGCTCAAACAGCAACATTACACACTAACTAAAGTTAAAAAAGTGAAATCATAATCAACCACCCCTTTAAGCCTAATTGTATAAATATTTACCAACAATAACAATGTCAATGATTCTAATTGCTTTACTCTCCTGAGGCATGCGACAGTTTCAGGGTAATGGATGCTTGTCATTTTACATAATTTGTAAAACGAAAAGAATGAAATAAAGCTTACAACGTTCAAAAGCAACATACTTGCACACCACTTTAATTGTGCTGAGAGCACATAGTTTTAGACCAAAAATTTAGCTCCAGTTAAAGCTGTGGAAAGATGTGCAGTGCTCATGAGTCCCAGTGCATGACGGTAAAAGCCTGAATCAAATAAAGTGCAAAATGGAAAGTAGTGGAGTCAGTTTGACTTGTTCCAGACATTGCTTACCCAGATTGCTTGCCGTAAAAATTATCAATAAAACATGTACAAACAGAAGCAGCTAACAAAGGCAAAGGTGGCAGAAGTCTGAGTGCCAAGATGCCTGGAGTCATCAGCTCTACCCCACTAGTTAGCATATCCTTAAACAAAGGTGGCAAGGGCTGGCGAAGCATGAGAAGATGTAATGTCTGGTAAGTCAGAAAGATGCATTTCAGCTACTTTTCCATGATTCATGTTGTGTCTTGGTTGACAAAATAAATCTGCAAAGCTAACTTGACATGCAATTGCGAAACTGAACTTTTTTTAAGAGATTAAGGAATAGTTCACCCAAAAATGAAAATATTAAATAATATCCTGGCTCTTCCCAGCTTTGTAATGGCATTGTGTCCGAGTTTTTGAAACTCCAAAAAGCACATCCATCCATCATAAAAGTAATCCATACGGCTCCAGTGGGTCACCCTTCCGCTGAAGCTCGACTCTCTAGTGAACGCGCGTACGGTCGTTGCCAGAAGCCAGTGATTATAGTTTATAAAGTTTTAAATATGAATATTTTTCTTACAAAAACCTATCGCTTTGCTTCAGAAGGCCTTTATTAACCCCCTGGAGCCATATTGATTACTTTTATGATAGATGGATGGATGGATGGATGGATGGATGGATGCACTTTTTTGGGGCTTCAAAATCTAAGGTACCATTCACTCCGATTATAAAGCTTGGAAGAAGCTGAAAGAAGAAAGTCATATACACCTAGGATGGCTTGAGGGTGAGTAAATTTGCCATTTTTGGGTGAACTATGCCTTTAAGTGTCTTTAAGAATATTTCCAAAAGTAAATATTCTGTCATGGACTGCCCCTTATTTTGTGAACTTTTACTTTAATGTGCAAATGGCTGCAGCTAGGCTTAAAGTCAGCATGAAACAGAAGTTGCGATAGTCTTTTCTTCCCTATTGTGACGTATATATCCAAGTAAAAAGGCTTCTGCAATGACACACGTCATGAAGAGAACAGATGCAATTTCGAGGGCGAGTGGAGGTTAACGTTTTTGATTAAATATTACAAGGGCATATGAATTAAAAAAAAAAAGAATAATGTTCATGGATAAATCATTTATAATAGACACTGCAACACTATGTGTGCTAGGTGCACTTAGGGTGTGTCCGAATCCACTTTTGCTAGTTTAATGATGGAAAAAACGGTCGACACGCCAGGCGCATGGTCCAAAAGAGTTGTACCTACAAACCCGATTCCAAAAAAGTTGGGACACTGTACAAATTGTGAATAAAAAAGGAATGCAATAATTTACAAATCTCATAAACTTATATTTTATTCACAATAGAATATAGATAACATATCAAATGTTGAAAGTGAGACATTTTGAAATGTCATGTCAAATATTGGCTCATTTTGGATTTCATGAGAGCTACACATTCCAAAAAAGTTGGGACAGGTAGCAATAAGAGGCCGGAAAAGTTAAATGTACATATAAGGAACAGCTGGAGGACCAATTTGCAACTTATTAGGTCAATTGGCAACATGATTGGGTATAAAAAGAGCCTCTCAGAGTGGCAGTGTCTCTCAGAAGTCAAGATGGGCAGAGGATCACCAATTCCCCCAATGCTGCGGCGAAAAATAGTGGAGCAATATCAGAAAGGAGTTTCTCAGAGAAAAATTGCAAAGAGTTTGAAGTTATCATCATCCACAGTGCATAATATCATCCAAAGATTCAGAGAATCTGGAACAATCTCTGTGCGTAAGGGTCAAGGCCGGAAAACCATACTGGATGCCCGTGATCTTCGGGCCCTTAGACGGCACTGCATCACATACAGGAATGCTACGGTAATGGAAATCACAACATGGGCTCAGGAATACTTCCAGAAAACATTGTCGGTGAACACAATCCACCGTGCCATTCGCCGTTGCCGGCTAAAACTCTATAGGTCAAAAAAGAAGCCATATCTAAACATGATCCAGAAGCGCAGGCGTTTTCTCTGGGCCAAGGCTCATTTAAAATGGACTGTGGCAAAGTGGAAAACTGTTCTGTGGTCAGACGAATCAAAATTTGAAGTTCTTTTTGGAAAACTGGGACGCCATGTCATCCGGACTAAAGAGGACAAGGACAACCCAAGTTGTTTTCAGTGCTCAGTTCAGAAGCCTGCATCTCTGATGGTATGGGGTTGCATGAGTGCATGTGGCATGGGCAGCTTACACATCTGGAAAGGCACCATCAATGCTGAAAGGTATATCCAAGTTCTAGAACAACATATGCTCCCATCCAGACGTCGTCTCTTTCAGGGAAGACCTTGCATTTTCCAACATGACAATGCCAGACCACATACTGCATCAATTACAACATCATGGCTGCGTAGAAGAAGGATCCGGGTACTGAAATGGCCAGCCTGCAGTCCAGATCTTTCACCCATAGAAAACATTTGGCGCATCATAAAGAGGAAGATGCGACAAAGAAGACCTAAGACAGTTGAGCAACTAGAAGCCTGTATTAGACAAGAATGGGACAACATTCCTATTCCTAAACTTGAGCAACTTGTCTCCTCAGTCCCCAGACGTTTGCAGACTGTTATAAAAAGAAGAGGGGATGCCACACAGTGGTAAACATGGCCTTGTCCCAACTTTTTTGAGATGTATTGATGCCATGAAATTTAAAAACAACTTATTTTTCCCTTAAAATGATACATTTTCTCAGTTTAAACATTTGATATGTCATCTATGTTGTATTCTGAATAAAATATTGAAATTTGAAACTTCCACATCATTGCATTCTGTTTTTATTCACAATTTGTACAGTCTCCCAACTTTTTTGGAATCGGGTTTGTACTATCTTAATGAGCCATGGGTGTGTTTTGGGCGTAATGTGCAATAAACCAATCAGAGTCTCATCTCCCATTCCCTTTAAAAGCCAGTTGCGCTTGCACCATGGCGGATTCGCTATTTACATGGCGGAATTTGCTAGCGGAAAGACTAAACGCTTCTCCAGAGAGGAATCCTTTTATTTTTAATATTTAAAAATGTTTGTGTGCTGTGTGTGTAATAAGTTGTGTAATAAGCAGTGTACATGCATTGTGCACCCGCCTATAGGCGCATATTACTAACACGCCCTTTAAATAACAGTCAGTTGCCTCAAAATAGCAACGCGCTAACAAAGCACCTGAACACACCTCGTTTTCAGACCAGCACGCCCATGGGTGAACAGATGGGTATGAGTGCATTTGCTATTTAAACAACATGCCGCTGGACGTGAAAATGATAACTGCGTCGGGCTGAAACTACCAAAAAACACTTGCATCGCGCCTGGCGTTGCATTGCGCCGGGTGTATGATAGGGCCCTATATTATGTAAAAAATGAGAATTGTCCATTTTGATTTCATGGTGACTTTAAAGGAATATTCAATTCAAGTTACTCAATCAGCAACATTTGTGACAATGCAAATAAAAAATGTTCACTTTCCCTTTCTTTAAAAAAAGCACAAATCTGGGTTACAGTGAGACAGTTGCAATGGAAGTGAATGAAGCCAATATGTAAATGTTACAAATGAATACTCAATGATTCAATAATATATCCACAAGACGTAAACAATATGCATGTTAATATGATTTTAGTGTGAAAAAAAATTCAGTGCAAAGATTAGTTTTTAAGGAAATGAGGGACAAGATGAAATTATTTTTGTAGTAATCAAAATTATGTGACTGTCGGTTGAGCATAACTTGTATTGAACACGGGATATTCATTTAAGAGCAATACAAACACAAACCCCCGGTTTCACAGACAAGGCTTAAGCTTGTCCTAGACTGAAATGCATGTTTGAGCTGTTTTAACTGAAAGCAACTTGCTCTGGAATATCTTAAAATATGTCAGAGCCATTGTTTTGTCTCAAGATGCACACCAGTAATGTTTTTTTTTTCCTAAGGCACATTTATAAAAGCTTCTTAAATGTCCTGATAAAACTAAGGCCTAATGCTGGCTTAGTCTAAGCCCTGCCTGTGAAACTGGGCCAAAATGTCATGCTTAGTAACTACAGCATAAGAAATATGAGACATATAAAATAAATAATGCATCATTGAGCCTGCTCTGCTACTGGAGCACTGTCATTTATGTGAAGTTAAATATCTTTTAAAAGAAATAAGGAACTTGTCCTTTTGACCTGGAGCTTCACAGACATATGCCTACTCATAAAACCATTTATCAAAGTAGCGGGGAGGATGAGTTGATATGGTCAGTTACTCTATTTTCCAGAGAAATCATTGTCTTAAATGTCAGAATGATGTCACACCAGCCGCATGCATCAGCTTCATCGGACTGGAATAGCCTACATGTTTTATTCAGGTCTATATTCACATATGTATGCAAATACATTTGTTACAAGCTAATGAGCAGTTTGAAATGAAAAATCGAATTATTGATGTCTATCCAAGCTTGCATATGGATTTGTATGGAGTCAGTCAAACAGATTTCTTTTGGTAACAGCCCACGTTCATATGATCAATTGCATGTTTAAAATGGTTGACGCGTCTCGTCTAATTAGCCATTTTCCTCTCTCTAATTAGAGTTATCAATCTAAACTGAAATGAAAATAGACTGAGAGAAACTACTATAGAGCTCACCCTTAGTATGAATTATGAAAAGCTTTTCTACAGGCACTAAATCACAATCAAAAGGCATATGAGTGCATTGTCAATTATGTGGGGAGAGCATCCTGTTTCCAAGAACAAAAAAGGAGAACAATTCGTTGTGGGAGATGTTTTTAATTTCATTCAATCTCTGTTGTTACTTACAGTGTTAAAGAGTAACTAAGTTAGCAATGCCACAACATTAATTTTTAAATAGTATAACAGTAGCTCAGCTGTTGTCAAAACAGAGTAGTTTTACATGTAGGTATATATTGAGCCAAATGTGTTCACCTAAAATGAACGCTCTCATATGACACATCAGGGAGTTCAGTTCATTACTCCCCGATGTGTCATATGAGAGCGTCCGTTTTAGGGTGTCGGCTTGTTTAGATGGATAAAAAAAAGAAAGAAAAAAAGTAATATTTACAAAAATAATTGTACAAAGTATTTAGGTCAATGGTGCTGTTCACAAAGTTATCTCTTTATTTTATACCAATAACTCTTTTATAAGTTTGGGGTCAGTCATTTTTTCATTTCTTTCAAGAAATTGATAATTATATTACAAAAGATTTCCATTTCAAATAAATGCTGTTCTATCTATTTATCAAAAAATATCACAGTTTTCACAAAAATGTTAAGCAGTTTTTGATTTTGATAATCAGAAATGTTTCTTGAGCAGCAGATCAGCATAATTATTTCTGAAGGATCATGTGACACTGAAGACTGGAATAAAGATGTTGAAAATTCAGCTTTGCTGTCACAGGAAATTACATTTTAATATACACAGATCAGGCATAACATTATGAATTATGTTGACAGCTGAAGTGAATAACACTGATTATCTCTTCATCACGGCACCTGTTAGTGGGTGGGATTTATTAGGCAGCAAGTGAACATTTTGTCCTCAAAGTTGCTGTGTTAGATACAGGAATAATGGGCAAGCATAAGGATTTGAGCGAGTTTGACAAGGGCCAAATTGTGATGGCTAGACAACTGGGTCAGAGCATCTCTAAAACTGCAGCCCTTGTGGTTTGTTCCCAGTCTGCAGTGATCAGTTTCTATCAAAAGTGGTCCAAGGAAAGAACAGTGGTGAACCGACGACAGGGTCATGGCCGGCCAAGGCTCATTAATGCATGTGGGGTGCGAAGGCTGGCCCGTGTGGTCCAATCAAACAGACGAGCTACTGTAGCTCAAATTGCTCAAGAAGTTAATTCTGGTTCTGATAGAAAGGTGTCAGAATACACATCACAGTTTGTTGCGTATGGGGCTGCATAGCCGCAGACCAGTCAGGATGCCCATGCTAACCCCTGTCCACTGCCGAAAGCGCCAACAGTGGGCATGTGAGCAATCAGAGCAATGGAAGAAGATGGCATGGTCTGATGAATCACGTTATCTTTTACATCACGTGGATGGCCGGGTGCATGTGCGTCAATTATCTTGGGAACACATGGCACCAGGATGCACTATAGGAAGAAGGCAAGCCGGCGGAGGCTTTGGCCAATGTTTTGCTGGGAAACCTTGGGTCCTGCCATGCATTTGGATGTTACTTTGACACGTACCACCTACCTAAGCATTGTTGCAGACCATGTACACCCTTTCATGGAAACGGTATTCCCTGGTGGCTGTGGTCTCTTTCAGCAGGCCTCCAAATTCCCCAGATCTCAATCCAGTCGAGCATCTGTGGGATGTGCTGAACAAACAAGTCTGATCCATAGAGGTCCCACCTCGCAACTTACAGGACTTAAAGGATCTGCTGCTAACATCTTGGTGCCAGATACCACTGCACACCTTCAGGGGTCTAGTGGAGTCCATGCCTCGACAGGTCAGGGCTGTTTTGGCAGCAAAAGGGGGACCAACACAATATTAGGAAGGTGGTCATAATGTTATGCCTGATCGATGTATATTAAAATAGAAAAGTTATTTTAAATTCTATAGGATTTCACAATATTAATGTTTTACTGTATTTTATTTAAGTAAATGCAACCTTGGAAAGCATAGAGTTCTTTTAAAAAAAGATGAAAAAAAAATATTTCCGACACCAAGCTTTTGAACACTATATGCATATACACTCACCTAAAGGATTATTAGGAACACCTGTTCAATTTCTCATTAATGCAATTATCTAATCAACCAATCACATGGCAGTTGCTTCAATGCATTTAGGGGTGTGGTCCTGGTCAAGACAATCTCCTGAACTCCAAACTGAATGTCAGAATGGGAAAGAAAGGTGTTTTAAGCAATTTTGAGCGTGGCATGGTTGTTGGTGCCAGACGGGCCGGTCTGAGTATTTCACAATCTGCTCAGTTACTGGGATTTTCACGCACAACCATTTCTAGAGTTTACAAAGAATGGTGTGAAAAGGGAAAAACATCCAGTATGCGGCAGTCCTGTGGGCGAAAATGCCTTGTTGATGCTAGAGGTCAGAGGAGAATGGGCCGACTGGTTCAAGCTGATAGAAGAGCAACTTTGACTGAAATAACCACTCGTTACAACCGAGGTATGCAGCAAAGCATTTGTGAAGCCACAACACGCACAACCTTGAGGCGGATGGGCTACAACAGCAGAAGACCCCACCGGGTACCACTCATCTCCACTACAAATAGGAAAAAGAGGCTACAATTTGCACGAGCTCACCAAAATTGGACAGTTGAAGACTGGAAAAATGTTGCCTGGTCTGATGAGTCTCGATTTCTGTTGAGACATTCAGATGGTAGAGTCAGAATTTGGCGTAAACAGAATGAGAACATGGATCCATCATGCCTTGTTACCACTGTGCAGGCTGGTGGTGGTGGTGTAATGGTGTGGGGGATGTTTTCTTGGCACACTTTAGGCCCCTTAGTGCCAATTGGGCATCGTTTAAATGCCACGGCCTACCTGAGCATTGTTTCTGACCATATCCATCCCTTTATGACCACCATGTACCCATCCTCTGATGGCTACTTCCAGCAGGATAATGCACCATGTCACAAAGCTCGAATCATTTCAAATTGGTTTCTTGAACATGACAATGAGTTCACTGTACTAAAATGGCCCCCACAGTCACCAGATCTCAACCCAATAGAGCATCTTTGGGATGTGGTGGAACTGGAGCTTCGTGCCCTGGATGTGCATCCCACAAATCTCCATCAACTGCAAGATGCTATCCTATCAATATGGGCCAACATTTCTAAAGAATGCTTTCAGCACCTTGTTGAATCAATGCCACGTAGAATTAAGGCAGTTCTGAAGGCGAAAGGGGGTCAAACACAGTATTAGTATGGTGTTCCTAATAATCCTTTAGGTGTGTGTATATAGGAATGCTTTGATAGACCATTGTTTGTGTTGAAATAAACAAGAAGGGGAGCAGCCAGCTGTTTGCTTCAGATGATCCATATAAAAACAAGACAATGCACTTCTCATCATTTTTTGAACACCTGAGAAAGTCTGTCAGCTTGTCCAACTGAAGGTCCATGGGGCTCTGTTGGACTAAGAGGGTGATACTGCCTGTCTTGATCAAGTTCAAGGAGAGGCATTTTGACATTTTAGACTTAAACAAAACTATGCTGTCTGTATAATGATCTGTTAAGATTTGAAGTTTAGAGTACACGTTGTTCCACCGGAAGGGCATAGAAGGATCTGTCTATCTATCTATCTGTCCGTCTTGCTTTTTCAGCCACCCACAACACCAAACCATCTTAAACACCCTAACAACCACCTAAATAAACCCTCAGAGTGCTCTAGGCTAGCAACAATATACCTTAGAAAAATCTCTCTTTTAACTTAAAGGCTAAAACATTTTTGAACTTTGGGGCGAGGCTTTGTCAAGCTTGTCTTAGTGAATTTTCTGTTGCATGTCTGATATTAAATCAAAATTAACCCTATTTTCTTTCTGATCTTATTGTTATGGAAGCTTGTTTCCGCCACACAATAAAAAAATTAAAAAGGTAATTGCGACTTCTCACAATTCAGACTTTTTTTCTCGCAATTGCGAGTTTACATCTCGCAATTCTGACTTTTTATCTCAGAACTGTGTAATATAAAGTCGCAATTGGGTGTTATAAAGTCAGAATTGCGTGGTATGAAGTCGCAACTGCGAGTTATAAAGTCAGAATTGCGTGGTACGAAGTCGCAATTGCGAGTTATAAAGTCAGAATTGCGTGATATAAAGTCGCAATTGCGTGTTATAAAGTCAGAATTGCGTGGTATGAAGTGGCAATTGCGTGTTATAAAGTCAGAATTGCGTAGTATGAAGTGGCAATTGCGAGTTATAAAGTCAGAACTGCGTGATATAAAGTCGCAATTGCGTGTTATAAAGTCAGAATTGCATGATATAAAGTCGCAATTGCGTGTTATAAAGTCAGAATTGCATGATATAAAGTCGCAATTGCATGTTATAAAGTCAGAATTGCGTGATATAAAGTCGCAATTGTGTGTTATAAAGTCAGAATTGCGTGGTATGAAGTGGCAATTGCGAGTTATAAAGTCAGAATTGCATGGTATGAAGTGGCAATTGCGAGTTATAAAGTCAGAATTGCGTGGTATGAAGTCGCAATTGCGTGTTATAAAGTCAGAATTGCGTGATATAAAGTCGCAATTGTGTGTTATAAAGTCAGAATTGCGTGGTATGAAGTGGCAATTGCGAGTTATAAAGTCAGAATTGCGTGGTATGAAGTCGCAATTGCGTGTTATAAAGTCAGAATTGCAAGAAATAAACTTTTGTGAGAAAAAAAGTCAGAATTTCGAATTATTAAGTCAGAATTGCAAGTTTATATCTTGCAATTCTGACTTTATAACACGCAATTGCAACTTTATATTACGCAATTCTGAGAAAAAATGTCAGGATTGCAAGATGTAAACTGAGATAAAAAGTCGCAATTATCTTTTGGAGGAAACAAGCTTCCATATATTGTGCATCAGTACATGTTCTACAGAAGAAGAAAAAAATGGTTTGCCTGGGTAACCTTTCATCAAAATGTTATAACTGCCTCTGAAATAATTTCACTCATTTCTTATGACAACAACGTCAACTTGTCCTTCACCCTTCTCTCCAACTCAAGTTTCAAAAACTAGAATTAACGGAAAATAATGAGATTGATAAAGAGAAACTGCTATAGAAGAACTGAAAAGCTGAACATCCAAGGTTTCGCGCAATACCTGTCAAAATGTTGGACAGCTTTGAGCATTGAACATAGTTACAGTTTTGAAGGCCAAATCCTCTAGATTAAATTGACAGTGTTTAGGCGAACATAAAACATGAAGTACATCAAGGTTCTAATAATTCTATTGGTACTACATATCAGGAGATATCAGACTCAAGAGAGAGATGGGTGAAACACAAAGCTTTATTGAACAGTGTCCACAAACGATGAGCAGTGCAAGAATAATGCTTCAGTTCTTAGGATAGCAGGTGATGACTAAACTTTTTTTTCGTTAGAGTGACTAAAAAACGAACAATGGGCCTCATTCATTAAACTTTCATAAAAATGAGTAAATTCTGAGCAAAAACAGACCTTCCCGAAAACTCTCTTTCGGATTCACAAATGCTTCGTAAACATCCGATTTGATAGTTCAACGTGTGTATGTTAGTGAATTTCAGTCATTCGTAAATAGCCTTCATAAAAATTACCTGTCCAAGAACGCTGTGGAAACTTCTGTACTTCTGGAGCCTTCTCATGTTTGACTCCAGTATATTGCCTAAATGCTAAAGAGAGCCATCTAAAAAAATGCCAGGCGCTCTTCTGAAAATGGCCAGCTGGTGGCACTTGAGAGCGCTTTGGAGGCACAGCGTTTTTCCAGCTGAGACGCTTTGGTTGCTATCAAGCGTGCCGCACTAGTCCTGAAAAGTGAAGCCAAAGCACCTTGATCATAAACCCCGCCCTTTCCGTGTAATGTAATGGGATGTGAGACAAACTAAACAATCAAATTACACTTCAAATACATTTTTTTCAAAGATGGTTTCTGTCATTTTAGGTTGTTTTTATCATGCTGATGTAAGCTCAAGTGTTTGTTTTATTAAATAAGTTTGGTTTTAGTTAGTTATTTGATGCTATAAAAACGGGATTGTGCCATCATGATTGACAGCTGAGATTGAGACTGAGTGAAGTAGTCACTGAGGCAGCAGCTGACTTTTTTGGGGATTTTTCGGGAGGAGATTGGAGCTTTAACTTTAATTTCTACATTTCCATAACTGTTTATTTCACACCAACATAATGAACTGTTCTGCAGTAAACTGTACTAACCGATTCTGCGGGAGTGTGGGTGTGCCTTGATACTGTGCGCAGACTCAGGTCCCGAATCAGCGCAAGATGCCTACAATGCTTTTCTACAATGGAAGAGAGTGAAGGCGCGTCGTCCATATTTTTTTTACAGTATGGTTGCTATGATGATATAGAATATGCCAGGCAGTAATGTGCTATCTAATTTTGAAGAATATTACTGAATATAAAATACAGAAATATTAACTTCTCCATTGTTGTTCAGTCGTTGTACAAGTAGGATGGTTGTCGTATTTGTCCCGCCCCTCCTCCGCTGTGATTGGACGGCTGTGTAAAAAGTGACAGTAAGGAGTGCTGCGTTTTACCCAAAGTTGAACAGTTTTCAACTCTCAACTACAAAATACATAAGTAAACAAACTCGTGAAATATTATCAAAATTCAGTGTCATCAGTTTACCTAAAAGAATACAGAACATTTGAATGTTTTACGCACCATTTACAAGTGGTACTATTATAGGGAGCAGACCAATTTCCTTTGTACCAATCATAGACTGTAAAAAAAATATGGACGACGCATAGGGCTGAAACGATTCCTCGAATAACTCGAGTAACTCGAATTAAAAAAAAAATCATCAAGGTAAAATCAAGACCGCAATGCGAGAGAGAGCGGCATCAGCACTGGTAATATAATTTATTTAAATTAATTTTCTCGCTATTTTTAAATGAAGACAACTGTTGAGCTTCAGGATGCGACGCTGAACATTTAAGTTTCATTTGCGGCAGTTTGCGCGTCAGCTGAAGAGATACAAGCAACTCGAAACATGAAGCAACCAGCATGAACGGATTTTGCACACGCGTGTATGTGAAATGTTTAATGGGACTTGATATATACTTGATATCTCCGAAATACGCCATTAAAATGTTCTCAAAGCTAGCACAACAAATAGCAGAACCTAACTGTTGTGTGCGCGTGATGCGCAGCGCTCCTGCTGTCAGAGCTGCGTGCTTTTTATTGATTTGCGTAATTTAAATCTCACACTTTAATCATATTTATGGCTCCTAACTTAATAAAACAAGCTGTGTTACTATGATGAATGATTAGCTCAAAATGTAGATCTGTATGTGCGATGTACTTTATCTGAATTAAATACAAACACATCTCTCGCTTTTGCTCACGTTGCAGCAATTACTCCTCCGTGTGCTGTATAGGTTGTCGGCCCTGGTTTAGGTTATTTAAGAAATGTGATTTCGCCAAAGACGATTTTTTAAAGCAACCTACTTCAGTGTAGCTAATAAGTTACGATAGCATCGCGCTTAACACTGAGAATTTGAATATTTTTAATGTGACGATCGGGTGCGGATATCTAAATCAGAGAAAATCATGTGGTTTGTTTTTAACAGCGGATTCGGTGACGTTAGAGCTGATCCGCGCATCTCTAGTATGCCCATCTCTTGTTCTTGTTCCAAGTTACCTTCCTGTCCAATATTTTTTGCTTCTTCAAAAGCCACAAAGCCTTCCAAAAAGACAGTAAAGGCTTATGTCATGCCTGAGCTGAAGCTGAAACTTGAAAGTTAAGTTGCACAACATAAATGCAATGTTTAGTCATTATTATTTTTACTATTATTTTGATTTATAGGTTTTAGGTTTAGTTTTAGGTTGTACTATTGTTACCTTTTTAAAGTAATTTGAAGTTGATTTTTATATTTTTTATTTATGTGAATATTCAAATGATTTTTTTTATTCATATATTTGTATTTGCATTTTTAATATAATATGGCAGTTGAATGCACTAAATTGGTTTAGTTTTCACAGATATTAATGTATGCAATTTCAGCAATAAAACTTACAATTTTTCTAAAAAGGAAACAAATTAGTTGTTCATTTTAAGATACCTGTCTTATTTTCTCTTGTATATTTAGTATTGCTCTTTAATAAAGAAAAAGTACTTCTTATCCGATTACTCGATTAATCGATGGAATAATCGGTAGAATACTCAATTACTAAAATAATCGATAGCTGCAGCCCTAACGACGCACCTACACTCTCTTCCATTGTAGAAAAAAACCCACCAATGTCCCAATATGGCGCTGACATCTTGCGCTGATTTGGGACCTGAGTCTGCGCAGTAGTGAACTCGGGACCCGAGTCATACGCAGTAGTGAGTGTGAAGTGGTGCCCTGGTATCAAGGCCCCACCCACACTCCAGCAGAATTGGTAAGTACAGTTTACTGCAGAACAAATCATTATGTCGGTGAGAAAAAAAAACATTTATGGAAATGTATGAATTAAAGTTAAAGCTCCAGTCTCCTCCCGAAAATCACGAAAAAAATCCATTGGTGCTTCAGTGACTCCTTCGTTCAGAGAAGCTGTCAATCTGAGCTGTCAATCATGACGTCACACCCCCCGTTTTTATAGCGTCAAATAATTAACTAAAACCAAACTTATTTAAAAAACGACACTTGAACTTACATCAGCGTGATAAAAACTACCTAAAATGACAAACTATCTTTTGGAAAAAAATTTATTTGAAGTGTAATTTGATTGTTTAGTTTGTCTCGCGTCCCATCAGATTACATGGAGAGGGTGGGGTTTATGACCTATACTGGGAGCAACCACCTGGGGGCCATCGAAAAGTTTTTGCTTCACTCTTCAGGACCTATGCGGCACACTTGGTACCAACTAACATTTTAAAAATACAACAATTTTCATGAATGTGTCTATGTGTCTTTGTCTTACAGGATAGCGGGAACACTGGAGCCTGAGAACAGATGAAGGAACAAGGAATGCAGAAACTTGGAGGAATCGCAGGAGGTAAATATCTCAGGTGAGTAGACAGGTAAGAAATCTGTAGTCCAAGTCATAGACCAGACAGATATTTGAGTGTGAGTGAGGGAGTGCAGCAGTGACAGAGGACCAGTACACTCGAGTCGTGACAATACATTTAGAAGTTTTTTGGTTTTTTTTGAAGGACATAAAATCAAAACTGCCTTTAGGCTTTATGAAATATTTTTTTTAATTTAGATTATTTACTTAATTAGATATTACATTGAATACACCAGACATTACTTTGAATTTGCTTTAACAGAAACTCTGACTTAAAATGTTTTTTTGTTTGGTTGTTTATAATTTGTTTATCTGTAATTAATTTCTTAACACATTTAGTTACTTTAAGGAAATAAGAAAATAAAATAACATTGGAAGGTTTTGTTAATTTTTAGCACTGATGTAATAATGGCCATTTTAAAGGGGTAATGACATCAGAAAGACATCAAATTTGCCTTGATCTTTTGACATATATGAGTTTATACTGCAAGTTTCATAGCTTAAAACGCCTCCTCATTATAAACAAATAATTTATTTAATCAATCTCCAAAAATGGCTCGTTTTGATATTGCGGGATCTGTGAAAATACATTTGCATATGACTGCCTTCAGAGCAAGACATCGATGAATAGTAGGGCTGGGTAAAAAATACAGATTTCTCGATTTTAATTGATTCTCATTTTTACGAATCAATATCGATTTTTAAATCCCAAGAATCGATTAGTGTATCCTGTTTTCAGTTGATGAATGAACGGAACATTGTAGCTCGCCTCCCATCCAATAAATCCCAATAAGCTTTGTGCTTTGTTACTTTTGATATGAAACAAAGTCTCAGATTTCAAATTCTGTTTTATTTTATTACGGAATTCAAAAAAAATAAACTGTTTTGGCACTCTTTAATGTGGTGTGACAGACCGCTGTTGCGCCCTAGTAAACTCACACATTCTATTGGAAATTAAATGATTTTACTGAGAAAACTTTGCCTAAGGAGACACCGTATTTATATCTGAAGTATCCCTGTATATTCTTACAACAAACGTCCTAAGCATGTAAATAGTTATTCGTTTAACGTCGGGAATTTCCCCTGCTTATTCAAAAGTTATGTTCATATTCATCACAGTAGTGAACATCAGCTCAGTGGGCGGACGAGACACTTCAGCGTATGTATTACAAATAATATAATGATTCTCCTGAAATCTGAATACAGATTTATGCCTTGCAACCTGAAATCGCCTTGTACTGTTGTGTTTATGTATTTATGTTGAGTTGTAGGATTGTTTTTATTTATACAGTAGGCTAACTGCAAATGTTTCAACAATGATTTCGTTAACAGCATGCATTTCGAAGCAGTTAATGATTTAAATGATTGTTAAATTTAATAATTAATTCAACAACATAGCATAACACTTTACTTATATGGAAACTGTAAACGCCATAAATTTGCATTGTCTTTAAGAGTCTGAAGTAGATGTTGCTCAATCAGGAAATAAAATACACCCATCATAACGTATTCAGACAAATAACGCTGACTGCTTGTTACGTCCAAGGACGTATTTATTTATTTATTATTATTATTATTATTATTATTATTATTATTATTTTCTTCTGATGAACCTCTTTGATTTGCTTTACTCCTGAGGGAGTGGGCGTGGTTGTATGCCATGTGTCTGTGTTCTGTGTTGTTGCCTGCTGTCTCTCTCCTTTTTCTCTCTTTCTCTCTCTTTATCTCTCTCTCTCTCTCTCTCTCTCTCTCTCTCTCTCTTTCTCTCTCTCTCTACTCCCTCGCAGGCCAAATCACCACCACCTGTAACTCGTTTGTGAGAGTGTGCCCGAGACAAAAGGTACGTTCCATTCGACCATAAGTGGACTGCGAAGTGGACTTCACAGGGTATTCCGCCATCTTAAGTGAGATTCCAATCTGAAGGGAGCGGACATGTTCAGTTCAAAGGGCTCTGCGAACAGCGTAGGGAATAAGGGAACATTGATACATCACTTCACAGGAAGTGGAGAGCGAAAATCACCCAACTGTCATTGCGCGTTGTGTCACCACTCTGAACTAATGATGGAGCAAATCCGTTAGAAGAGTTTTTAAACGGCTCTGCGATGGAGTTTATGTATGCATTTGAGTAGGCTATTCATAAATATTGTTATTATTATACAAACTAGAGTATTTATGAATGGTTATGGCAATGAATGTTACATTTGCATATTGTATGAATATGTAAACAAAGTAAAAGTGTTGAGAAGCAGCTGAGGCGCTGTCATTTTTTTATTTTACTTTATTTACCTCGGGAATGTTTACTATGCAGCTGCTCGTGCTATGAGACCTACAGTTAATCAAGACAAATTATATTTTCATATTGAATGACAGTTACAGTAGGCTACAACTTTCAATTAAATATACAGTAGTCTATGCAATAAACTAATTAGTAAATAAACTACTAAAAGTAAAATTTATAGACTAATGCAATGTTTTGATTATATTTATTAGATTTATACCTACTGTGTTTTGTGTGTGTGTGTGTATATATATATACACTCACCTAAAGGATTATTAGGAACACCATACTAATACTGTGTTTAACCCCCTTTCGCCTTCAGAACTGCCTTAATTCTACGTGGCATTGATTCAACAAGGTGCTGAAAGCATTCTTTAGAAATGTTGGCCCATATTGATAGGATAGCATCTTGCAGTTGATGGAGATTTGTGGGATGCACATCCAGGGCACGAAGCTCCCGTTCCACCACATCCCAAAGATGCTCTATTGGGTTGAGATCTGGTGACTGTGGGGGCCATTTTAGTACAGTGAACTCATTGTCATGTTCAAGAAACCAATTTGAAATGATTCGAGCTTTGTGACATGGTGCATTATCCTGCTGGAAGTAGCCATCAGAGGATGGGTACATGGTGGTCATAAAGGGATGGACATGGTCAGAAACAATGCTCAGGTAGGCCGTGACATTTAAACGATGCCCAATTGGCACTAAGGGGCCTAAAGTGTGCCAAGAAAACATCCCCCACACCATTACACCACCACCACCAGCCTGCACAGTGGTAACAAGGCATGATGGATCCATGTTCTCATTCTGTTTACGCCAAATTCTGACTCTACCATCTGAATGTCTCAACAGAAATCGAGACTCATCAGACCAGGCAACATTTTTCCAGTCTTCAACTGTCCAATTTTGGTGAGCTCGTGCAAATTGTAGCCTCTTTTTCCTATTTGTAGTGGAGATGAGTGGTACCCGGTGGGGTCTTCTGCTGTTGTAGCCCATCCGCCTCAAGGTTGTGCGTGTTGTGGCTTCACAAATGCTTTGCTGCATACCTCGGTTGTAACGAGTGGTTATTTCAGTCAAAGTTGCTCTTCTATCATCTTGAATCAGTCGGCCCATTCTCCTCTGACCTCTAGCATTAACAAGGCATTTTCGCCCACAGGACTGCCGCATACTGGATGTTTTTCCCTTTTCACACCATTCTTTGTAAACTCTAGAAATGGTTGTGCGTGAAAATCCCAGTAACTGAGCAGATTGTGAAATACTCAGACCGGCCCGTCTGGCACCAACAACCATGCCACGCTCAAAATTGCTTAAATCACCTTTCTTTCCCATTCTGACATTCAGTTTGGAGTTCAGGAGATTGTCTTGACCAGGACCACACCCCTAAATGCATTGAAGCAACTGCCATGTGATTGGTTGATTAGATAATTGCATTAATGAGAAATTGAACAGGTGTTCCTAATAATCCTTTAGGTGAGTGTATATATATATATATACATATATATAGGACTATTATATGATTTTAAATTTGAAAGTAAAGTAAATTACGATATTTGTTTGTGTTATATCATAATCTGCGCGACCTTGTCATTGCCTTTCTTTGATGACGTTGCAGGGCATTCCAAATGAGCGATTATTGTCAACGAAGTCCACTTCACTTGATATACCGTGCTCAGGGAGTAGGGAGCAGTGAACACTGCGCAGGGACCCTGTCAGATGGAACGCACCTAAAGAGTATATTGGGGCAGTCTAGTGCTGGCTGCAGTGAGACACACTTTTCCCCTGCTCCAGACTGAACTTGTGCTTGTACTTTGACTTGCAGAAACAATAGTTGTGTGTTAGCAGTGGCTAACCGAGTTTAGCAAGTGTTCAGTGATCAGTGATCCTGTTCTGCCTTCAAATTAAGTAAGAAGTATTGTGTTCCTTCGATTTATTTTATTATTATTATTGTAAGGGCTGTAGGGGGAGAGTGCCTTTTTCTTTTAATACTGCTTTTGTCCCTGTTTTTGTACAGCCAGGGAGTTGAGGGAAGTTTATGTTGTTTATTAGTTTTTTTGTTTTTGTTTTTAGGTTAGTTAGAACCCCTCCCTAAGTTAGTTAGAGAACTGTTTTGTTTGTTATTTTAGGCCTTGCTCTCCCCTGAGCCATTGCTCCCCATTATTCTATGTTATGCCTTTTTTCTTTATTTTATTGTAAATAAAATCCTTGCTTTGACCTATCATCCGGTGTCATCTTCACTCTGGGACAGAGGATTGAAGTGTGTTCTCACCTTCGTCTCTTTTTTTTTTTATATTAATTTAATGCTTTTTCCTTTGTTACCTCCCCTCCCGACCCCTAGACAGGTAGGGGAACGTAACAAGTGGGGGCTCGTCTCTTCGTTTAAACTAAATTGTTGAGAGACTCATCTATTGTGAGGTAAGTCTCCTGTTTGAGCTGTTTGGCAGTTTTTGGTGGGTGAGGAAACTGTGGTAGATGGAGTTTGATTTGCTTGCATTCACTCTCCAGCCTACCACAGAGGTCTTTGAACGTTGTAGAAAAGTTGATTTATTGTTGATAGCTGACTTTTTTAATGTTAATGTCCCTAGGGAAGCAGCGAAAAAAAAAACTATTAAGAAAGGCTTGCGTGATAGGCTTGTGGAAACTGGGATTTTACCAGAATATGCTGCTATGGAGGGGGAGGTTTCGTCTGATGTGGCATGCGGAGCTGTGTCAGACAAGGGCCCTCCTGCTGTAGCTGCGACGCCGTCTTTCGATCCAGTGTTAGCAATTAAAATGAAAGAGCTAGATCTCCGAATCAAGCAAGAGGAGCGCGAGACGTTACTCATTAAGCTGCACGTCATAGAGGCGGAGACTGATTAATGATTTAACTGATTTAAAACTACGTCAGGTAGAAGTGAAAGGTCCGGAACTGAAGGATAGACCTATTCCTTTATTTCCGAGTTGATGGTAAACTTGGTAAACTTTGAATTTTAATACAATATAGTGCAATATAGTAACAGAGGCTTGTATTAATATTTATTATATAGGCTATTCGAATCAATTTCTGCAGCTAAAGCAGATTTCCTCCATAATTATATACATAAAGAAATATATTTTTTGTGTTTGGTCAGTTACGTTACCTGTGTCGGCAGTGTGCAGTAGACACACCCACATCAATGATTTCAATATATGACATATCCTCTCTGAAAAGACCATAAACATTACAGATAACATCTGAAGTAACTATTAATTTACATACATATATTGTAAAACTAATCCTGTGAGACTGAGACGCTGCAAATAGGGTGATTTTAGGTCAATGTTTTGGCTGTAAGTCAATGATGCCCTCTGTTGGTAGGGAATAGTAAGATGGCCGCTCGAACACTTCCGGTGGCTTCACCGCCTGATGGCAGTTTAGAACGCAATGAGCAATCCAGTCATTTATATAGATCATTGGACAATACGCAGCCCTATTGAATAGTACATCATTGCACCACAGGCCCCTCCCACTGGCATTTAGTCGCTTAACGGCTGACATTTGCCTACACCGAATCACGTTCGCTTTGACACGTCCAGTTTAAATGCATCTTTTGCATCTCTGCGTTGGAAATGTGGTTTATTTTAATGCCATCCCAAATTGCGTTGGAGGATTATATGTTTGTTCAGAGCATTTGTAAATGAGGCACAGTGTAATGGAGAGTTTCGCAAAGAAACTTTTGTTGAAAGATGAAGCAGCCAACTGTGTCAGACAGCAGCTGCATCACAAACTGTAACTGCTTTTCTGCAAATTACGGTTTTATATGGATAATGTTTTCAAAACACTTATGTGAAATAGTGAATGGGTGTTGATACGGTTTCCTATGCAATGATGTTAGTCAATCATAACTGGCCATTTACTGGGCCTTGCAAGTGGTGCAATGAGCTTTCCCTTTTAAAGGGAGCATTGCAGATAGAGGGTCAGAATGAAGGTTGATAATTATATTTTTTCTGCATATATATATTTCACGAGTTCACACTTACATATAATTTAGAGGGAGTAAAGTTTAATGCGTATTTGGCATGCTGTCCGGGGGAAGGGCTCCGAGCTCGGAATTTGGCCCGAACCCAGAGTACTCCCCCCGTGTATAGAAGTGGTTAGAACTAGAAGTGTGGAGAAGGGGTGGTGAAGGGATGCTGATAAACTGTCATCGAACAGAGGTAAGACTGCTGTATACATATACCTCTTATCGTTGATTGGCTGAATGCTCTCCACTCGTGTTAATTACCTGAACGTGCTCCTCCCGAACTTTGTTAATAAAACATCATATATTTGTTTTGTGCAATTTTTTTTTGTGCAAAAAAACGTTATTAACGTTATAACTTATAAGTGAACCTCAAAAAATCTATGTCAGGACCCCTTTAATATATAAAATATATAATTTTATAATGGTAAAATATGAAATATTCAGCATACTAAGGAATGAAGTTTGGTGGCAATGAAGGGGTTCAAAAATCCTGGAACATAGCATGCAGAAGGGAAGTGTTGGCTAATGACAGCAAACTCTTGACACTCCTCTACAGTAATCTTAAAAGTTGCCAAAACACTAATAAACATATTCCTTCAGATGGGTGTTATCTCACCTAATGATGTCATGCTGTTACACAATGAGAAGATGTGATGATAAAGTTTCACACTTTTTGAAAATCCTGTAAGTTTCATTACCTTCCCACTTTCCCATGGGGCGTATGTGCCAAAAGGAACACCTGGGGGAGTGGGTCATCGCTAGTATATAATTGGTAAAAATGTCAAGAAGAGAACTGTTCATTTTCACTGCCAATTATTAGGTCACAACCAGGGTAGGTTTGGTTTTTGTGAGGAAAAAATGACCTATTTATTAAGTGCATGGCTAATTCGGATAATGAAATGAGACTTCCCACACAATTTAAGATGATTTTTCACTAAATTAGGTTACTATCTTACATCTGGGTTTGTATTATGAAATATTTGCAGAATATTTCCTGGCATTTTTCTCACTTACTGTCAAATTAGCCTCAGACGTTTGCTCTAATTGTTTAAATTTTGTACATGTCATGCACCAGCAGTTATCATTTTCTGATTCCTGTCAGCATCCTCCACAAGTTAAACAGGCCACACCATCCAGCTCACCAACCTGCAATGTAAATTCATACGATCATATCTACAAATAATGACAAATAATGTCTCAGACAACAAAAAAGAGAAATCCTTTAAAAACGCAGGAGTTCAAATGCAGGAGCCAAGTTCATATAAATGTAGTCTTACTGTTTATGTTGGTTTTGTACATTTGGGGGGAAAAACAACAACATTTATATTACTTTCAATAAAACATTTGAATTCAAGGACTCTAAAAATGTCAAATGTATAATTATGTATTATAATTAAAGTAAAGAGCCTAGTTAAATACACCAAGAACTAATCGTCAGTGTACACATCGTAAACATTAATTTTCAAAAAACGTTCAAACATATTTTTCAGGTTAAATATATCATTTAATTTGGATGACTTTTCCCACTGAATATTAATATTTTACTTTAAGTTAAAGTACTAATGCCATTTTTTTTTTTTTTTAGGAATTTCAGCCCTATGAGACTTTTTTTCTTTCCATCTCCTTTAAGTTACACCACTCAAGACATTTTTTTATTTAAAACTCAGAAAAAGTAATTGAATTGAAAACATATTCATTACATATTATTCAAGTCATTGTCTGCATGAATTGCATTTTTAATGTGTCTTTGAAGCGTCACGTCACTGAACATATAGATTGTAATGTAATAGACTCTGAACTGCACGCATTGAAAAACATTGGGGTGACGGAACTACATCCACTTCATGATTAATGTTTCCCTCCACTGTCCCTTTCACTAGCAGAACAAAAGCATTTGACGTTATGAGGAAACGTATGCTATACTTAGCTAAAGTGGATATCGGAAAAGATGTGTTTGAGTTGGTCCTTGAGTGAAGGATTTTTACTTGCCATTGTGTTTGAAACATCCTCTTTTGGCTTGTCCTACTAGTCTGAGCACTCAAACAGACCTCTTGTGCAGCATCCCAGGAATCACACAAAGGATGTTTATATTAGACAAGGATAAGATGATATATAAGCAGCTATTCTCTCTGGAACATACCGTACTCTAAATTCAGCAAAATACGCAGTACAGTGTGTCAGTCAGAAGAACTATTACACCTAATAGTTTAACAGGAGGGGTTTTGTTATTTCTACAACTGTAGCCAGAAACCATATTGTGCTAATCATTTTGTCAATTTCTCAAACTAAGGCTTCCGCCCTGGAAATGTGGGCTCATTAATTTAAGTATGTATATTGAGCTGCTATAAAGAATAGACTGAATCTGAATCAGTGAGAGATCCATGAGTCAGTCAAGGCATATTTACATTACATAAACCATGCGTCTTAATGGTGACATGCTCCTGTTGAGGTTAATGCACTTTACTGAAACAATTCTGGGGGAAAAAAACTGATAATAAATAAATGTGCATAAAATAGAATGCGTCGCTCACCACCCTGAGTGCCAAAGTAAATGTGCTTCTTACAGATTTTAAAAATGGTGCCATCACATAAGTAGTCAACACATGAACGATTACCAAAGAGGCTTAGGCTATATTTCTTTGCAATTTTATGTAATATTTTACTTTAAAATGTTTCCTATATGTTTACCAATCTAAATTAAATTGTTTAAAGTGCCCTTATTATGCTTTTTCGATTATATAGCTGTTTGTTAATGTAAAAAGTCTGCAAAGTTGCAGAGATCAAAGTGCACCAGTTATTAGTCCCTTTCACACAGAAATCCCGGTAAATTGGCGGGAAATTACCAGAATTACTTAAATACAAAAATATGCTGTTCACACAAGCAACAGCGTTCTGGCTTTTTACCAGTAAGAAAGCGTTCACACATTAGCAGCAAAATACCGGTAAATTCTGTGATGTCAGTCATCTTTAAATGCTACGCCGTTGTCTTCATTCACCCGCATGAGAAGAAGCGCTTTAGTGTCACTATCTGTTCAATTTGACAACATATTTTGACGTCTGAGTGACAGGCATAACGGATGATCAAACAGAACGCGTGTTTGCTCTTAAAAACACCAGCCGCAGCGCTGATGAATGGAAAAGGAGGCTGGGTCTTGAGCGCAACACGTTGAAAAAGCTGCAAGACATGACGCAATCAATGAGAGCAGAGTACACCGATCACAACAGACTGGGTCATCTGACCAATCAGAGCAGAGAAGACCAATTACAACAGACTGGTCCATCTGACCAACCACAACAGACTGGACCATCTGACCAATCAGAGCAGATTAGACCAATCACAACAGACTGGACCATCTGACCAATCAGAGCAGAGTAGACCAATCACAACAGACTGGACCATCTGACCAATTGGAGCAGAGTAGACCAATCACAACAGACTGGGCCATCTGACCAATCAGAGCAGAGAAGACCAAACACAACAGACTGGGCCATCTGACCAATCGGAGCAGAGTAGACCAATCACAACAGACTGGGCCATCTGACCAATCGGAGCAGAGAAGACCAATCACAACAAACTGGGCCATCTGACCAGTCAGAGCAGAGAAGACCAATCATGACAGACTGGGCCATCTGACCAATCAGAGCAGAGTAGACCAAACACAACAGACTGGGCCATCTGATTAATCAGAGCAGAGTAGACCAATCACAACAGACTGGGCCATCTGACCAATCAGAGCAGAGTAGACCAATCACAACAGAGGGGTTTAGAGATTGTCACACTCCACTACAGGAAGAGAGGAGAACAGACACGAAATGCAGTGAAGCGTCGCCCCAGAGGGGTCTTTATTTTTCCAAGCAGTGCAAAATTAGGTGCAATCAAACTCAGTCTTTGTGTTTTGTGCCGGTGAAGTGTTCTGTAGTGTGAAGTGCAGTTCCTCCTTGTCCCGCGAAGAGAGGAAAGTTTAGCCAACTTAGCTGGGTGATCCACACTCACTTGGGGTAAGTCAATCACTCTCTAGGCCCCAAAAAAAAAAAGCCAAAAAAAAAAAAAAAAAAGAGCCAGAGGTTAGTCACGCACCCAGCGAGAATCCAAACTGCTCTCCTCTATTCTTCCTGGCTGGAGCTTATATCTCCCTCTGAGTGATTGCCTCATGGTCGTCACCTGGGATCGCCAGGTGTTTCCATGATTAGCGTTGCCATGGGTGACGAGTGGGGAGCCAGCACTATCTCGTCACAAGATGTTTAAAATAGTATAATTGGGGAACTTTAAAATTAATGATGGCATATTTTTAACAAGTGAATTTGATTACCACATATTTATGATCAATATTTATTATTTAATAATAGTATATTTTCCCAGTGAATGTTGTAAGATCAGCACTTTTTGTACTTTTCCTTGATTTACCAAGTTGAGATGTATGGAGTACATTTCTACAAATTTTATTTGTAGCTGACAAATATAGGAAAATTATATCAAATGTTGAGACCCATAGCACAAGAAAAAGTAACAAAATGTGTTACAACACTCCCAGTGTCCCCTACTAGTAGCAGTAACAGTAGCCATCCATGATGCAGGGGAAAAATTGTACTATGTAATTCAGTGAGTGCATGCCTGTAGTGTTAAATAATTTAAGAAAGATGTAAAAGTACACTCACTGGCCACTTTATTATGTACACCTCGTTAGTACTTTTGCTTATAGAACTGCCTTAATTCTTTGTGGCATAAATTCAACAAGGTGCTGGAAACATTCCTCAGAGATTTTGATCCATAGTGATAGCATCACACATCACACAGTCGCTGCAGATGTGTCGGCTGCACATCCATGATGCAAATCTCCCATTCCACATCCCAAAGGTGCTCTATTGGATTGAGATCTGGTAACTGTGGAGGCCATTTGAGTATAGTGAACTCACTGTCATGTTCAAGAAACCAGTTTGAGATGATTTGAGTTCTGCGACATGGCACGTTGTCCTGCTGGAAGTAGCCATCAGAAGATGCTACACTGTGGTCATAAAGGGCTGGACATGGTCAGCAACAATACTCAGGTAGGCTGTGGCGTTTAAACGATGCTTAATTGGTACTAAGGTGTGCCAAGTGTGCCCAAAGTGTGCCAAGAAAATATCCTCCACATGATTACACCACCAGCACCATTCTGAACGTTGATGCAAGGCAGGATGGATCCATGCTTTTAAGTTTGTTACGCCAAATTCTGACCCTAACATCTGAAATTGAGACCAGGCAATGTTTTTCCAATCCTCTAATTGTCCAATTTTGGTGAGCTTGTGCCTTTTTAGCCTTAGTTTCCTGTTCTTAGCTGACAAGAGTGGCATTGGTGTGTTCTTCTGCTGCTGTAGCCCATCTGCTTCAAGGTTCGATGTGTTGTGTGTTCAGATATGGTCTTCTGCAGACCTCGGTTGTAACGAGTGGTTATTTGAATTACTTTGGCCTTTCTATCAGCTCGAACCAGTCTGGCCATTCTCCTCTGACCTCTGGTATCAACAAAGCATTTTCACCCACAGATCTGCCACTCACTGGATATTTTCTCTTTTTCGGACCGTTCTCTGTAAACCCTAGAGATGGTTTATGAGTGAAAATCCCAGTAGATCAGCAGTTTCTGAAATACTCAGACTAGCCCGTCTAGCACCAACAACCATGCCACATTCAAAGTCACTTAATTCAACCTTCTTCCCCATTCTGATGCTCAGTTTGAACTTCAGCAGATCGTCTTGACCATGTCTACATGCCTAAATGCATTGAGTTGCTGCCATGTGATTGGCTGACGTTAACAAGCTGTTGAAGTTTACCTAAAGTGGCTGGTCAGTGTACATGAGCTAAATGTTTTTGAACATAATGTTCTGAAACAGTGTTGGATACAAAGAAACGATCAGCTATCTTTGAGGAAAAGTTCCTTATAGTTCACTGCATTTACATGAACTGCAGACTTTTTTTTTTTTTATTAAGCATTTTGTATTGTTTCCCTTACGAAAAAGAAGTATACTTCAAGTTAATTTTATGAAGTATAATGTTCAAGTATATTTTTAAGTATACTTTATGTCGTAAGTATAGTAATATCAATGTGTACTAGTAGTAAACTTGTAAGTGTACTATTTCAATACTGCTTAGGACTAAATTGGCCCACTTGTAGTATATAAAAGTATAAGTTTAAGTGTACTATAAGTGTAACAGTAGTAAACTTTAAGTGCTCAACTAGGTTTCTCATTCGTACTGCATCTGTACTACAAGTGAACTTATAAGTATACTAGTAGTTTACTATTTTAATACAAGTAGTATTTTTTTAGTTTATGAAAGTACACTTTGAAGTGTACTCTCAGTAAACTACTAGTCTAGTAGTTTTTTTTTTTTTTTACTGCTATTATACTTGTAACTTTTCTTTAAGTGAACATAACATTATACTTATAGTTTACTATTTATATATTATTTTTGCACTTTCAGTATACTACTATGTTCAAATGTAGATATACATTTTTTATACTTGAAATATACCTTTAACTGTACTTTAACTAATTTTAAAAACATTTTACTATAGCTTTGTGCATTCTTTTTTATCAACACTTGAATGTGGGTAAGTTTCATAAAGAAAGGCAACATTTTAAACAAAAAGTTGAGAAAATCGCATTTTAGTCAAAGACTTTATCCAGATCAGATTCAGAGCGATGATCAAAACACAGATGAGTAGATTGTCCATCAACACCCCCAAAGCTTCACAGTAGTTTCCTCTTCATGGGTTCGACATTTCATTAGGTAACATTAACAATCTTCTATCACTTGTTTCTGCTTCTTATTCTCCTGTATTTTAATCTGGAGATTCTGTACTAGAAGATGTGTCATAGCGCCCCCTACTGTATCATTTTTTAATTATTTAATTAAAGTAAAAGTAAAGTTAAAGTAAATTAAGTAAATTCCTATGTACACTACCAGTATACACAAAAGATTAAGTACAAGTATAGGCCAAATACAGTGGGGAGAACAAGTATTTGATACACTGCAGATTTTGCAGGTTTTCCTACTTACAAAGCATGTAGAGGTCTGTAATTTTTATCATACACTTCAACTGTGAGAGACAGAATCTAAAACAAAAATCCAGAAAATCACATTTGTATGATTTTTAAATAATTAATTTGCATTTTATTGCATGATATAAGTATTTGATCACCTACTAACCAGTAAGAATTCCGGCTCTCACAGACCTGTTAGTTTTTCTTTAAGAAGCCCTCCTGTTCTCCACTCATTACCTGTATTAACTGCACCTGTTTGAACTCATTACCTGTATAAAAGACACCTGTCCACACACTCAATCAAACAGACTCCAACCTCTCCACAATGGCCAAGACCAGAGAGCTGTGTAAGGACATCAGGGATAAAATTGTAGACCTGCACAAGGCTGGGATGGGCTACAGGACAATAGGCAAGCAGCTTGGTGAGAAGGCAACAACTGTTGGCGCAATTATTAGAAAATGGAAGAAGTTCAAGATGACGGTCAGTCTCCCTTGGTCTGGGGCACCATGCAAGATCTCACCTCGTGGGGCATCAATGATCATGAGGAAGGTGAGGGATCAGCCCAGAACTACACGGCAGGACCTGGTCAATGACCTGAAGAGAGCTGGGACCACAGTCTCAAAGAAAACCATTAGTAACACACTACGCCGTCATGGATTAAAATCCTGCAGCGCACACAAGGTCCCCCTGCTCAAGTCAGCGCATGTCCAGGCCTGTCTGAAGTTTGCCAATGACCATCTGGATGATCCAGAGGAGGAATGGGAGAAGGTCATGTGGTCTGAGGAGACAAAAATAGAGCTTTTTGGTCTAAACTCCACTCGCCGTGTTTGGAGGAAGAAGAAGGATGAGTACAACCCCAAGAACACCATCCCAACCGTGAAGCATGGAGGTGGAAACATCATTCTTTGGGGATGGTTTTCTGCAAAGGGGACAGGACGACTGCACCGTATTGAGGGGAGGATGGATGGGGCCATGTATCGCGAGATCTTGGCCAACAACCTCCTTCCCTCAGTAAGAGCATTGAAGATGGGTCGTGGCTGGGTCTTCCAGCATGACAACGACCCGAAACACACAGCCAGGGCAACTAAGGAGTGGCTCCGTAAGAATCATCTCAAGGTCCTGGAGTGGCCTAGCCAGTCTCCAGACCTGAACCCAATAGAAAATCTTTGGAGGGAGCTGAAAGTCCGTATTGCCCAGCGACAGCCCCGAAACCTGAAGGATCTGGAGAAGGTCTGTATGGAGGAGTGGGCCAAAATCCCTGCTGCAGTGTGTGCAAACCTGGTCAAGAACTACAGGAAACGTATGATCTCTGTAATTGCAAACAAAGGTTTCTGTACCAAATATTAAGTTCTGCTTTTCTGATGTATCAAATACTTATGTCATGCAATAAAATGCAAATTAATTGCTTAAAAATCATACAATGTGATTTTCTGGATTTTTGTCTCTCACAGTTGAAGAGAACCTATGATAAAAATTACAGACCTCTACATGCTTTGTAAGTGGGCAAACCTGCAAAATCGGCAGTGTATCAAATACTTGTTCTCCCCACTGTATACTTAAACCTTTCTGTCAGTATAAGTCCAGTATAGCCTAAATAGATTGTTTTTAAATAAATTAGTTATAATTAATTATTAAACAGTAATACTGAGCTCAGTGTTAAGATCTGCTTGGTATCCTGCAGTAATTAGAACCACAGAGACACTTGATTGACAGTTCTAACACGTCAATGTCTAGTTCACATACACTTACCTTGTATCACCCCATGCATCGTGTGCGTATAAACGGATATTCGCAATGAATGATATTTTCATATGCAAAGCCTACTGGTAACTGCTTTTTTATACAGATCAATCCAAATTGATCCAATCGATCCAAAACAAAACTAATCCTCTAATCTGTATTCAGGAAAAAAAATATTTTAATTGGTCACAGCATGTGACCACCATATTGTGAGACAAGGATTTGAAGACGGCAAAAACCCAATGTTTCAATAACTAATATTCTCTTGTTTTATAATGCATTAAATATTTCAAAATATATTATTTTATATTAGATAGTAAGATATATTGTTGGGGGTAACACATGCATTACATGATCAGATTATTATTTTTTAAATATAATGAGTAAAGTAACGCATTACTTTTTAATTGAGTTACTTAAAAAAAACGTTTACTTTTATATAAAATACAATATAAAACTGAATTACTGAATTACTACTGAATTAAAATTCTCTCTATTCCCCATAGCATAGTCAAATGATCAGAATATAATAATATAATAAACAAATGTGTTTGTTATATAGATGTATGTTATATAGGCTATGTTGTTAAAAGCATTACTGCGTTAAACACTTGCAAAAAAGAACTTCTCAGTAATAAAGGTGTTTAGGCCTGAAAGAGAGCAAGGTGAGAAAAAGTAACGCAAA
Organism: Coreius guichenoti; assembly: GCA_039654105.1. NCBI lineage: Eukaryota > Metazoa > Chordata > Actinopteri > Cypriniformes > Gobionidae > Coreius > Coreius guichenoti. The sequence continues at coordinate 12,138,323 of CM077190.1, read as the reverse complement.
AGTAACGTAACACATTACTTTCTATAAAAAGTAACTAGGCAAAGTATTTAGTTACTTTTTTAGGGAGTAGCACAGTATTGTAATGCACTTACACCTGCAAGGCCTGGAAGAGAGCAAAAAAGGTGAGAAAAAGTAATTCAAAAGTAATCTAACATTACTTTCTATAAAAAGTAACTAAGAAGGAAGTTCCAACTCTTAAAATATGGCTGACAGAGTTGACTGGTACACTACATTTAGAAAGAATTAGGTATACCCTAAAAGATAAATTTTGTTATTTGAAAAAGTTTGGTCCCCTTTTATTTCTTTTCTGCAAACTTGTGATTAATGTTTATTATGCCTCCATTACCTGCTTTTACCACTGGATAGCAGTTTTGGGTTGAGGTTGTGGGTGGGGTTGGATGGGTTTTCTGTCCATTTTTTTTCCCCCCTAATTATTATACCTATTTAAATTTTCTGTTAATTATTATTACCTTATGTCTTCTTTTCATGCATATTTGTTAGGATGTACATTTTATTTGTTTACATTTAAAAAAAAATTGTAGTTTGATCTTCTGCTGAAATACCAAATAAAAACATTTAAACACATAAAAAGTAACTAAGCAAAGTGTTTAATTACTTTTTTTAGGGAGTAACACAGTGTTGTATTGCACTTACACCTGAAAGGCCTGGAAGAGAGCAAGCCTCGGAAAGATGAAAAAAAGTAACTCAAAAGTAACGTAACACATTACTTTCTATAAAAAGTAACTAAACAAAGTATTTAGTTACTTTTTTAGGGAGTAACACAGTGTTGTATTGCACTTACACCTGAAAGGCCTGGAAGAGAGCAAGCCTCGGAAAGATGAAAAAAAGTAACTCAAAAGTAACGTAACACATTACTTTCTATAAAAAGTAACTAAACAAAGTATTTAGTTACTTTTTTAGGGAGTAACACAGTATTGTATTGCACTTACACCTGCAAGGCCTGGAAGAGAGCAAGCCTCTGAAAAGGTGAGAAAAAGTAACTCAAAAGTAACGTAACACATTACTTTCTATAAAAAGTAACTAAGCACCATATTTATATAGCATATAGTAACAGTATTTTAAAGCATTACTTTTAAAAGTAACTTTCCCTACAAACGAGTTCTCATTCAGTCGGTCACTTCCGACGCCACGTCGGAGAACGACGAATAGGAATCTCACTCGCGAGAGCCAATCTACTTCGAGTGTAACTAAACGAGCCAATGCACATGGCATGCACCAGGTGCTCATGCCATGCAGCGCGGGTATAAACGAGACACAGGTGCTTGCATCAAATTAGCTTTTTGCTTCAGAGCCGAGTAGGTAAATGGTTCGTCCAGATATCACTCTCTTCTACACAGTGAAACTGACTGAAGCCTGCCTTTTTGAAGCGATCTCTTCAGTCGGTGTTGGTGTGACGGCACAGCAGCGGGTCGTGTGGTTCTTTGATCATCTCTCTTTTTGTTTTATAGAGCAAACACAAAGGCTGTTCTCACAGGTGGTTCGGTGCGCTAGGTGGAGAGCGATGAAAAGCCGTGCTTACGGCTGGTAAGAGAGCGCCTTCGTGAGAAAAAGTGCACACGTCAGGCTGCACTATTCCCTGACTGTGTCTCCGCGACCCTTCCCCCTGCGTGCTTAAGCACCAAGGAGAGCGTCCTTCTAAAAGAGCTTACACAGACAGAGCTTGCGTCTTTTTCACGATGACATTCTATCTGTGTGTTTCTGGATGCGGTGGTTACCTGTCACCGAGGGATGGTCACCAGCGCTGTATCTCGTGTTTGGGCGTTCAGCACGCTGAGGCAGCGCTGGTGGATGACTCATGTTCTCACTGCGGGAACATGACCATCTTGGAGTTGCGGTCGAGACTCCATCTCGCAAGGGGTGGAGTCCCTGTGCCTCTGCCTCGATCTAACCCTCCACAGAGGGTTACTTCAGGCAGTAGAGCGGGTGATTTGAGGGTTATGGTGACCCTCACTCCTCCCGCACTTCGCAGCCAGTAGAGCTGCCGTCGGAACGCGGTGGGCCACCCACGAGGTGTGTACCATCCGTATCCTTCGGGGCTCCTCTTGATGATCAGATGTCTATCGCTGCATCGGAGGGAGGGTCAGAATTTTCTGGAGATGACGTGTCGGCGCAGGGGGCTCCTTCGGGAAGATCCGCTGTGCCCGATACGGATCCAGAAATGATGGCCATGCTTTCCTGGGCCGCTGAGAGAGTCGGGCTCGTGTGGAACCCTCCACCTTGTCACGAACCCTTGAGGCTGGACGATTGGTTTCTCGGGGTGGCCCGTGCTGGTTCTCAGCGCCCCACCCCGGTTCCTTTCTTTCTGGAGGTGCACGAGGAGCTCACCAGGTCGTGGACGGCACCTTTTACTGCCCGAAACCGGCCTAGTGGATCCTCCTCCCTCACCACCCTCGATGGCGGACCTGCAAAGGGTTACATGCAGATTCCTCCCGTGGAACGGGCCGTTGCTATGCAACTGTGCCCTAACTCCACATCCAGGGGGAACCCATGTCTCCCCTCCCGGGCCTGTAGGTACTCGTCTGATCTGATCGGAAAGGCCTACCAGGCTTGTGGAGACGCTGGGTCCGCCTTACACGCTATGGCGTTGTTGCAGGTCCATCAGGCCCAGGCACTGAAGACCTTGCACGAGGGTGGTCACGATCCCGCAGTTCTGCTCGAACTGAGAACTGCAACGGACCTCGCGCTTCGTGCGACAAAGGTTACGGCGCGGGCAGTGGGTCATACGATATCCACGATGGTGGTCCAGTCGATGCTGAACTGCCTGAACACGTTTCAAGGCAGGATGGCGGTCCCACTGAAACAATTTCAGAGGCTCCTGGGGCATATGGTGGCCACGGCGCCAGTAACACCGCTCGGCCTGCTTCATATGAGACTGCTTCAGTATTGGCTTTACGGCCGGGTCCTGAGATGGGCGTGGCAACGCGGCACTCACCGGGTAAGTATCAGCCCGGCCTGCTGCCAAACCTTCAGCCCGTGGTCAGACCCCTTGTTCCTTCGGGCTGGGGTGCCCTTGGAACAGGTGTCCAGGCATGCTGTGGTTTTCACGGATGCCTCTGCCATGGGCTGGGGGGCCACGTACAACGGGCATGCAGTTTCAGGGGTTTGGATGGGCCCGCATCTGCATTGGCACATCAACTGCCTCGAGTTGCTAGCAGTACATCTTGCACTGAGCCACCTCAAAAGGCTGTTACGGGGCAAAGATGTATTGGTCCGTACGGACAACTCTGCGACCGTTGCGTACATCAACCGACAAGGTGGTCTGTGCTCCCGTCGCATGTCACAACTCACCCGCCATCTCCTCCTCTGGAGTCAGAAGTGTCTGAGGTCGCTTCGGGCCATTCATGTCCCTGGTGTGCGCAACCGTGTGGCCGACGAGCTGTCACGAGCTGTGCTCCCGGGAGAATGGCGACTCCACCCCCAGGTGGTCCAGCTGATCTGGAGACAGTTCGGGGTGGCACAGGACGACCTGTTTGCTTCCCCAGAAACATCCCACTGCCAGTGGTTTTATTCACTGACCGAGGGCACACTCGGCACGGATTCACTCGCGCACAGCTGGTCCCGGGGCCTGTGCAAATATGCATTTCCCCCAGTGAGCCTACTTGCACAGACACTGTGCAAGGTCAGGGAAGACGAGGAGCAGGTCCTGTTGGTGGCGCCGTACTGGCCCAACCGGACTTGGTTCCTGGAGCTTATGTTCCAGACCTCTGGAAACTTCATGTCTGGTCCCTGGACGGGACGCAGAGGTTCTAGGTGACTTACCCCAAGAGGTAGTTAACACCATCACTTCGGCACGAGCACCGTCTACGAGACAGGCTTATGCCTCGAAGTGGAACCTGTTCGTCGAGTGGTGTTCTTCTTGCCGAGAAGACCCCCGAAGATGTTCGATCACGTCTGTGCTTTCCTTCCTGCAACAGGGGTTGGAGCGTAGGCTGTTGTCCTCCACCCTCAAAGTCTATGTTGCTGCAATATCCGCCTATCACGATCACATAGAAGGTAAGTCGGTTGGGAAGCACGACCTGGTCGTCAGGTTCCTCAGGGGGGCGAGACGATTAAATCCTCCTCGACCTCCCTTCATACCCTCTTAGGATCTTGCTCTGGTGCTCCGAGCACTTCAGAATGCCCCATTTGAGCCTTTGCAGTCGGCAGAGCTAAAGATTCTGTCTATGAAGACTTTGCTGTTGGCTGCACTGGCCTCCATCAAGAGGGTAGGGGACCTGCAGGCATTTTCGGTCGATGAATCGTGCCTAGAGTTCGGGCCGGGTGACTCCCACTTGGTACTAAGACCCCGGCCTGGCTATGTGCCCAAGGTTCCCACCACTCCCTTCAGGGACCAGGTGGTGAACCTGCAAGTACTGCCCTTCGAGGAGGCAGACCCAGCCCTAGCTTTGCTCTGTCCCGTCCGCGCTCTGCGGATCTACGTGGATAGAACGCAAAGCTTCAGGACCTCAGATCAGCTCTTTGTCTGTCACGGAGGCCAGCAGAAGGGAAAGGCTGTCTCCAAGCAGAGGATGGCCCACTGGATAGTGGATGCCATCACCTTGGCTTACCAAGCACAAGGTGTGCCCTGTCCACTCGGGGTGCGAGCACACTCTACTAGAAGTGTTGCATCCTCCTGGGCGCTGGGACGTGGCGCCTCGCTGTCAGACGTCTGTAGAGCTGCGGGCTGGGCGACACCAAACACATTCGCTAGATTCTATAGCCTATGTGTAGAGCTGGTTTCCTCCTGTGTTCTCACCTCAAACGGGTAGAAGCACTGAGAGGCCCTGGCTCTTGTCGGCTTGCTGCGCTATGGCGCTTATATTCTCCAGAAGCAAACTCTGTCGAGTCCTCCATCACCTCTCGGTGCCGGACGTGGCGGAGCGTCTGGAATCAGACCCTTTGCCGCTGAATCCTGGAGAACCGGTACTGGGCTGGGGTTATATGAGTGACCCTGCGGGGATCCCATATATTTTTCCACGATCGCTCCTAACGGAAGCCCGTGTCTTTCCCTTGGGAGAGCCCCCCCCTTCAGTGGGGCTGGAGCCCCCTCTCGGTTGCGGGCTACGGCTCTCTGTGTGAGCCCCTTCTCATCAGGTAAGAGAGCTCAGGAGGCTCACACAGGGCACTGAAAGGGGGCAGAGGCGCAAAGAGGCGCTTTGGTAGGGATTCCTATTCGTCGGTCTCCGACATGGCGTCAGAAGTGACCGACTGAATGGGAACGTCTCGGTTACGTATGTAACCCTCGTTCCCTGAAGGAGGGAACGTAGACGCCACATCCCGTCGCCATGTCCTCTGTACCCTGCTGGGGTGCCAGTTACCTACTCGGCTCCTCAGCAAAAAAGCTAATTTGATGCAAGCGCCTGTGTCTCATTTATACCCGTGCTGCCTGGCATGAGCACCTGGTGCAATCATTGCATGCCAATGTGCATTGGCTCGTTTAGTTACACTCGAAGTAGATTGGCTCTCGCGAGCGAGATTCCTATTCGTAGGTCTCCGACGTGGCGTCTCCGTTCCCTCCTTCAGGGAACGAGGGTTTTATATATGTAACCGAGACGGTATGCACCAAAGGTAATATTATAACTGACAGAGGTTGAACAATATTTAAAGGCTAACAGTAAACTCAATAAGAGATAATACAACCGAATAGCTGATAAACAATAAATGTCACTGCATGATGATCTATAAACGAGATGAGTCACAGTCCATCAGACTGCTATAAAAGCTAAATAATAGGAATGGGCGATATGTATATGTATATATATCACAATATTTTCACAAACAAAGTGGTCTGTTAATATCCTTCACACCTTTTCTTATATTAACTCATTCCCTAATAGCTTCCAAAGGAAACATACTTATATCTTTGAACCACAGAAGCATTTTCAATAAGAATTTGTTTGTGCATGCTCTCGAAAATCAACATTTTATCTGATGTTGCTTAGCCTATTGACAAGCAGTTTGTCAATGAGTCTATTACACAACTCTCCCATGATGCTCAGCAGACTAAACAATGTAAACAGCACAGCAGTCAGCTTCTGAAAGTGAAAACCTATTAATTTCTCCCAAAGAGAAACAGACTTTGTGTAATAAAGTACAAACGCACCAAGATAGATGTACCATGAGCTCTGAAGTTGTTAAGTGATTATATACTGTATGCTTCTGTAGGAGCAACAATGTGAAATTTAAACTTTTCAAACATTTTTAATAATTGTTTGATTGCCAGATTCCTGGTTCTGCACTACCTCTACCATACTATCACTATTACTGGAGAAGATCTGCTAATAATATTGAAATGTGATACACCATGATATAATCAAGTTTCTCGGCCGGCACTCTCAAATAACTTCAGTATTATTATTATTAATCTTTTATCTTATATCTCTTATCGAAAATGTAATTAAATATTATATGTATGTAATTTCCTGTGACCGCAAAGCTGAATTTTCAGCATCATTACCCCAGTCTTCACTGTCACGTGATCCTTCAGAAATCATTCTAATATGCTGATTTGCTGCACAAGAAACATTTCTGATTATTATCAATGTTGAAAACAGTTGTGCTGCTCTTTTTTGTGGAAACTGTGATACTTTTTTTTCCAGGAGTCTTTGATGAATATAGAAAGTTCAAAAGAACATAATTTATTTGAAATAGTAAAGACATTTATAATGTTAAAAAAATTGCCTCTTTTGATCAATTTAATGCATGCTTGCTAAATAAAAGTATTCATAAAAAAAAAAAGTTACTTACCCCAAACCTTTGAGTGGTATAGTATCACGGTTTCCACAAAAATATAAAGCTGCACAACTGTCATTAACTATGGTGGCCCAGTAGTGCACAACACAACGAAATTAAGCCACAACACAAGGAATCAAGCCACAACACAACGGAAATGCTCCCGACCACTAGGGGGCTCTCGGAGCGCAGTAAAGTTAGTTTTCCTTGCCACTGTTCTATAGATTCGGCAGTCTTACAAAGATATCAATACCACAATTAATTTTAACAGTATGTAACCATTGTATATCGACATGAAATATTAATTCAAAATCACCTACATGCATTATAGCTGCATATTATACTCGAGAATGCTTTGACCCGTTACCATGGCGCATGATGCCTAAGGGAACGTCTGCCAATTCCACCATGTGTTTGAAACGTATAATTTGTATTAATTAAAACATTTTTTAACAAATTTTAACATTTAAAAACAGACATGTTCAAATTTCAAAGCTTGATTGTATTGGTAAGACTGACTCAGTAATGCACAACACAGCTTTGGAATTTGAACATATTATAATAAATTATACGTTTCAACCACATGGTGGAATTGGCAGACGTTCCCTTAGGCATCATGCGCCGTGGTAGCACGTCAAAGCATTCTTGAAAAAATAAGTAGCTATAATGCATGTAGGTGATTTTGAATTAATATTTCATGTCGATATACAATGGTTACATACACTTAAACTGATCGTAGTATTGATATCTTTGTAAGACTGCCGAATCTATAGAATCTATCACCTTCGAGTTCTTACTAAAAAACGAGCCAATGGCAAGGAATTGCCATGGGTCTGCGGAATTTGCATAGCGTAACTCCGCCCCACTGCATGGGTATATAAGGAAGGACGCTGGCAATCTCGCATTATGTTACCTGCTGAGGAGCCAAGACTGAACTCCCGGCCGTTCCAGGGGTACAGCGGAAGAGGCAGAGGGACGTAACATCTCTGTTCCCTCCTCAGGGAACGAGGGTTACATACGTAACCGAGACGTTCCCTTTCATTCAGTCACTCCGAGTTACGTCAGTGACTGACGAAATGGGGGTCCAATCTAATCACGCGACCACGGCTGTCTTCCAGTGCCCTGCGCAAGTCTGAGCTCCCTGTCGTGAGACTAGCACGGATGAAGGACTCAACTTAACACAGGAATACCAAGGTACACTGGCATGCACTCTGGTGTCGGCATCAACAGTGCTGGAGGAACTCAGGGCTTCAGAGGAGGAAACCCACCTGAGGAAATATCGCACGTATCCAGTCCGTGGAGTGGAATGGCGAGCAAGCGATGACACCGAGCAGGTCCTAGTTACTGGCTATTGGAAGCGAGTATACGGGAGGACACTGGCTCCACTTGGAGATTATAGAATCTCGCGAATGTATTGGGTGTCTCCCAGCCTGCAGCTCTGCAGATGTCTGTTAGCGAGGTGCCATGCGCTAGAGCCCAGGAGGAGGCCACACTCCAGGTGGAGTGTGCCCTCACCCCTAGGGGGCATGGACGACCCTGCATCTGGTAAGCCAAGACAATGGCGTCCACTATCCAGTGAGACAACCTTTGCTTGGAGAGAGCCTTTCCCTTCAGCTTCCCACCATAACAGACAAAGAGCTGGTCTGAGGTCCTGAACACTGCGTTCTGTCTACGTAAGCACAGAGGGCGCGTACTGGACAGAGCAGTGCCAAGGCTGGGTCTGCCTCCTCCAAGGGCAGCGCTTGCAGGTTCACTACCTGATCTCTGAAAGGAGTGGGAACCTTGGGCACGTATCCAGGCCGGGGTCTCAGGATCATGTGAGAGTTAGCCACCCCGAATTCCAGGCACGCTTCGTCAACCGAAAATGCCTGCAGGTCCCCTACCCTCTTGATGGAGGCCAAAGCAACCAGGAGCGCTGTCTTCATAGACAGGAACTTAAGCTCCAACGACCACAAAGGCTCAAAGGGAGCTCTCTGCAGGGCAGATAATACCACTGCGAGGTCCCAAGAGGGTATGAGAGGAGAGTGAGGAGGATTTAATCTCCTTGCCTCCCTCAGGAACCTGACGACCAGGTCGTGCTGACCCACCGTTTTCGACTCCACAAGGTCGTGGTGCGCAGAAATAGCGGCCACGTAAACCTTCAGGGTCGAAGGAGACAGCCTTCGTTCCAACCCTTCTTGGAGGAAGAAAAGCACGGACCTGATCAGACATTTTCTGGGGTCTTCTCGGTGAGAAGAACACCAGGTGACGAAGAGGTTTCACTTCAATGCATGGGCTTGTCTCGTGGACAAAGCCGTAGTGGAAGTGATGGTAGCCACCACCTGTGGTGGTAGGGTACTCAAACCTGCCGCGTCCTGTCCAGGACCCACACGTGCAGGTTCCATAGATCGGGACGTGGGTGCCAGAGGGTGCCCGTCTCTGAGAAAGGAGGTCCTTCCTCAGAGGAATTGGCCAGGGAGGGGCGGTCGCAAGGAGCACCAGTTCGGAGAACCAAGTCCGGTTGGGCCAATGAGGCGCAACCAAAAGGACCTGCTCCTCGTCCTCCCTGATCTTGCACAGGGTCTGTGCAAGAAGGCTTACTGGGGGAAATGCATACTTGCGGAGGCCCCGTGGCCAGCTGTGTGCTAGTAAAACAAGCGGCATTGGGAAGAGTCGTGGGAAGCAAACAGATCTACCTGTGCGCCGCCAAACTGTTCCCAAATCAGCTGAACCGTCTGGGGAGTCTCCATTCCCCTGGAAGTGGCTGAAACTGTGAGAGCTCGTCGGTTGCACGATTCAGGTCTCCCGGGATGTGAATGGCACGAATTATGCTTCTGACTCCATATGAGGAGATGGCGAGTTGCGACACACGGCGGGAGCGTAGACCACCTTGTCGGTTGATGTACGCTACTGTGGCCGTGTTGTCTGACCGGACTAGTACGTGTTGGCCCTTGAACAACGCCCGGAAGCGGTGCAGAGCGAAGCATACTGCCAGCAACTCGAGGCAACTGCGTCCTGTCCAGGAGCCCGCGGCAGCATGCCCATTGCACATGGCACCCCAGCCCATGGCAGAGGCATCTGTTGATACAACAACATGCCTGGAAACTCGTTCTAAGGGCACTCCGGCCCGTAGAAAGGAAAGGTTCGACCACGGGGTGAAGGTCTGACGGCAGGCCCGAGTCACTGGTACCCGGAGCGTCCCTGGTTGCCATGCCCATCTCGGGACTTGATCGCGAAGCCAGTGCTGAAGCGGTCTCATATGAAGCAGTCCTGAGCGGCGTGAACGCCGCTGCGGATGCCATATGCCCCAGGAGCCTCGGAAATAACTTCAGTGGAACCGCACTCTTGCCCTCGAATTGACGCAGGCAAGTCAGCAGTGACTGCGCGCGCTCGCTCGTAAGCTGCATGTACATGGCGACCGAGTCGATTTCCATACAGAGAAAAGAGATCCTCTGCACTGGGGAGAGTTTGATTTTTTCTCAGTTGACCCGAAGGCCCAGACGGGCGAGGTGCTGGAGCACCAGGTCCCTGTGTTCGCAAACCTGGTCTCGAGAGTGAGCTAGTATCAGCCAGTCGTTGAGATAGTTCAGGATGCGAACCCCGTGTTGCCTGAGTGGCACAAGGGCTGCCTCGACGACTTTCGTGAGGACTCGAGGAGACAGGGCTAACCCGAATTGGAGTACCGTGTACTGGTATGCCTGCCCCTCGAAAGCAAACCGTAGAAACGGTCTGTGTCAAGGAAGAATAGAGACATGAAAGTATGTGTCCTTCAGGTCGATCGCTGCAAACCAATCCAATGGACGAACTCATTCGAAAATGCGTTTGGCTGTCAACATCTTGAATGGAAGCCTGTGAAGGATTTGGTTCAAGACACGCAGGTCCAGGATTGGTCGTAACCCATTGGTTTTCTTGGGTACAATGAAGTATGGGCTGTAGAAGCCGGACTTCATTTCGGCTGGAGGGACGATCTCGATCGCACCCTTCGCCAGCAAGGTAGCGACCTCCGCACGCATGACAGGGGCATTGCCACCTACCATGGTATAGCGGACTCCCCGGAAGTGGGGAGGAGACCGTGCAAACTGAATCGCATAGCTGAGCCTGATGGTTCTCGGCGGGCCAGCGGGACAGGTTGGGAAGCTCTAGCCAGGCTCTCAAGAACTGAACCAGCGGGGTCATGCGGACCACAGACGTACCCTGGGTGAGGCAGCGAAGCGGAGTGACCGGCCCAGACGTGGGAGGCGGAGCGTCCCAGTGTGGGGGCACGGTCATCTGCCGCGTCCTGACAGAGGAGACCATGGAAGGACATGCGTTCCACTGGGGTCTGCTCTGACAGGGGTTTAATGGCCTCAGTCTGCTTCTGGGTGGCCGAGAACTGTTGGGCGAACTGGGTTCTCTCAGCCTCTCTCATATCGGCCAGGTTGAGCCACAAGTGTCTTTCCTGGACCACAGCTGTGGACATCACCTGACTCAGGGAGCGTGCGGTCACCTTCGTCGTCCGGAGGGCGAGGTCAGTGGCGGCACGCAGATCATCTATGAGCCCTGGGTCAGTTCTACTCTCGTGCATGTCCCTGAGCATCCTGGCCTGGTAGACCTGAAGGATGGCCATGGCATGCAGTGAGCTCTGTAGGACTTCATCACCAAGGTAGACGAGAACCTACAGGCCTTGGAAGGGTGCTTAGGATCACCGCGCCATGTTGAAGCACTCTGCGGACACAGTTGCATCACAACAGAGCGTTCAACAGGGGGGACCCCAGTGTACCCTTTAGCCGCGGCCCTGTCGAGGGTAGAGAAGGTGGAGGAGGCTGGCGAACGATCACGGGAAGACAACGGGCCCCAAAAAACCAATCATCCAGCCATGAGCGCTAGGGACAGGGCGGAGGGTTACACTCCAGCCCGATGCTCGCTGCTTCCCGAGATAACATGGCTGTCAACTCTGGGTCAGACATATCTGGGACACACAAATGTCTGCTTGAGCACGTCGAGACAGTCCCTTACGTCCCTCTGCCCCATCAGACAGTGACAGAGATCAACCGCACCCAGAAGTGCACGGGCGAGACATCTTTGAAAAGACGTGCCATGCGCAAGCTCTTTTGTGAGAAGAAGCTCTGCAGAGTGTTGAAGCGCCCAGAGAAACACACAGCTGTTACAGATCACTGCACAGACCAGCAGGCAGGCAATGCGGAATCGCTGGAACGCGCTGTCACACCAACACACTGGAGAACCGATCGTCTCGAAGAACTGAAGAGAGAACTCAGAATTCAGGCTTGCAGGAGTGAAAAGATGCTCTTGGCTCCGAAGCAGAAACATAATGCAAGATTGCCAGCGTCCTTCCTTATATACCCACGCGGTGGGGCGGAGTTACGCTATGCAAACTCCGCAGACCCTTCCTTGCCATTGGCTCGTTTTGTAAGAACTCGAAGGTGATAGGCTTCTAAGCGAAACCCCCATTTCGTCAGTCACTGATGTAACTCGGAGTGACTGAACGAAAGGGAACTGCTTTTCTGTATTTGGTTGTGTTGTGAACTTTTGCAGCGCGTTTCTGTATATGGTTGTGTTGTGAACTTTTGCAGCACATTTTTGTATTTGGTTGTGTTGTGAACTTTTGCAGTGCTTTTCTGTATTTGGTTGTGTTGTGAATTTTTGCAGCACATGTGTTGTAAAACTGATGAAGATGTTTTCTTAATTTGCTGGTGTTTTTTCTATTTGCAACATGTTGAGCTCTCTCGGCCACCATACTTTTCCGTTGTGTTGTGGCTTGATTTTGTTGTGTTGTGGCTTGATTTTGCTGTGTTGTGAATATATGTTTGCTTTTTAAATTTCGTTGTGTTGTGCACTACTGGGCCACCGTAATTAACACTGATGATGATGATAATCTTAAGCAGCAAATCAGCATATTTTAATGATTTCTGAAGGATCATGTGACACTGAAGACTGGAGTAATGATGCTGAAAATTCAGCTTTGAATAGCTTTTCAGCTTTCGAATTAAATTACAATTTAAAATATATTAAAATATACATTATACAAAATGATATGGCATTTTATACTTATCATTGACTTTTATATTTTACTGTTGTTGTTTTTTTTCCCCTGTTACAGCAATCACAATGTTGTGTGGGACAAGTAGTTTGTTCCCTCATCAGAAGCATTAAGTAATTTTAAGCAACCAAAGTAACCAAAGTAATTTTTGCTTCAAATCAAAATCTGTCATGTGGTGACTCATCTCAGAGATGGCTGATTTGGTTTATGACTAGAACTCTTCATTGAAAATGTTTAATGCCTTTGAGGAAAATTAATGAGATAAATTCCTCCGTAGCCACGGCTTCTTAAAAGGTAGGCGGTCACTGTAACACTCTGTTGAAGAGAGAATAACAGTATGCTGCTGGTGTATTGGTGAGAACAGCTTTTTATGTTTTATATTTAGATGTTAATCTAAGAATGAGCTTACGCATCTGAGATGCACATGTTTACTGAGAGTGCCCAGGATGAGCTAATTCTCACAAAGGCAGGGATGAATTCATCCCGTAGAATGAATTTACTGTACAAAACGGCACAGTCTTATACAGCCTCGCAATAAAAAAGCAGCCAAGCAAAGTCCCGGCAGATTTATAGCCACCATCACTGGATCAACCTTTCACGCCTTTCACCTCCACGGTGAGCATGTGTTTTTGCAATCCCCTGGATGGTGCGGAGAGAATGCATTGAGACTTTAACCATTCAAGACAGTGTTAGTGGATACATGACAGCTACATTTCTCACTACAGTTGTTTGTAAATACCTTTGTACAAGCCTTTTTATCCCAAGACTCTTGCCACAGGCACACTTGAGTTGATCTTGTGTTCTGTATTTAAACCCTTATTATTTCAAACTTGGTAGACGACTGCTGTTTAATTGACTCTGCATTCAGAACAAGCAAAACTGGCTTGATTTATAGTCAATTGTTGAGTGCTCTGAGAGAGGAAAGGCCCTAGGAAAAAATATAGCTCAGTAATAAAATATCACCTCTGCAGGGCGATATTCTGTGAGGCAGATTAGTAGGAGTTTTATAAAGAGGTCTGTACTGACATGAACTGCACATGCATTAGGCATTGAATCCATTCATGAGGGGAGCTGAAATCTCTGGCTTTACTCCAGTCAAAGGAAATCTTCTGGAATTTTTTTTTTTTATCCATTTGGCATAATCAGAATTAGATAACATGCATGTCAAATCGCTTCCTTTCATTGACATGGATTTTGAGTTGGATTCTGCCATTATGCAGTAATGCATAATAATTTCATGGTCATGCGATTATTGAATAAATCACACGGGTGGATCGACTACATACTGTAGTTCCAGTTTTCTATGCTGACTGATCTTTTTCTAACAAGCATTAGTCTTTAAATATTTAGCTTCTGTGTATGTTCATACATTTTTGATACTATATTTACATCATGTCTTTTTGCTGTGTATGTGTGCAGTCTAATGAAAGATGTTAGAATTTAAACATTGCAATATAATATCCCATTAATGACTTCTTTATATTGATTAAAGTCATGAGGAAAAATTAATGTACTTTTCATTGTTGTTTTTTTTACTGTAAATTATATATTTACTGTTACTTACCGTAAAATGACATTTTGGTGGTATACTGATCGTTTTAACCTCCTCAGTCCCAAGTTGGAAAAGCTTCATAAACAAACAATGTTTAGTTATGGTTAAATGTTAAAAAGCCCCTATTATGGATTTTTGAAAATTACCTTTCATGTAGTGTGTAACATAGTTCTAAGTGAATGAAAACATCCTGCAAAGTTTTAAATCTGAAAGTGCACCGTATATAAAGTTATTGTCTCTCAAAAGTAAGAGTCGACTCTGAGTCAATTGAACGAATCGTTTTTCAAACGAGTCGCAAGCCGTTTCGTTGTGACGTCAAGACGAAACATTAGCATATTGCATCCACTTATTGCGCGCGCACGCCGCTCAGAGACCAGGGAAACCTTGAACACTGCAGCGGATATTGGATAGCAAAATGAAGACGCTGTGCTCTACAATGTGTTTATTGTGTTTCATATTGTGTAAGTATCTGGCTACTGAAATACTACTGTAAATCAGCTGTGGGCTGCAGTATTACCTAAAACTGTGTCTATTAATGCAAATTGTCTGTCATTCTTAGTACTTTGAGTAAAGATAAAGGATGGAGCAAGATTTGTTTTGCAAACGTCAATGTTACATTAGTCATTCATGTTAGCGCTGGGCTAATGTATGCACTGTTATTGATACAGTTCACGCATGTGCACCGCAATACATTAGACACACACACACACACACACACACACTTGTTAATGCTGACGGTGAGGAATTACAGTTGAAACATCTCATAATGTACCTCAAACTGAGTAGCATCACTGAGAAATGTCCTGGTCAAGGTTCGGCTTGAATAACTAGTTCTTCCATTGTTTCATCATCGATTCGGACTCGCGCTGGGCTTTGGTGTAAAATCGACGTCATCGTTACTGTCTTTACAGCTGCTAGAGTTCTTACTAGGTCAAGAAAATATGATCATATAACATTATTTATAACAATTATAAAGTATTGCTACTGACCTATAAGGCCCTAAACGGTTTGGCTCCTGTGTATTTAACTGATCTTCTATCGCCCTATAATCCATCCCGCTCTTTAAGATCACAAAACTCTGGGCTTCTGGTAGTACCTAGGATATCTAAGTTCACTAAAGGAGGAAGAACGTTTTCACATTTGGCTCCTAAACTCTGGAACAGCCTTCCTGATAATGTTCGGGGGTCAGACTCACTCTCCCATTTTAAGTCTAGATTAAAGACACATGTCTTTAGCCAAGCATTCACATAACGCATCTCATAACCTTGTACTCCAGTTATATCAGTGCACATGATTGTCTTTGCTTAATGCTTTGAACAGCAGCTACGCTAATTATTTTCCTGTTCTGTTTTATCTCGGGACGCCCATCCTGAGGTAACTAGAGAGTCCGTCAACTCCAGTCTGGATCCAGCCTCTTATGAAGATTCAGATGACCATCACCTGTGAAGAGACGACTCCAACTCCTGCCAGGACTTTAGATGACGCAGCTCTGCATCAACATGCACCCATGCTCAATTTTCTATATACCCTAATCATTGTTAACATGTATTTTTACTTCACTTAGCCTATTGTTTGTGCCTTAAATTATTACATTGATAAATAATGCATTGTCAGCTAACTGTGTGCTTTGTATATGTACATTTCTGAAATACATAACTTGGACACAGTCTCCTCTGATAACAAATCACTTTAAATTGTAATGTAGATGCATGCATTTTCTGTGAAGCTGCTTTGAAACGATATGTATTGTGAAAAGCGCTATACAAATAAATGAAAATGTGAATCTTATTTTTGACATTTCATAGTATAAAAATTATTCTCTTTCAAAATTGTATGAAACAAGTGAGATGCTTTGATGCTAATTGAAAAACATAGTTTTTTTTGTTTTGCTTTTTCAATATCTGAACATTTTTTAAACTTACTTGAGAAGCAAAGCTCCACAAAAAAATAAGACTTTCAGAGTGGCACAGATTCAGCTACACTCCGCCCACTCGTTCCCAGTCACCCGAATACTGATTCTCTGCACCTGCACTTACTTATCACCACGCCCTAATATATTCACTCCCGTGCCTCACATCAGTGTCTGGTCTCGTCTTAACTGCACGCAACAGACTCCAGTGGTGATACTTACCTGAGCTACTTATCAGTATGATTCTACCCATCTGGAATCCACCTGGAAGGCCTTCCTCTCCGGTTCAGCTCCTGCAAACGGATACGCAAGTTATTCTCAGTCTTTCATCCAGAACTTATCTACTGCATATCTACTCACCTGTGTCTCTCCCGCTTCCCGACCAACCTCTTATTATAAATAAAGTATATTCTGCATTATTCACCATCTCTGTCTCTTCTGTTGCCTGACACAGAGAATATCACTGAAATATTTTTCTTACCCTTTTAGCAAATATATATATATATTTTTTTTATTGTTGTTAAATCGCACAAACAGCAAGAAGCAGAGATGAAATTTGTCAGTGGGGAAAGAAAAATGTATATACTGTATATATTAAGAGCTATATTCTTGAAAAATAAGTTGTGGTATCCCACAATTAAAATACCGGTAATATTATTTTAAGGATGATTAGAAATTTCACTTGAAAATAAAAACTATCTGATTTTTGCCTCCCAATAATTCAAATATAACTAATATACACTGAACAAAAATTATAAACGCAACACTTTTGTTTTTGCTCCCATTTTTCATGAGCTGAACTCAAAGATCTAAGACTTTTTCTATGTACACAAAAGGCCTATTTCTCTCAAATATTGTTCACAGATCTGTCTAAATCTGTGTTAGTGAGCACTTCTCCTTTGCCGAGATAATCCATCCACCTCACAGGTGTGGCATATCAATGCTGATTAGACAGCATGATTATTGCACAGGAGGTCACTCTGAAGTATGCAGTTTTATCACACAGCACAATGCCACAGATGTTGCAAGTTTTGAGGGAGCGTGCAATTGGCATGCTGACTGCAGCAATGTCCACCAGAGCTGTTGCCCATGAATTTCTCTACCATAAGCCGTCTCCAAAGGCGTTTCAGAGAATTTGGCAGTACATCCAACCGGCCTCACAACCACAGACCATGTGTAACCACACCAGCCCAGGACCTCCACATTCAGCATCTTCACCTCCAAGATCGTCTGAGACCAGCCACCCGGACAGCTGCTGCAACAATCGGTTTGCATAACCAAAGAATTTCGGTAACACTTTACAATACGGGTGCACTAATATGCATTAATTCATGCTTAACTAATGCACAGATAATCATGAGTTAATGTAGAACTTAGACTCATGAAGAACTAAACCATTTATTAATGATTACTGCATCAGCAACTAATGAAGATTCTGCATGATTAATAGATTAAGTAATCATTAAATTGTTATTAGTTAAATGTGTCGTATTGTATTAATTCCCTAATAACATATTATATTAATTAATAGTGTAAATTCATATGTTAATCACCACAATGGGTCAGAGCCATGCATTTCAACTTCCAGTTGTCTGGTTGTAATTTAAAATTAATTTAAAAGCCATAACCACAATGACATATTACTTAACAATTAGTTAAGTCATGTGCCTCAACAAGTAAAGTCATAACATAATGATAACTTTGCAAATCATTATCTAATGATTAATTAAAGCAGACAACTGGAAGTTGAAATGCATGGCTTTGACCCATTGTGGTAATTAACATATTAATTTACATTATTAGTTAATATAATATGTTATTAGGGAATTAATACATGATGTCATATTTAATTAATATCAATTCATATATTACTTAATCTATTAATCATATAGAATCTTCATTAGTTACTGATGTAGTAATCATTAATAAATGGTTTAGTTCCTCATGAGTCATTAGTGCACCCGTATTGTAAAGTGTTACCAGAATTTCTGCACAAACAGTCAGAAACCGTCTCAGGGAAGCTCATCTGCATGCTCGTCGTCCTCATCGGGGTCTCGACCTGACTGCAGTTCGTCGTCATAACCAACTTGAGTGGGCAAATGTTCACATTCGATGGCGTCTGGCACTTTGGAGAGGTGTTCTCTTCACGGATGAATCCCAGTTTTCACTGTACAGGGCAGATGGCAGACAGTGTGTATGGCGTCGTGTGGGTGAGCGGTTTGCTGATGTCAACATTGTGGATCGAGTGGCCCATGGTGGCGGTGGGGTTATGGTATGGGCAGGCGTATGTTATGGACAAGGAACACATTTTATTGATGGCATTCTGAATGCACAGAGATACCATGACGAGATCCCGAGGCCCATTGTTGTGCCATTCATCCACAACCATCACCTCATGTTGCAGCATGATAATGCACGGCCCCATGTTGCAAGGATCTGTACACAATTCATGGAAACTGAAAACATCCCAGTTCTTGCATGGCCAGCATACTCACCGGACATGTCACCCATTGAGCATGTTTGGGATGCTCTGGATCGGCGTATACGACAGCGTGTTCCAGTTCCTGCCAATATCCAGCAACTTCGCAGAGCCATTGAAGAGGAGTGGACCAACATTCCACAGGCCACAGTCAACAACCTGATTAACTCTATGCGAAGGAGATGTGTTGCATTGCGTGAGGCAAATGGTGGTCACACCAGATACTGACTGGTTTTCGGACCCCCCCCAGACCCCCCCCAATACAGTAAAACTGCACATTTTAGAGTGGCCTTTTATTGTGGCCAGCCTAAGGCACACCTGTCCAATAATCATGCTGTCTAATCAGCATCTTGATATGCCACACCTGTGAGGTGGATGGATTATCTCGGCAAAGGAGAAGTGCTCACTAACACAGATTTATACAGATTTGTGAACAATATTTGAGAGAAATAGGCCTTTTGTGTACATAGAAAAAGTCTTAGATCTTTGAGTTCAGCTCATGAAAAATGGGGAAAAACAAAAGTGTTGCGTTCATTTTTTTTGTTCAGTGTATATAACAATGTCTGTATAATGTACAGACATTGGTAAATCTCTTTCGATTATATATATTTTTTAATCTTTGCATAAGTTTTTATATAAGTTTTTCTCTCTGCACTGAAGCTGCATCTGAGACATCTACATGAAAGCCTTGTTCTCGCCCTCACTTCCTCTAACATGCTTTAGTCCAAAATAAATGGTTTCTAGGGGAGAAAAGAGCAGATGCTATCAAGCGTAAAGTTCACCACCCTCAGTGTTTCTCTGAATGTGGGTGTGTGGACCATTACAGCAAAAACAAAGGCAAAGCGGTTAGATGTGAGGCCTCCAAAGCCTTCAGATAACTCTGAGAAATACTTGTCCGTTAGTTGGAAAGCGTTCTGTAATGCTGTGGTGCTTTAAGATTATAGTAGGTTATGTCCATCTGCAGTGATGACTATGGACCAGATAGACCTTAATTGAAAAAGACAAGGCAATTCCCTGAATTAAGCAACAGCACTCTGACATATGGTCCTGTAGTGCATTGGGCTGGAAAGACCAAGGCCATAGTTCTTGGGGAATGCACATACTGATAAAATGTATATTGTGAATACATTTTGCATATGAAATAATAAATGAATGAGCATGCAGCAACAACTCCAGATAACTTAAGAATGAAAGTCAATCAAAACCTCATGCAAAAGTCATCGTTAGCAGGTTTTTACATTTACATTTTTATGCATTTTGGATGACACTTTTTTTCCGAAAGGACTTACATTGCATTCAAGGTACACATTTTATTGGCAGGTTTAGTGGTTAAATCATTCAGATCATGGCGATCTCAATCTCACAAGAAAATTTTATGTATTTTATGAGTTGGTGATTTTGTAGGAATTTGTCCAATTTAATTCATATGAAAATGCATGGGACAGGAATGGGTCATTCCTGTTTGGTGGATTTTATGTCCCCATGAAACAATACTGAATATTTGACATAAAATTTGAATTTCCATTAAACACAAATTCATAATGTATAGTAAGAATAACAATAAAAAATTTTGAAGCCCTTGAGAGGCAAATTCCCATCTGAAAAACAACCCCACACCATAATCCCCCCTCCATCAAACTTTACACTTGGCGCAATGCAGTCAGGCAAGTACCGTTCTCCTGGCAACCGCCAAACTCAGACTCGTCCATCGGATTGCCAGACAGAGAAGCGTGATTCGTCACTCCAGAGAACACGTATCCACTGCTCTAGAGTCCAGTGGCTGTGTGCTTTACACCACTGCATCTGACGCTTTGCATTGCACTTGGTGATTTAAGGCTTGGATGCAGCTGCTCGGCCATGGAAACCCATTCCATGAAGCTCTCTACACACTGTTCTTGAGCTAATCTGAAGGCCACACGAAGTTTGGAGGTCTGTAGCTACTGACTCTGCAGAAAGTTGGTGACTTCTGCGCACTGTGCACCTCAGCATGCGCTGACCCCGCTCTGTGATTTTACGTGGCCTACCACTTTGTGGCTGAGTTGCTTTTGTTCCCAATTGCTTCTACTTTGTTATAATACCACTAACAGTTGACCGTGGAATATTTAGTAGTGAGGAAATTTCACGAATAGACTTATTGCACAGGTGGCAACCTATCACGGTACCATGCTTGAATTCACTGAGCTCCTGAGAGCGACCCATTATTTCACAAATGTTTGTTGAAGCAGTCTGCATGCCTAGGTGCTTGATTTTACACCTGTGGCCATGGAAGTGATTGGAACACCTGAATTCATTGATTTGGAGGGGTGTCCCAATACTTCTGGCAATATAGTGTACATGCATGAAAACACTGTGTTTTTGCTTCAACTCAAAAATGGGCATTTACAACATGGTATAATAAATGATCTGTGGGGTGTTTTGAGCTGAAACTTCACAGACACATTCTGGGGACACCTGAGACATATATTACATCTTGTTTAGAGATTCCCGCTGCAAGCTCGCAAATACGTGACGGCTCGTGGAAGTAAACACAAGCCATTTTGTTTCGCTTAATTTTAATAAAGTGGTAAAGACCTAGAGAAAGCCTGCTTTTTGCAATTGAGAAACAGCCATGATTTTCTTGGAGGGAAAGCAACTCCAAGAGGAAAGTAAGGCTGTTTCTCAATTTGAACAGACTTGCATTTTCGTGGAGACCATGAAAGGATGAACTAAGCACCACTTAAAATAAACCCCTGCAGGCTAATACAAGACCCGTTGCATGTCTTGGTTTATTTTGCGATAAATGGCTGATCTCTTATTTATCTCTCTACTAAATTGAACTATGTACTAATTCAAAAGTCTAATTGTGCTCTGTGATCTGTGAACTGTGTTTGCTGCTTTTACACTATACATTATACATATTCTCTTCAGTCCACAGTGCTGCTCTTAACAAGTAATAATGGCTCAAGGCCACTCTGTTTACAGCTGTCTTGTCAGTGAGGACATTCTGTTCAGGCCGATGTTGAAAATCATGGTGGATTTTCAAGAACAGGGCTCCCAATGCCACTTTTATAAACACAGTGCAGAATCATCACCGCAAGGACAACCTTTCTGTCTAGAGACGTGATTTTCTGTCCGCTTTCATATTTGACACCGGTTTCAGGATGAGTTTATATTGCCTATACCGTAGGTGGTCCAACAGACTCGCAGAAACAAAACAACTGGTAAAACACTGTGTTCTGCAAGGTCTGTGTGTAAGGCATTAAAATAATATGACTGTAACTTTCTATGCTTTTCTCCTCAGAAGGATGCTCAGTCAATCTGTCAAATTAAATATTCTTTCAAATCTGTCAAATTAAATATTAATTCTTTTGTTACAGTCATCAGTTCACAAATATGGGCTTCAACAGATAAGAAAAACTCAAAGTAAATCTGTTATGTACAATTGGAATCCAAATCTGGATCCAAAAGTCTGAGACCACATGGAAAATCTAATTGAAACCTGGAAATAAACAATGCTTTAGGGTTTTGAAAAATGTAACACCTAGGCAATAATAATAATAATCTAATAAGCTAATTTGTGACACCTTGATCATGAGATCATGTGAAAAGTCATCTTAGTAATCAATATTTTTGTGTTGTTTGCAGCAAGGTAAAAAATGCATAATCAATTTTTTCTTGTTTTAATAATAAATGTAGCATTTTATTGAGGTTTACCACAGAACAAATTACCAATTGGTAAAAAAATTACCTTACACAGTTTTGCTTTTGATTTTAGGATTTTAGGTTTTAAAAAGGCAATTAAAAAATTACAATAAAAAATGAAATATTTAAGCCATTGATTAAAATAAACAAATTTGTGACCCTGATTATATAATAATTAATAATAATAATAATTTGTTACATTTTTATGTAGCGTGGGAGAATCTCCTCAACCACCACCAATGTGCAGCATCCACCTGGATGATAGGATGGCAGCCATATTGCGCCAGAACGCTCACCACACACCAGCTTATTGGTGGAGAGGAGACGTGATGAAGCCAATCGTATATGGGGATGATTAGGAGGCCATGATGGACAGAGGCCAATGGGCAAATTTGGCCAGGATGCTGGGGTTACACCCCTACCCTTTTTCGAAGGACATCCTGGGATATTTAATGACCACAGAGAGTCAGGACCTCGGTTTAACGTCTCATCCGAAGGACGGTGCTTGTTACAGTATAGTGTCCCCATCACTATACTGGGGCTATAGGACCCACACAGACCATAGGGTGAGCACCCCCTGCTGGCCTCACTAACACCTCATCCAGCAGCTACCTAGTTTTTCACTATATCAGACTGTTGGATGATCCGACAGACAGTGTTTATATTCTCTGATCAAACAGAAGATATTGTGGCATTCTTGTATCTTCCCTTGCAAAGACATGGACACCATTAGGATTTGAGAGAAGTTCAACCAAGTTTCTGGAGTTTGGGATTTTAAACTTAAAATAAAGTTTTGTAGTTTTTTATAGATTTAGCTTGAAAGTCAAAAATGATGTCAGGTCAGTGTAGGTCTATGGAGAATGAAATGATTTAAATAAAAAAGGAAGATAAAGAATGGCACAGAAATTAGTATTTGTATTGTACAGCACAGGCTTATGTGTTAAAGCTCCTTGAATAGGATGAAATGTAATCTCTCCCACAGCATGCAGAGACTGGAAGTGGGATTTGAACCTTATGAAGTTTGCACTCATGAAGGTACTTGTGTGTATATACAAACCCAATTCCAAAAAAGTTGGGACACTGTACAAATTGTGAATAAAAAAGGAATGCAATAATTTACAAATCTCATAAACTTATATTTTATTCACAATAGAATATAGATAACATATCAAATGTTGAAAGTGAGACATTTTGAAATGTCATGCCAAATATTGGCTCATTTTGGATTTCATGAGAGCTACACATTCCAAAAACGTTGGGACAGGTAGCAATAAGAAGCTGGAAAAGTTAAATGTACATATAAGGAACAGCTGGAGGACCAATTTGCAACTTATTAGGTCAATTGGCAACATGATTGGGTATAAAAAGAGCTCAGAGTGGCAGTGTCTCTCAGAAGTCAAGATGGGCAGAGGATCACCAATTCCCCCAATGCTGCGGCGAAAAATAGTGGAGCAATATCAGAAAGGAGTTTCTCAGAGAAAAATTGCAAAGAGTTTGAAGTTATCATCATCTACAGTGCATAATATCATCCAAAGATTCAGAGAATCTGGAACAATCTCTGTGCGTATGGGTCAAGGCCGGAAAACCATACTGGATGCCCGTGATCTTCGGGCCCTTAGACGGCACTGCATCACATACAGGAATGCTACTGTAATGGAAATCACAACATGGGCTCAGGAATACTTCCAGAAAACATTGTCGGTGAACACAATCCACCGTGCCATTAGCCGTTGCCGGCTAAAACTCTATAGGTCAAAAAAGAAGCCATATCTAAACATGATCCAGAAGCGCAGGTGTTTTCTCTGGGCCAAGGCTCATTTAAAATGGACTGTGGCAAAGTGGAAAACTGTTCTGTGGCCAGACGAATCAAAATTTGAAGTTCTTTTTGGAAAACTGGGACGCCATGTCATCCGGACTAAAGAGGACAAGGACAACCCAAGTTGTCATCAGCGCTCAGTTCAGAAGCCTGCATCTCTGATGGTATGGGGTTGCATGAGTGCGTGTGGCATGGGCAGCTTACACATCTGGAAAGGCACCATCAATGCTGAAAGGTATATCCAAGTTCTAGAACAACATATGCTCCCATCCAGACGTCATCTCTTTCAGGGAAGACCTTGCATTTTCCAACATGACAATGCCAGACCACATACTACATCAGTTACAACATCATGGCTGTGTAGAAGAAGGATCCGGGTACTGAAATGGCCAGCCTGCAGTCCAGATCTTTCACTCATAGAAAACATTTGGCGCATCATAAAGAGGAAGACGTGACAAAGAAGACCTAAGACAGTTGAGCAACTAGAAGCCTGTATTAGACAAGAATCGGACAACATTCCTATTCCTAAACTTGAGCAACTTGTCTCCTCAGTCCCCAGACGTTTGCAGACTGTTATAAAAAGAAGAGGGGATGCCACACAGTGGTAAACATGGCCTTGTCCCAACTTTTTTGAGATGTGTTGATGCCATGAAATTTAAAATCAACTTATTTTGTGACAATTATGAAAGACAGAAACTATTGATGTGGAAAATTATGTTTTAGTTGGTTTGCAGTTTTAGGATTGTTGTACACAATGTTCCCCAATACTGCTTTGCTTTAATACTTACATACATAGAAAGCTGCAGTCATGCCAATTATAATGGTGGGAGATCTTAATTAAATGAAGAATCAATTAAATACCACTCTACTTATTATACTCTTGATTAGAATCATCTAAGGTGGGTTTTTTCCACCTTTACAGATGCAGACTCTTATCCACCTCAAGGACCTCTAAAAAAGTAGGCTGTCAGTTTGCATTTTTTGAAAAGTTAAAAGTTTAACTTGACACAGCATCTTAAAGGGGTCCTATGCCCTGATTTTGTTTTTTGTTTTTGAGGTGTACTAGAATATGCTTTCATGCTTGGTTGTTCAAAAAACAAATTATTTTCCACATATTTCACATTATTACCGCACCTCTCTCCCCAGTCTGGCCCGAACACACCGTTTAGTTCCCGTTTCGATGAAGCCCCTCCTTCCGAAATATGAAATGTGCTGAGATTGGTTAGCTGGCCCAGTGTGTTGTGATTGGCACCACCAATTGGCATGCCCCTTACCATAACTGCAAGCTCCTCTCAGATGTAAATATTAAGGATGGTGTCAATTTCAAACCAATTCAAGACTGATTCAGACTTAAGAATGTTAACAAACAAGAGGATTGTGCAGAACAGATTTCATGCACGGACTTTGCAAGCACAGATTTCACAGGACGTTTCAGAGTGGTATGTTTGTTTTTTGTAATTTTCTTATACATTTTAGAAACAATGTTATACACCATTTAATCATGCTATTTGTCGGAAAACTATGGTAATACAAACAGTAATTGATCACAAAACCAAGGTTTTGTAACAGCCTTACAAAAGCCAGAGCTTACAAAAGCTAAACATCAACACTAATGTTGGCTAGCAGGCGAGCAGAGGCAAAGCATTGCCCTTTGTTTATATCGTAGCAACAACATAAAACATATAATTGGAACTGTTAATAGAAAACACAACTAGAAATAATAAAACATACTTACAAGTTGTGATCCACAAACAACTGATTGTCCCGACAAAGTGGGAACTGCTCCATTTTAGGAGAAGCTTGTGTGCG
Organism: Coreius guichenoti; assembly: GCA_039654105.1. Taxonomy (NCBI): domain Eukaryota; kingdom Metazoa; phylum Chordata; class Actinopteri; order Cypriniformes; family Gobionidae; genus Coreius; species Coreius guichenoti. Next base: position 12,112,329 of record CM077190.1, on the reverse strand, counting down.
TAGCCTGCATTATTGTTCTGGAAGCTGTTCTCCGTAAAATGTGCAGCACACAGATAAACATTGGGGTTATAATGTTCAGGAACAGTGTTTAAAATAAATTTTAACCACTCTAAGTTTGTCAGCCTTAGGAAGGTCAAACAAATGAGTTTTGGAAAAACGGGGTGGAAAAAACTGCGTCTCTTTGACATAGCGACAACACTGTCTTCACTAATGCAGTTCAACGAGGCCTCGTCCCCTTTTTTAGCCTATTCCGTGGGCGGGGATTGTTTAAATGAGTAATATTTTGACTTCACAAAGCCCAGAAAAAATGCGTTGTAGTCCAAACGAGTCATTCATTGCAGTTCTTGGAAAGTGAATTCTTTTAGATAAAATATCTCCCTTTGGAGTGGACTTTGAGCTTTGTAACCTTGTAGATATTTTTTATGCTCAAACAGCAACATTACACACTAACTAAAGTTGAAAAATTCTGTTAAACCCTCGTTTGTGTACATTTATAAGATTTTTAAACAAAATAAACCACTTTTATGATTTATTTTCACACAAAATCTGTTGCTCCATAAATGTTCAATACATTTTTTTTTTTTCTGGAATCATACACTAGGGGAGTAATGAAAAGCAGTAGTTTACAGTAGTAGGCCAGATTCAAGATTCAAGATTCAACGTACCTGGCGCGAAGTATGACGTCGGATGTAGCATAAGCATTTTGAACTTTGAGAGGCGTTACACTTTCTACTTAAGTTGAATACGGAAGGCGGTCTGGAAGAAGCTAGATATTTTACTTTATAAAGTTCTAAATATGGATATTTTTCTTACACAAACGCATCGCTTTGCTTCAGAAGGCCTTTATTAACCCCCCGGAGCCGTGTGGAGTACGTTTATGAGGGATGGATGCACTTTTTTGAGCTTCAAACTCAATGGACCGCGTCACTGCCGTTATAAAGCTTGGAAGCGTCAGGAGATTTATTAATATAACTGATTATGTTCATCAGAAAGAAGAAAGTCATATATACCTAGGATGGCTTGAGGGTGAGTAAATCATGGGGTAATTTTCATTTTAAAGTGAACTACTCCTTTAAGGTGTGCCTTTAGACCCGTTGTACCCTACTAACGAAAGCCAAACTTAGAGCAAATAGAGCTCTCTATTAATTCATGCGCATCCATGCTCTCGTTTACTTCAGAGTAAGATTGCAGTGATGCACAAAAGAGTTTTTTTTTTTTTTTTTAAATCCAGTTCTGAAAAGTTTCTCGTGCGCACGTAAAAGTCTGTATATTTTTTTATTTTTGCAAAGGTCCCTTTAGGTGCTCTGTACTAAAGTGACAATGTATTGCAGTGTCTTTTTAAAAACAACTCACAGTTCAGTCATTATCAGAATAGACCTGCTGGAGAAAAGCCAGGTTGTGCCATTTGCACAATGGATGGGTGGACAGGAATATAATCTCACTGACTCTCCACTGACTGTCTCCCCTGTTAGCAGCTCAGGTACTTACTCCCACCTCAACATACTAAAATAATCTACAGTTATATATATTTATATATGCATGCTGTATGTAAGAAAAAAAAAAATATATATATATTAATAAGAATTTTGGTCTTGCATAAGATTTTATAAATAAAATATATATTGAATTCAGTTTGTTTTCTTGATTTAAGCATAAATGTAACAAAATGCAATAAGGTTTATATTGTTACATAGCTGACGTCGAGCAGACGAAGACAATGATGTAGCGAACCCAAGTACAGTTTATAGTTCCTTTTATTTTTCTATAAAGGACATTTCTACTGCCTCAGGTGCAGCCCAAAGTGCTGTACAAAGCAATCAATAAAACCAAACAAAGGAAATACAAAAACACAACAATTAATATTTAGTTCTCTCCTTGGTCAGTGTCAAACGCCAAGCTATAAAAGTGCTTCTTCAAAGCTGTTTTAAAAGCGTTCAAAGTGGGGACAGAGCAGATGGTTATTCCATAGCCTAGGATCGGCTATCAAAAAGGCACGGTCGCCTTTTCGCTTGAGTCGGGATTGTGGTACATGGAACAATAATTTATCTGCCGATCTCAGATTCTTTACTGTCCGGTGCGGAATAATGAGATCTGACAAATAAGAGTGCGCGAGACCATTTAAAATTTTAAAAATTATTAGTATGACCTTGAAGTCGATCTGAAATCTGATAGGTAACCATTGAAGAGATGATAAAATTGGGGTGATTCTGTCCCTCTTTCTTATACCAGTCAATAGTCTAGCAGCGGCATTTTGAACCAGCTGCAACCACTGTTTATTTACAGTGAAAATCCAATATGAACAAAATCCAGTACGTGAAACAAACCATTAACAGGAACAAAACTTGTTAATATACAAAGACCTGGCACCAGGGGCCCGTTTCAGAAAGGAGGTTAAGTGAAAACTGAGTGTTAACCCTGAAATTAGGGAAACTCTCGGTTTCTGTTTGAGAATGGGAGGTATGTCAAACCCGAGAAAGCAGGGTAAGTCAAGCCAGTTTCTGAAAGAGAGGTAACTTATACTCAGGGTCAGTTACCAGGGTAACTTACTCCGTGAACCTAACCTGGTCTGGAGCAGGTTTTCTTTGGTAAACCCAGAGTTTCTTTTGGTCTCCTCCCCCGTTTTAAAGCGTCAGCTGTGTTTAAATACTTCATTTATTCATTCACACTGCACAAATGCTTTTCTTACTGAGTATGTTTGTCTCATTTCAAGTACAAATATCTAAAAGTTATAAATTAAATCTAAAGCTAAAATCTAAAGTAAGCACATTTCACTTAAAACAAGTAAAATTATCTGCCACTTGGCTAAGAAAAAATTAATCGTAATGCAAACAGAAACAAGATTATTTTTCTTAGCCCATCTGGCAGATAATTTGCAAAATAAGAAAAATTCACTTAAATTAGTTCCTTAAGAATCTTTACCCATTTTGATTGGAAACAACCAGACAAAAATACAAGTGAAGGAACATTCATTGCGCATCTTTCATCATAAGGACACCGTCAAAGTGACAAAAACGGCATGTCCTTTTATACAGGATCCTGACGTTCACTTGATAAACATCTAGAAGTACCCTAATAATTAGAATGTCCTATAGGATTTCCAGTGGTTGGATGCATTGATGACACGTTCCCATCATCACACTTTCTGAAAACGGATTACTATATGGAATGAAAGGATGCCAGATGGTAGTCCGAGATATATGCCATAACCACCACCACAGCTGTTAAAATAAACAAATTATTTACAATTTATATGGTAATCTTTATTTCCTACAAATACTTTATTCTTTTTCCTGTTGGATTTTAATATTCTTCCTCCATCTCCTCTTCATCTGTCAGTGGTGCTGGTGTTTGGCTGGCCTGAGTAGAAGTCAAATGTTAATTTCATTACCCTAATTAAGAAATCTAACAGGTTGGATCAGAGAACATTTAATCATGTGAAGAGCATTAGACTATGTTGGAAAAGCTGCTGCACATTGAAAGACACTGAATGATATTTGATATGTCAAATGTTTGTAAAGTCATGATAACCTTTTATGCTTAAAGCCTGCTGCCACATTCTTTTTTTGCCTGTGGGATACCATGAAAATTAAACTAATTAAGAATTAAACTTACATATTGACCTAGAAGTATGCAAACGTCTTTTTGTTGGGTGCTGTTGCCATGGTGAATCAATTTCAGAGCTCTATTGATCATGGCTTTTCATAGTTGTGGTGTATGTGCCACAACTCAGAGTCAGTTCAATCAACTCTGAGTAGACTGACTCAATTCAGCTGTTCTGAAACCCAAAACTCAAGAATTTCCCATCTCAGAGTAAGTCAACTCAGAGTTGGTTGAACCTCCTTATTGAAACAGGGCCCTGGACACATGGAACAGCAGCTTATTTCAATACTCAATAAAGTAACAGGGCAAACATGAGGGCTTAAATACACATGTACTAATCACATAACAAGGAACACCTGTGAACAATAAAACAATGAACCAATCAGGACATGACACAAGTACTAAGGAACACATGAAAAGATCACATGAGGGGCAAGGGAGTTACATAAAGTGCATGAACGCGTTGAATTATGCAGAAAGAAATGGCACAAACAAGTGAGCAGTCTCAGGTTAATGTTAATTGAATTTGATGATGAGTTGTCACTTACTCCTAGGTCATAATTAAACATGCTAAAAAGGACAGAAGAACAGAGAAAGAGAGCGTGTCTCTGCACTACCTAGTGATAACTAACGTGACACACTGCATTGTAAGTAGACACACACAGGTCCAACCAACTCTAATTATCTAAGACAAAAGCTTTTACAGCTTGTGTCACCTATTGTTACAGTCTTTCTTCAAGCAAATAAAAAAGATTTTATTTTGGAGACCGCAAAGAGTTTTTGTAAGGTATATACAGTTTTTTTTTTTTTTTTTTTTTTGGATGAAGTACAAAATCTCAAACTAATAGCCTTTTTTTCCTCCTGTAGTGGTATGACATTGAGATTTGTACAATCAAGGCAAGAGTCTCAGACATTTTATGTTCATATACATAGTGTCATATCCTTGAAACATTTTCTATAGACCTACATGCTTTACTTTCTAAATATTCTCATTTTGACCCACAACCCAATTGTCTGTGCTTTCTGGAGGTGAAGTGGTTTCATTGTTAATTGCTCCCTAGGAGAGCAGTACTATAATTAAATTTTCTCCAAGTAAAGAAAATCTCAAGTTTAGCTCTCGGGGTATTTGCTTGCAACCATTTAGGCCTTGTCTTCTTATTAATTAGCAGTGGCTAGAAATAAATCCCACTGAGGTCCCATTGAGATGATAAAACAATCTTGTCTTTGGTGGAAAAAACAAAAAACAAATAGCAGAATTCATTAGAGGTGAAGGCATCCCCATCGGAAATCTAAGAGCACACTCTTCCACAGCATGTGGTTACTGATGAAAACACGGAATCCCTTTGCCTCCAAGCAATGACATATTGGATTTTCATAATTGTCAGTGCAGAAGTGTGTTTCCCTATTGGTGGAATGCTTATCTTTTCAATAATCAAAGTGAATAAACCAAAACATATACATGTAAAACTACGGTATAGATTACAAGTGAAAAACAACCCTAATTTCAATCTGTTCCTCACAAATATATATTGTAAGACTTGCAATATAGTGTACAAGTCATATTGACTACTGTTTGGGGCCATTCACACACTTTTAAAGTGCCCCTATATAATGCATTTTTGAATATTACCTTTAATGTAGTGTGTAATACAGCTGTTTGTGGATGTAAAAGGTCTGCAAAGCTTTAAAGATCAACGTGCACAACAAATAAAGTTATTGCTAAAAGAAAGAATCCAAAAAGAAAGAATCGATTCTCGGCAGCCAAAATGAGTCAGTAATTCCAGTCTCACTTCCTTTTACATACCTATGTAACAATGTATCAAATTTACATAATGCCAAATTATGGTCTTCATTGGCTGCTGGCGAACAACGTCTACTTAGACCCGTCCTCGGCTCAAACACGTTGTTGTAGCTGAAGCCTGGAAGAGTTTGGTTTGTGTTGCGACATGTCAAGAAGACGTTGTTTTCAGCACTGCGAATCCACTTTGCATGCATTTCAAAAGGATGAGGACTCGTGCTGGAATTGATACGGAAATATTGATATTACAGTATACAAGCTTTGAGGAAGCCTCTGGAGCTGAAATTAAGATATGGTAAATTCAGACACATGCTGTAAGAGGTAGACCAATCACAACAGACTGGGCCGTCTGACCAATCAGAGCAGAGTACTCCAATCTATTGTAGGAGACCTCCAAAACAAAATTAAGAACCTTTAAAATGTAGCATAATAGGGGCACTTTAAAAATATGTTTCAAAAGGGGGTTTTCTCAGTGATGCTAGAGAAACCATTTTTGGTTCCCTAAGAACCTGTCAGTGAACTGTTTTTTTCCTGGTGTAAAAGAATGTTTTAGTAACCTTTTTCACTATAAGGAACCTTTTGTGGAATTTTAAAGGTTTGTGGGACCAATGCCACTAAAAATCTGTATTTTTTTAAGAGTGGTTAAAAAAGGTCAGTGGAAAAAAACGCAGGGTCTAGAGATATGTTTTTTTAAACTTGTTTAAAGGGGTCATGAACTTTATTATTGTATAGCCTAATGTTTCCTGAGGTGCACTTATAATGTTAATATGATTTTTACATCAAAAAAAAATTCATAATTTAGACATAAATGGCTATTTACCATTGTGATTTTAGCCCTCTGATTTGAACGCTCTGTTGGAAGGGGCGTGTCTGCTATGAGACTTAAGTGTAAACGCCCACTGCTGTGATTGGCTGACATATTTGCATATGATATAAGTATTACACGTAGAACCCTCTCGAATACTTTTAATACATTTTTACTATTACAGCTGTCGAAATTGTGAATAGTGATGATTATTGCATTATATTTAGATCTATTCCCATCACATGGAAGGTTGCAGTGATGAGCATTGAGCAGATGACGGACAGTCTGTTGATTGTGTGAATGGAGTTATCTCATCATTGCATCTAACAATGCGAACATGACGTAAATACTGTAAGAGATTCATTGTGTAGTGTAAGAGTGTCACTATAACGTGAGTTTTGGCAAGCTTCCAGATAAACTCGCGCTGCGTGATTGACAGATTCAGCCATTATAAAGAGAGCATTCTTTGAAGTAAAAATACTAGGATTATTCATTATGAATTTAACTGTAATTATTGGTTTACAAATGAAATATGTTACTTACAGTTTGCGGGGTCCTTGCTGGTTCCAGAACAGTTGGCACAGCCTGATCTTTGAGCATGAATGTACGGTACAAACACATAAGTCAGCACTGACGTGACTAGGATGTTTGTTAAAATCTGTTGAATCCATTTTTCTCTGACATCGGGATCTTTCGGCAGCTTATACAAAGATGATGTTTTTCCAGAGCCAGGAACAGCACAATGTCTGTGTGGCATCGCAGTCTTGTTATTATCACAATCTTATCGTAAAAAACTACTTTAGTTGCACTCGCTGCTCATTGACTGAACACCAGTGGGCGGGGACAACGATGCGATAATGTAAAATTAGGCGTTGTTCCCTTGCTCCCGAGGCAGTCGTATGCAAATGATTGTGCCCCTGTGACATCACATGCCACCTCAGGTCCAAACAAAGTTTTTTTACAGCTTGATTATATAAATGCTTTTTTATTGATGACGAGGACGTTTTAAGTTATGGAACTTGAAGGATGTATTAATAATACAAAGACCTCTTAAATGGCAAAAGATCATGACCCCTTTAACTTGAACGCCATAATTTTAGAATGACGTGTCATGTGCAAGACACTGCAAAAGACGTGAGCGCATTGGTGAAACACATCCGTCTAGGGCATGTAGAAAACCATAGAAAAGCAGCACAGTGGAATACAAAAACTTGTTTTGTGTGAACAGCCCCTTATGAGACTTCTGTGGTGCTTTTTGTCATTGTTGGAGCTTGACATCCCACTTTTGCTGTATGGAAAAGAACAGCATGAACATTTCTTTAAAGCATCTCCTTTTTTGTTCCATGATTTCATGTGGGTTTGGAACAACATGAGGATGAGTAAATGATGACAGGATTTTTATTTTTGGATAAAGTCTTCTTTTAATGTATCTTCAAAGCATTTCTTTTGTCTGCATTTATTCTCAAAGTATTCATTTTCCTTTGATTTGCTTCATTTTTCAGTGCCAGCTTTTTGTGACTGCATGCAATTACAGCTCATTGTGTTGTTGTTCTTAAAATACAAGACATGCTGTACTCACGACAGAAGTATAAAACGATTACGAGGCCAAGTGCTTTCAAAATTACAATTCTCAAGTCCATACACACAACATCTTGCATCCATAATTTTTGGATCTTGTGGTTTCTCAATAATCTAATATTGATGTAGATGTGGAGAGGCCAATAGTCAGGAATCAAAGGATGTTGTGGCATCCAGAGCATTTTTTAGAAGTGGTACAAGCTGATGTTTTTTCTTTAACATCTCTGTCCTGGTGTGAACTGGACACGATCCAATAACTTTGATAGCATCTTGCAGCTCTTAATCACACTGAGAGTGAATATTGGCTGTGAACAACACAATGGATTCCCAAAAAACTATTTTTTTTTTTTTACTTCTTTGGGTAAAAAAGAACATTATATACTGTAACATACAAGGTTTGTATAAAAATTGACAGTAAAAGTGAGAAAATAAGGATTATATAATTAATTATATTTTTAGAGTGTGCGCAGATAGAAAAGTCCACCTACGGTATGCATGTACTATGCTGATGATGAAATGTATATAATGCGCACCCAGTGTACACATAAGTGAAATTTACGACACTTAAAGATTGAAGTATACGACTGTACATAGTGAATATGCCTTTAATGCAGGTCATATATTTCCCCCTCTTCTTCTTGAAGAGCACACTTCTTCACTTTTATGAATTTAAAAGAATTGACATTTCCTGCAAATATGCTTAAGCTAGCAAGATAAGTGATAAAAAGAACATGTTGAGCACAGCATAATGCAGGAAAAGACAGCTAGTCATTTATCAAATAATCAGACATGTCAAGAAGCATGCATAGAAAAGGAATATATGAAAAATGCATGGTCACCCAAACAAACCTTCATAATCAGAGGGATTGCAGACAATATTATTGATTTATTATTGCATGTGCCTGTGCTATTCCTGTACTTTTACAACTGAGTGAGTCAAGCTTTAAAGGATTAAAATGTGTCATGTATAGCTTGCCAGTGAATATACTTCAACCCTGTCATCCTTGTCTGTTTTGATTAATTTCCCCCATCAATTATTATTCTTTCACCAGGCCCTTCCTTGTATATTTATGATTTGTGCCTGGCATGGAAACAAAATTCGAACACAAAACCTCTCTAGTATAAAGACTCACATTCAGAAAATGATACAATAAACCTGGCACGTGTGGGTGATTCGGCACAGTTTTGCAACATAGGGTCAGGAATCATCATGGGGCCGTGAGTTTAGTCTTGGACAGCTGTGCTGAAACATGTCCTGAAACTGTCCTGCGGGTCTGAAGTTGTTATTTTTACAACTATGAGAAAAAAAGGTTTATTTGAGGAAGTCTTTAAGTAATTTGTTTGCCAGAAGTATGGCGTACAGTATATGGCTATATTTGTCTAAGGGTTCAATTATTGAATGCTATTACGTTTTTTTTTTTGCAGGTTTGGAAAATATATCTATGCCTTCCAATGCTGTGTTAAAGATGAAATTAAAATTCATGCTATTTTGGGTACCAACATGTGATTCCAAACTTTTCTTTTGGTAACACTTTATTTTGATGATACCCTTTAGACATTCTGTTGACTATAAGTAATATTGCAACTACATGTCAACTAGTGCTCACTAGAGTATTAGTAGACTGTCTGCTTAATATCTGCTAACTCTTTATTGTGATGCTGTCATACGTTGGTTGTAGCAGAGATGAAGCAGGATCTAAGTGCAGCAGTCTTTATTCAGAAACAAACTCAAATACTCAAGAACAAAACAACCAACTAACTGACCATGAACTGAAAGACACACAGGGCTTAAATAGAAGGACAAACAAAGGAGCTGACGAACAAACAGGAAGGGGACTAGGATGACAAAACTAATTAGCAAACTGAAACAGACGTGCCCCCTCCTGGAAGGCACGTCCTCGCATTGTAATACATCCAAGGGGTGGGAGGGTGTGCGCCCTGGAGGATGACGAGGGGTGGCTTAGCAGAACTGGAAGCCTCCATGGCGGCGCCAGCAGCTCGGGGAGCCAGGGATGTGCCAGCAATTCAGGAGACCAGGGAGGCGCTGGCAGCTCAGGAGACCAGGGAGCTGTCACTGAACTCTGGTCAGGGGCTGGAGCCGTCACTGGACTCTGGTCAGGGGCTGGAATGGCTGTGTGTGTGGCCCAAACACACATAATGGCAGCCACATAAACATTAAGGACCACTTCTTCAATCCCACCAGGGCAGACAGTAAGGGCAGGCTCTGGAATTTCACTCACTGGAGTGAACTAGGAAATTTCTCTCACTGGAGCGGACTCAGGAGTTTCTCACTGGAGCGGACTCGGGGGTTTCACTCTCTGGAGCGGACTCGGGGGTTTCTCTTTCTGGAGCGGACTCGGGGGTTTCACTCTCTGGAGCGGACTCGGGGGTTTCTCTTTCTGGAGCAGACTCGGGGAGTTCACCCTCTGGAACATTACTCACTGGAGCGGACTCGGGAAAATCACTCACTGGAAGCATTGGAATTAGCAATGCTGTAATCCTTGGAGCAGCAATTTCTCACTGGAACGGACTCAGGAACATTATTCACCGGAGTGGACTCGGGAAGATCACTTACTGGAAGCATTGTGACCACTGGAATTGGCAATGCTGTAATCCTTGAAGTGGGAATGTGTCACTGGAATGGACTCAGGAACATTACTCACTGGAACAGACTCAGGGGCGGTAGTAGTAGGACTGGAATCCTCTGCTGGGCAGCTATTGGTCTGGAAAGTTAGTAAGGCATGCCAGTTGTTGAAACCTCCAGGTGTGGGCCTCGAGGGACTGCTGTTCCTGGTCCGAACACAACAATTGGACTGCAGGTAGAGCCATCTTAATAGGTCAGTTCTTCTATCATGCTTTGGTTGCAGCAGAGATGAAGCAGGATCTATGTGCAGCAGTCTTTATTCAGAAACAAACTCAAATACAAACCCGATTCCAAAAAAGTTGGGACACTGTACAAATTGTGAATAAAAAAGGAATGCAATAATTTACAAATCTCATAAACTTATATTTTATTTACAATAGAATATAGATAACATATCAAATGTTGAAAGTGAGACATTTTGAAATGTCATGCCAAATATTGGCTCATTTTGGATTTCATGAGAGCTACACATTCCAAAAAAGTTGGGACAGGTAGCAATAAGTAAAAATGTACATATAAGGAACAGCTGGAGGACCAATTTGCAACTTATTAGGTCAATTGGCAACATGATTGGGTATAAAAAGAGCCTCTCAGAGCGGCAGTGTCTCTCAGAAGTCAAGATGGGCAGAGGATCACCAATTCCCCCAATGCTGCGGTGAAAAATAGTGGAGCAATATCAGAAAGGAGTTTCTCAGAGAAAAATTGCAAAGAGTTTGAAGTTATCATCATCTACAGTGCATAATATCATCCAAAGATTCAGAGAATCTGGAACAATCTCTGTGCGTGAGGGTCAAGGCCGGAAAACCATACTGGATGCCCGTGATCTTCGGGCCCTTAGACGGCACTGCATCACATACAGGAATGCTACTGTAATGGAAATCACAACATGGGCTCAGGAATACTTCCAGAAAACATTGTCGGTGAACACAATCAACCGTGCCATTCGCCGTTGCCGGCTAAAACTCTATAGGTCAAAAAAGAAGCCATATCTAAACATGATCCAGAAGCGCAGTCGTTTTCTCTGGGCCAAGGCTCATTTAAAATGGACTGTGGCAAAGTGGAAAACTGTTCTGTGGTCAGACGAATCAAAATTTGAAGTTCTTTTTGGAAAACTGGGACGCCATGTCATCCGGACTAAAGAGGACAAGGACAACCCAAGTTGTCATCAGCGCTCAGTTCAGAAGCCTGCATCTCTGATGGTATGGGGTTGCATGAGTGCGTGTGGCATGGGTAGCTTACACATCTGGAAAGGCACCATCATTGCTGAAAGGTATATCCAAGTTCTAGAACAACATATGCTCCCATCCAGACGTCGTCTCTTTCAGGGAAGACCTTGCATTTTCCAACATGACAATGCCAGACCACATACTGCATCAATTACAACATCATGGCTGCGTAGAAGAAGGATCCGGGTACTGAAATGGCCAGCCTGCAGTCCAGATCTTTCACCCATAGAAAACATTTGGCGCATCATAAAGAGGAAGATGTGACAAAGAAGACCTAAGACAGTTGAGCAACTAGAAGCCTGTATTAGACAAGAATGGGACAACATTCCTATTCCTAAACTTGAGCAACTTGTCTCCTCAGTCCCCAGACGTTTGCAGACTGTTATAAAAAGAAGAGGGGATGCCACACAGTGGTAAACATGGCCTTGTCCCAACTTTTTTGAGATGTGTTGATGCCATGAAATTTAAAATCAACTTATTTTTCCCTTAAAATGATACATTTTCTCAGTTTAAACATTTGATATGTCATCTATGTTGTATTCTGAATAAAATATTGAAATTTGAAACTTCCACATCATTGCATTCTGTTTTTATTCACAATTTGTACAGTGTCCCAACTTTTTTGGAATCGGGTTTGTACTCAAGAACAAAACAACCAACTTAACACAACGTTAAATAGACGTAGAACTGACCATGAACTGACAGACACACAGAGCTTAAATAGAAGGGCAAACAAAGGAACCGATGAGATAATTAAATAGACACAACTGGACAGAATACTCAAATCAATATGTAACCACAGAAACAAACAGGCAGGGGACTAGGACGACAAAACTAATTGAAACAGAATAATGAAAACTGAATCAAAAACAGAACATACACGTGACAGATGCTCCCCCCAACAGACATTCTACTGACTATAAGTAACTTTGCAAGTACATATCAACTTACTAACCCGAACCCTACCCCGTAACCTAACAGTCTATACTCAACTAATATTCTAATGAGAGTTAATTAACAAGAGTCTTGAATGACAGATTTCTGTGACAAACACCTAAATTTAGGTTCTTATCCATTGTGGCAGGGTCAGTGAGTTGAATTTAAGAAGAGTCTAATTTGTGATCAAATCATTTGGACTGGTTTTGTGAACGCGATCAAGTGATTCATAGAGTTTTGGGGCCCTTTAGAAATTTTAACATGCTCTGACATTTGTGCTTTTTTCAGTTGCTTGTAAACATATTAATGGCAAAAGTGTATTCAGCACAAACTGGGCATAATATGTGAGCCGACCTCTAGGGGTTAATGAATATGCTAAGAAGAGCTAGTGCAGATGTCAAGATATTCAGCCAATAAAAAAATAAATTTCAGTCTGTTCATCACACAGCTATCATATCGCTTCTGAAGACTTGAAATGTTGTGCAGTATATTATAAAATAAGCAATATTATTTTATACTATTTTTTTCTTTATCAAGTCTGACTGTTCCAATCTTCCTCCATCATTTTCATCACAATGAAAAGAGTGCTCAAGATATTCTTCAAAATGTATCTTTTGAGTTTCACGCAAAAAAGAAATAGTGTTTGCAAGTTAGTTAACATAGGACACGTTTTTGCATTTCAGCGCACTAGTTTCCCAGTGTTTTTCAGCCCCTTACTTGTGTTTTTCTTCCTTTGTAAATGTCCAATTTTTAGACCCACAATCTTCATGAGCTTGATGGCGTGTTTTTGCACTGAGAGTGATGCTATACATTAGCCTGATTGGGTTTTTTTGTACTTAATGGCTCGGGTCTGGTCACATGAGGCTGTCTATTGTGACTGATCAGTCTTGGAACAAGTCCGCATCTGATGAGCCAACACTCCTACACTTCTCCATTGGAGAATGTCCAAGCTGACCATCATTTGAATGCCAGCCCAGTTTCTGAAGTCAAATTAACAGCAAAAGCTATCTATACTGCAGATCAAACCAGATTACCTCAATTTTGAAAAATGCCCTCAAGGTTATCAACACATTCTATAAATCAAGCGTAATATGATGACATAAACTGCAGAGTTTTCTGCAAACAGGAAAACTGCCAGGGCAAATCTAAGACGCTTTCAGAGGAAAACAAAAGACACAGAGAACAGTGTTCTATATAATATGAATGTGTGTGGAATGAATGAAATTCAGGCATACTACATCTGCCATGTTGTCATTGTCATGTGACCTACGGCATCAATTGTGTCCCTTCACAAGCTTAAATATTATTAATAATAAACATACCCTGTCCTCCTTTTGTCTTTATTTTTGGACTGCTACATGGCCACAGTGGCTGTATGAATTAAACATGTAATCATTTTTAAAACAAAGCTTTTCTCAACTGCAAAACATACTCAATCTTGCAGGAAGCACATGACAATCATGGTACATGCAGCCAAGATATAGTTCCACCCTGAAAGGCTGAGACAGGGAACCCTCCTTCAGGCGAGTGCAAACTCAGATTCCGTCCCCAATCCATCAGAGGAAGGCGAGGAAGAGAATCTGCTCTGGGTTTGCCGTCGTTCCCTCATCATGCAGTGGCCAAAAATACAACCGGAGTGAACCAGAAATATATGAGTGAAGGGGCTGACATAGTCGTGCTGGGAGAAAAGCAGTGGGCTATACACACACTTTCAAGCACACATGGATCTATTCCTCCTCCACATCTTCCATATTCGCCACCGCCGCCTGAAAAGGCTTAGCAATGGTAAAACGAGCACTGCCCACAATATCCACCCTGATAAAAAGAGAGAGACCGGCAGATATATTAAGTAGGATGGGAACAGATAACTATGATGTTTTTAGCATTTCGTGACATTCATGAGCAGCTCTGTCCTTATTCTTAATGGCAATATAATCACATCGCTCAAGAAACCGCATACATTGACTCTTGCACACTGAGCTTGATTGGCCGTAGGCTTTAGCTCAAGCTTAGAGTTATGGCACAGCTGGGGAATACAGTTAAAAAGCCCCTTGCGCTCAATATCTCTCCATTAGGTGTGAGGTTTTCCCTGCTCATTTCCTCCATCGCTCTATCTCACTTTAGCTCTTTCCACCTCCCACCTCTTCCCTCCAAACCTCATCAGAAGCATGGGATTGCATCTGCCTATTTTTAGCATTAACATGCAGATTTTCACCTTCCTCCATTGGACTCTCGCAGAAGGTTGGAAAATATTGATATTGAGTGGGAAAAATATGAGGGGATTTTCTTGTTTCACAACTGTGGAGTTTTAAAGGTCTGGAAACAGTGTTTGCAATACAGTGAGGTCCAAAAGACCACTAGTGCAAATGTTTCTATTTTAAATATAATTATAATATTTAATATTTTGAATATAATACAATATTTATTTTTGTAAATAATAATAATTATTATTATTATTATATTAATGTTGTTGTTATAACAATAGTAATTCTTATTAATAGCAATATTCATATTAAATGTAATATTTATATTAATTAATATAAACAACATGAATAATAATACATTATTATTAATATCATTATTACAAACTATAACAAAAATAATGATTAATATAAAAACACATGTATTAATATTAATAATAGTATACTATAAAAAATATGATTATTATTGTTATTATCATGATCACAAAATGATTAATAGTATTAAAATATAAAATGTATTAATGTGAATAATAATAATAAAACATTGATGTTATTATTGATATTTTAACAGAAATAATTATTGATATTAATATTCCTAATATTAACGTTGTTATTATTAATCGTAATTTAATACAAACATGAATAATAATAATAATAATAATAATAATAATAATAATAATAATAATAATAATAATAATAATAATGTTAAATTGAAAATGTTAGTATTTGCAATGTCTAATGAATATAATCAAAATAAGTACACTCTGCCGTTCAAATGTTTTTGATCTGTAAGATTTTTAATGTTTTTAGAAGAAGTCTCTTATGCTCACCAAGGCTGCATTTATTTTATTAAAAATACAAAAAAAAAAAAAAAAAACTGTAATATTGTGAAATATTATTAAAATGTAAAATAACTGTTTTCTATTTGAATATATTTTAAAATGTAATTTATTTCTGTGATACAAAGCTGAATTTTCAGTATCATTACCCCAGTCTTCAGTGTCACGTGATCCTTCAGAAATCATTCTAATATGATGATTTGCTGCTCAAGAAACATTTATGATTATTATCAATGTTGAAAAGGTTGTGTAAAACATTTTTTTCAGGATTCTTTGATGAATAGAAATATATTAAATGTATTAATTTCTTTAAGTTCCCCCCCTTTCTATCTCAAAGAATCCTAAAAAAAATGTTTTACACAACTGTTTTCAACATTTATAATAATCATAAATGTTTCTTGAGCAGGAAATCGTCATATTAGAATGATTTCTGAAGGATCATGTGACTGAAGACTGGAGTAATGATGCTGAAAATTAAAAACATTAAAAATCTTACCAATCAAAAACTTTTGAACGGCAGTGTATATATTGGTTGATTCAGTATTAAAAGCCATAACATCATCCTTATTCACAACCAAAGCTATTAAAAAAATTTGATTTGACTTGGGGTACGTTCACATGACAGCGATGTACTAAAAACTGAAAAGTTTTTCCGTTGCATTTTTTGCATACAGATGACAACATTGTCAAAATGATCCCTGTTCACACAGATACATGAAAATGACTAAAAAAAGCTGTATTATTCATGCCAGGCCAGTAGATGGCGATGTCACTTTGTAAAGAAACACTAAGCGCATATACAGTAGACTGAACACACATGCGCATGATGTCACCATTTTCACAAATTCAAGTTTTTGTAGTTTACACAGAGACGATAACGGTATTGTTTTCAAAAACGTGCACTTTGAAACCCATTTTCAAAAGTTTGTTTTCAGGCCCCCAAAACACTGTTGTTGTGTATGGCGAAAACGCATAAAAAGTTTTCCGTTTTTAGTTGAAAACGGTGTCGTGTAAACAGCCCCTTAAATGGATAGTTCACCCCAAAAAATTTTCCTCATTTACTCACCCTCATGTTGTTCCAAGCCTTTCTTTCTTCTGTTGAACACAAAAGAAGATATTTTAAAGAATGATGGTAACCAGACAGTTGACGGTAGCCATTGACTTCAATAGTATGGAAAAAAAATCTATGGAAGTCAATGGCTACCGTCAATCTGGTTACCGACATTCTTTAAAATATCTTATTTTGTGTTCAACAGAAGAAAGAAACTCATACAGGTTTGGAACAACCTGAGGGTGAATAAATGATGACAGCATTTTCATTTTTGGGTGAACTATCCCATTAATGTTTTAGTACTGAGCTCTATATTTATCACACACAAAAAAGAAAGATAACAAGATTATTACTCTACAAGGCATAAGCTGTGCAATTAGCAAAGAATTGATGTGTCTTTCACACCTCCAAACGCAGAACACATAAAAATCACATCAAAAGCCAATTATTACTGTACTAAAGGGTTATAAGTGCAAAAATACAGCGTGTGATCCTCCATCTGTTTCCTCAGTGCGGTTCAAAACAGAAATAAGCACAACAGAACAACTTTACATGTCGCAAAAGCTGAGGAGAGAGCATTTTTGTTGCTGTCCTTTGTTGTTTTGCCAAGTTCTTTTCTCACATTATCCATTATTAATATCCTAAAATGTAATTGCTGTATTTATTGTAAAACACAGCTTCAACCTTGTAGCAATCCAGCCGAGTGGAAGTTTCAATTAAAATACATTAGCAGCATCCAGGCTGATAAACAGCAAGGATTTGCAATGTAACCTCATTAGCATTTAAAAGGGAAGTTTTAATAAAGTCTTAAATGCTATTTTACCACCGTAAATAAAGCCCAGTGACAACCTTTATTTTATTCAGGCTTTGTACATATATTAAACGTACTGTAACACACATTAAAAGACCAAATGTTGTTGTTTCTAAATCGAAAGTTTTCATAGTTTAACTTTTTGAACTCATCTTAATGCAAACTCCCTGAACTTGAAGTTTTTGTATGCATATTTTGGGCATTTGAAAAAACACCTCAGGAAACCTCATAATTATGCAGATATCTGACAGATGATGTGGTTTAAATAATAAATAGTGCAGAAGACACTGTAAAGCAGTACAATGAAATGTCATTATCGTTCAGCGGCTACGGAGATGACTTCAACAGTGATTTTAGCTGTGAAATTACATAAGCTGTTTGGTAAACTTTGGGAAATCTCTCCAAATACTCATAATTATATAATACTCAAGCAAATGCAACTTTTCACAGCTATTCAAAGACATTACTAACTTGTGACTTGAGAGCAGCTACTATAAAATAGTGTAGCTTTTCCAGTCACAAGCTAATTTTGCTAACGACTAGTGATCTCGCACATTAGCAGTGTTTTTGAGATTAATTTATAGTTAGCCTCATAATAAGTTTTACTTTAAATATCAGGAGACAGTCAAATGTAACAGTCATTAATAATTGTCAGACTTAAGGGACTTAATTTAGAAAATGTTTCATTTGCCTTACATCATTATAGTGGATGTGATCAAACTTCTAATTGATGTCTTTGAGCACATAAAATATTCATAGGCAAATGAGAAAGCTCTTAAACAGGCTTTTTGAAGAATATACTGTACATCAAAGTATGTATTGTCGCAAAATTGCATTGAATTATTTATGAGGTTCTGTTTAAATGAACAAGTCAGTCAGAAAAATTTAGATTTTTTTAACTTTTCAGATAGATTATGATTATGAATCATCATACTATTATGATCTAACATGGCATGATCCGTGTCATACAGCAGGATATTTATTAATAGCCTAATTGTCACTGCTACAGTAAAAAAAAAAAATATATATATATATATATATATATATATATGGTAGATATGTTATACCCTTTTCATCTTTTTATATTGCCTCTAGTTATAGCTAGTAATTTATAGTCATTAACTGATCTAAGAGCCATGCTGACATAAATAATCCTCTTATTTAAATGAATCAGTTCATTTGGTTCACTTGAGTCCTTGCCCAGAAATCCCTTATTTTTTGTAGTAGTAGTGTTCTTTTTCTAGTTTTATTAGTTGTATTTAGCTGTCATAATCCCAGCCTGTGTTTCCTTGGTCTTGTGTGGACTTTTATGCTATTTCCTGTTTTGCACCATGTTTTGTAGTCCTTTGTAGTTTTTCTAGTTGATTAGTTCTGTGATCACTCCCGGGTGTGTCTTGTTTACCTATTTACCTGTTTTGTGTTCCTTGTTGAGTCTTGTCCCTACATGGATGTATGTTTGGTATGGCCTATTCTGTTCTCTGGTCTCTGTTGTGGTTTTGTTATGTTTATTTTGTTAAACTCTTTGGTGTATGGATCTAGCTCTCCCTTTGTTTTTGAGTTCACCCAGCATTATATACTATACTGCCTAAAGTATTGGGACACCCCTCCAAATCATTGAATTGAGGTGTCCCAATCACTTCCATGGCCACAGGTGTATAAAATCAAGCACCTAGGCATGCAGACTGCTTCTACAAACATTTGTGAAAGAATGGGTTGCTCTCAGGAGCTCAGTGAATTCAAGCGTGGTACTGTGATAGGTTGCCACCTGTGCAATAAGTCCATTCGTGAAATTTCCTCACTACTAAATATTCCACGGTCAACTGGTATTATAACAAAGTGGAAGCAATAGGGAACAACAGCAACTCAGCCACGAAGTGGTAGGTCACGTAAAATCACAGAGCGGGATCAGCGCATGCTCAGGTGCACAGTGCATAGAAGTCGCCAAATTTCTGCAATAGTTACAGACCTCCAAACTTCATGTGGCCTTCAGATTAGCTCAAGAACAGTGTGTAGAGAGCTTCATGGAATGGGTTTCCATGGCCGAGCAGCTGCATCCAAGCCTTACATCACCAAGTGCAATGCAAAGTGTCGGATGCATGTGGGGTGTGGAGTTGTTTTTCAGGGGTTGGGCTTGGTCCCTTAGTTCCAGTGAAAGGAACTCTTAATGCATAGCAAGACATTTTGGACAATGTCATGCTCCCAACTTTGTGGGAACAGTTTGAGGATGGCCCCTTCCTGCGCACCAGTGCACAAAGCAAGGTCCATAAAGACATGGATGAGTGAGTTTGGTGTGGAGGAACTTGACTGGCCTGCACCTCAAACCTGATAGAACACCTTTAGGATGAATTAGAGTGGATGAATTGGAAAGCCTTCCCAGAAGAGTTGAAGCTGTTATAGCTGCAAAGGGTGGGCCAACTCCATATTAAATCCTACGGATTAAGAATGGGATGTCATTAAAGTTCATGTGCATGTAAAGGCAGACGTCCCAAAAAAAAGCAGCAGTCAAGTGGTACAAGTAAGAGCTCTGTAAGTTGTTTACGTTCATTATTATTGTAATGTTATGTGCTTTGAGACAGGTAATTTAACGCCATCTCTCCTGACGCTTTGCAAACTCTGCTGTGTGCGTTCATGTGTTTTGAAGGAGGCGTGGCTTTGGAGAAGCTCTGAAGGGAGGATGGGATCTCATACTTTCAAAGCTAGCTTGCTATTGCTAGCCTTTCCGAAATTGGCTACCCTACCTTTAAATAGCCTTATATTTAGCTCATTTTGATTAGCAGCTTGTAGCTGCTTTTCTAAAAGAGAAGCTTTAGCTGAGTTGTGAGTCGCTTGTAGTTTCCCCAACACTGGACAAAAACAGTAAAGGAATATGAATTAGCAACAAAAGTCTAGTCAAGTTAAATCACCTTTATTTATATAGTGCTTTACAGTGATAACAGGAAAATGATTCAATGATGCAAACAGCGTCGCTGTTCAGCTGACGTCAGTTCAGTTTTGATTTCAGTTCCGTTGTAAAGATCATCAAATATTAAATTAGTTTATTTAATCTATAAAGCAGTTCTGCAGAAAACAGTGGTGTCGTCGTCCAGCTCAGTTCAGTTCTCATCCAATAGTGTCAGTACAGTCAAATCAATAATATTGCTGAATATTAATAAGCAAGCCAAAAGGCGACAGTGGCAAGTAACCCAAACTCCATCTGCGTCTGTGCAGAGGACTTGTCTGGTTCTCGTGGTCTTTGCTGAAGATCTGTGCCGATGGCTGTCGTGTCGACGAGGCCTTCACAGGGGATTGTCTATATTGACAGGATCTCTGCTGACATTCAGTAAGTAAGACAAAACAAGCCTCTTTCAAAGCTCTTGCATTTCCGTTATGACCCCGAGGTCTGGAATAAATGAGGCCTTATGGGGCAACCAACTCCACAAATTAATTTCAATTCTCTTGAACATGCTGCTTCCCAAAAGTGTTTCCTTTTCTTGTTTTTGTCTAAGTTTTCTGTGCTACAGTAAAAACCTAGTAAAACGCTAATCTCCAACTGACCTTTGATCTAGTCATCATCTCGATAGTTTGTTTTCAAGGAAAATGCAGTGGGGAAATTGAAAAGAGTTTACTTTGTTTTGTCATTCGCCATCCATGCAGTCATTTCATCTTGGTACCAAGTGAAACCAGTTTAATCACCCAGCTAGTACATTTCCAATAAAAAAACGAATAATTTTTCTCACCCCTTCCTCCTTTTTATGACCATAAGGAACTTTGAAGATTGCTTAATACTGTATGATGATGGTATGACTTTACTGCTCTTTAAGCAAAAGCCAGATAATTTTAATGAGCAGAGGGTTGAATCTATAGCCTGTGGCTGAGTACTATATGTCAAGTAAGTGCAAATCAAAATTAATTGATAGAGGAACTTATCTGTGTACATGGCACTCTTGGTTTTGTCAAGTATTCAGAAGCCCAAAGGATGAGACATGGAATGAGCAGGCCATTTTTATTAAAAATAAATATTGCTCTTACAAATTTCTGCTAATTATAGTTCTCTCACCCACACGAAAGGGAATGTGAAATTGAGTTTGCCTCCAAGTACAATTTTTGTAGCCAACTTATAGCGATAAGAAGGTTCACCTAAGGTCTTATTCATTCCTTATTTATTTCTTGGCCCTTAGAACATGACTTGAATAAAAAAACGAGATGTTTTGGAGTCTAGATTTTCACCAGAATGTGTGCTTTACAATCCCAAAACACTTGCAATAACTGTTTTGCAAAACTATTGTTGTTTTCCTCATGCATTGATCCAGAAATCTCCAGTTTAGTTGCACTTACATACACCAAACTTTGCAGGTTTATCTCGATCTGTATTCTGAAGATTTTAATTTTTATCTGAGATGTTTATGGATGCTTGTTCCTCCATGGAATAAAAAAAAAGGTAATTTTGTGAATTTTTATCTCACAATTCCAACTTTTTTTCCCTCACAATTCAGAGTTTATATCTCACAATTCTGACTTTCTAATTTTCAATTCTGAACTTGTAATTGTTGTGAGTTATAAAGTCCAAATTGTAAGATATAAACTCTCAATTGTGAGGAAAAAAAAAGTTGATATTGTGAGATAAAAAGCCGCAATTACCTTTTTTATTTTTATTCCTTGGCGAAAACAAGCTTCCATAGTTTGTTCATATATCATTCACACTGATTAATGTAACATTTTATTCCTAAAAACTGTGATTTTCTTCTGGCTGTTGACAGTATTTTCTGATTCATGGATTGATAAAAAGAGATATCCAAAATATCTGTAATAACGTCTCGGTTACGTATGTAACCCTCATTCCCTGAAGGAGGGAACGGAGATGTACGTTGAACATGACCGATTGAAAGGGAACCTTTAATTCTAATATGCCAACAAAATGAAATTATCCAGTGTTCAGCAAATCCATGCATTTAATTAGACAATGCCTCAATTGCATATGTAAACATAACATTTCAGAAAACTTGTAATACAAAACAATAGAGTGCAACGGTGCCCGCCCCCTTGCGTCGCTGTTTCCGGAAGTATTTTTCCCATAAATTTTTCCCATAAGGATTTTGAAAAAGTCTTTGTTAAAGCGTTATAAGCCATGAACCAAGCCAACCAGCTACGAAGTGAATCACAACACTACAAACTTAGCAAAAACAGTTATAGTGAGGGAAAGAAGTACAATCTCATGAAGAATCACAAACAGCATAATAGGATTGAAAACAAAACTAGTCATTTACAAATTTGCTCGATTACATCATTCGCAGTGCTTCATGGGAGTGGGCGGAGCTAAAGAGCTATTTTGCCGCATGTTTCTTTTTTGAATCTCTTCGATTGGTGTAATTTTCTGTACAGCATCATGGGTAATGTAGTTTTTCACAAGAAATTTCACTGTTAAACACAATTATTTAAAAAAAATAAGTTGAAATAATGTGGGCTGACAGCTTCAGAAGAGGCAAATACCGCAAATTAACAACTTTGTAGCTCACAGTAGGTTTGTCTTTATGTTACTGTTCAAAATCAATTTCCATATGGAAAAATTTAATGGAGTTTTTACTTCCAGAACCCAACTGTTGCACTCTATTGTCTTAGTGTACTTTGATTAATCAACTGGGGAAGTATGGCGATATCTATTAGTTAAAATTTTTACCCTAGTCACCTGGGGCCTTGCCTTAAATGAACTCCAGAAATGATGGTTGTACCAACATCTTGGGGACATCTTTAAATGTGTGACTAGCCATAATTGATGTGTGACGCCAGGAGAAACCCTTGAGAAAGCCCTGTTAGCTCTCAGATAAACACTACGGCTAAATCACTGAGCACAGCTGTTGTTGCGTTACTGATCTGTTTCTTAATAACTGTGTAATGGATGTGACATGGTTTCGAACCAAAACACTGACTTTCTGATTATCTTAATGCTGCAGGCTTGTGCACCATCTGCTGATGCCTATTAACCTTAAAGGTTACTGTAAATAAAGACCGAATTAATTCAGAATAGATTGTCAGGTCTGCAGATCTCACAATGAAAAGATATCCAAATAAATGTTGCTTATATCACAAGTGAGTCAGCTTGCAAGAGAGACGTTATTATAGCAAATCTACCTGTTTTAATATAAAGTAGGCGGTTTTGTCAGGTCAATTATTTGGGTATGTATTGCAAAGGTTTAATCCACTTAAGAAGGAAAATGACACCCCTGCTAAACAAATGTCTATAATCTGCTCGGTTCAGGGGAAAGAGCACATTGCACCATCGTGTTGGTGAAAATTTCTGTATGTAAAAAAAAAAAATGAAGTATGCCAAGAACGCACATTGCTTTCCAGGGTTGGCTGAGAAAATTAACACAAGATCATTTGAATTTCAAATATGGAAATATTTCTGATATAAAGATGTTTGATCTTACAACATGGGATTTCAGGGGTGCAGCAACGAATTAAAAATGTGTGTGAGGGGCATTTCAAAATTTTATAGTGGGATTCAAAAGTCTGAGAGCACCCTTAAAATCTATTTTATCTGTAAATAAATAAAGTATTTGGTTAATTAGGGATGGACAATAAATGAGAAAGATAGGGATGAACAGTATACACCGATCAGGCATAACATTATGACCACTGACAGGTGAAGTGAATAACACTGATTATCTCTTCATCATGGCACCTGTTAGTGGGTTGGATATATTAGGCAGCAAGTGAACATTTTGTCCTCAAAGTTGATTTGTTAGAAGCAGGAAAAATGGACAAGCATAAGGATTTGAGCGAGTTTGACAAGGGCCAAATTGTGATGGCTAGATGACTGGGTCAGAGCATCTCCAAAACTGCAGCTCTTGTGGGGTGTTCCCGGTCTGCAGTAGTCAGTATCTATCAAAAGTGTTCCAAAGAAGGAACAGTGGTGAACCAGCGACAGGGTCATGGGTGGCCAAGGCTCATTGATGCACGTGGGGAGCGAAGGCTGGCCCGTGTGGTCCGATCAAACAGACAAGCTACTATAGCTCAAGTTGCTCAAGAAGTTAATGCTGGTTCTCATAGAAAGGTGTCAGAATACACAGTGCATCACAGTTTGTTGTGTATGGGGCTGTATAGCCGCAGACCAGTAAGGGTGCCCATGCTGACCCCTGTCCACTGCTGAAAGCGCCAACAGTGGGCACATGAGCATCAGAACTGGACCACGGAGCAATGGAAGAAGGTGGCCTGGTCTAATGAAGCACGTTTTCTTTTACATCACGTGGATGGCCGGGTGCGTGTGCGTCGCTTACCTGGGGAAAACATGGCACCAGGATGCACTATGGGAAGAAGGCAAACCGGTGGAGGCAGTGTGATGCTTTGGGCAATGTTCTGCTGGGAAACCCTGGGTCCTGCCATCCATGTGGATGTTACTTTGACACGTACCACCTACCTAAGCATTGTTGCAGACCATGTACACCCTTTCATGGAAACAGTATTCCCTTGTGGCTGTGGCCTCTTTCAGCAGGATAATGCGCCCTGCCACAAAGCAGAAATGGTTCAGGAATGGTTTGAGGAGCACAACAACGAGTTTGAGGAATTGACTTGGCCTCCAAATTCCCCAGCTCTCAATCCAATCGAGCATCTGTGGGATGTGCTGAACAAACAAGTCCGATCCATGAAGGCCCCACCTCGCAACTTACAGGACTTAAAGGATCTGCTGCTAACATCTTGGTGCCAGATACAGCACACCTTCAGGGGTCTAGTGGAGTCCATGCCTCGACGGGTCAGGGCTGTTTTGGCAGCAAAAGGGGGACCAACACAACGTAATGTTATGTCTGATCGGTGTATATCGGTTTATTGTTTTATATGTATTGTATTTTATTTCCTGTCTATTTTTACATTATTACCTTTGCCAAGTCAATCTTTAAAAACACTAATAATTTAGTCTTTAGCAAACCTTAAATGGAAAATTCACTCGCATGTTGTTCCAAACTCATAAGAACACAATTAAATTTATTTTTTATGAAATCTGAGGGATTTTTGTCCCTCCATTAAAACTCTGATGCTTCAAAGTGTTCATAAAGAGATCATAAAATAAATTCATACACATCGACTGGTTCAGTCCAAGTCTTCTGAAGAGACACGATTACTTTATTTGATGAACAGATATAATTTAGGCTTTTATTCACATATACACATTTATCAGCAAACATAAACAGAACTGTACATGCTTGATGCACGAGAACAAACCTCATTGGTTCTTGCGGAAGCTCAAAAGTGCCATGTAACATGCGAGAATGAACCTTATTGGCTCTTGTGTGTCAAACAAGTACAGCTGAGCTTCTGTTTACTGATCAATATTTAGGTGTGAATAAATAAAAGCCTAAATTACATCTGGAGGGACAAAAATCTCTCAGATTTCATAAAAAATATTTTTATTTGTGTTCTGAAGTTAAACCAAAGTCTTACGGGTTTGGAACGTGTCACGTTTGGTTTTGGGATTTGGTTCACATTTATGTTTTCATGTCTTTTATTTTGTAATTTTGCCTCAGTCATGTTTCCTGGTTCTTGTCATGTGACCTCCATGCCCTTATGTGATCATGTCATGTGCTTCCCTAGTTTCATGTGTCTTGTTCTGATTGGTTCCCTTGTCTATGTGTCATGTACTCATTGGTTGGTCTAGCTGTGTCCATAGTTCTCATTGGTTCATTGTCTTGTCATGTGGTTGAGTTCTGGTTGTTCATTGGTTGTCATAGTCATGTGTTCCCCTAGTCTCTGTATATATAGTCCTCATGTTTGCCTTGTCAGTTGGTCTAGTATTGTTTCCTGTAAAAAGTCAAAGTCAAAGTCAAGTCTTTTGGCAATAAAACTGCACTTGGGTTCATCTACACTCACCTCCAGTAGATCTCTGTTACAGAATACTCAACCTCCAAACATGAACCCAGCAGTTGCCATCCTTCACCTCCGTCAAGGTAATCAGACCATTGAGGACTATGTTATGAAATTCTGTCAACTCAGTCACCTAGTTGATTTTAGTGACGTGGCTTTAAAAGACATTTTTCGTCATGGATTAAATGAACCAATTCACTCTCGACTGCCTGGGGGGAAAATTCACTTTTCCCTAGCACAATATATGGACTATGCCCTGCTATTGAGCGGCTCATCATTCACTGTGGATTTTGTGGGCACGGAGCCCCACAGTCCCACAGTGCCTGTCGACCCAGTGACGTCTCCTGTCCACGTCCAGAGTCTAGAGAGGGCTCCAGCCCCTGACCAGCATCCAGTGATGGCTCCAGCCCCTGACCAGCGTCCAGAGATGGCCGCCACGCCAGAGCCTCGTCCTGCCACGGCCGCCACGCCAGACCCTCGTCCTGCCACGGCCGCCACGCCAGACCCTCGTCCTGCCACGGACGCCACGCCAGGGCCTCGTCCTGCCACGGATGCCACGCCAGACCCTCGTCCTGCCACGGACGCCATGCCAGAGCCTCGTCATGCCACGGCCACGGCCACGGCCACGGCCACGGCCACCGTTCAAGTTTCCCCTGGAGATTTTTTTTGGGGGGACTACAGGTACCAAGCTCCAGTGGAGGCGGAGCTTGGCCCTACACTGCACCACGGTCCAGGTCCTCCAGTGCTCCACTGCCCAGGTCCACCACTGCACCACGGTCCAGGTCCTCCAGTGCTCCACTGCCCAGGGTCACCACTGCACCACGGCCCAGGTCCTCCAGTGCTCCACGGCCCAGGTCCTCCAGTGCTCCACGGCCCAGGTCCTCCAGTGCTCCACGGCCCAGGTCCTCCAGTGCTCCACGGCCCAGGTCCTCCAGTGCTCCACGGCCCAGGTCCTCCAGTGCTCCACGGCCCAGTCCCGCCCACGCTCCACGCCCCAGGCCCACCCACGCTCCACGGCCCAGGCCCACCCACGCTCCACGGCCCAGACCCGCCACTGCTCCTCGATCCTAGTCCAGTTCCTAGTTTAGGTTTTGGGTGGGTGTTCCATTAGGGTGTCGGGAGCCACCCTTTGAGGGGGGGATATGTCACGTTTGGTTTTGGGATTGGGATTTATTTCTTTTATTTTGTAATTTTGCCTCAGTCATGTTTCCTGGTTATTGTCATGTGACCTCCATGCCCTTATGTGATCATGTCATGTGCTTCCCTAGTTTCATGTGTCATGTTCTCATTGGTTGGTCTTGTCATGTGTGCATAGTTGTCATTGGTTAATTGTCTTGTCATGTGGTTGAGTTCTGGTTGTTCATTGGTTGTCATAGTCATGTGTTCCCCTAGTCTCTGGATATATAGTCCTCATCTTTGCCTTGTCAGTTGGTCTAGTATTGTTTCCTGTAAGCCGCTGTTGGTGAGTTCTTTGTTTTGTCAAGTCAAGTTCAAGTCAAGTCATTGTTTCTGTTTGCTCTCTTTGGATTTTTGGCAAAAAAAACTGCACTTGGGTTCATCTACACTTGCCTCCAGTGGATCTCTATGTTACAGAATGTCATGAGGGTGAGTAAATGATAACAGAATTTTTATTTTTGGGTTAACTATCCCTTTAAAACAATTCATTTTTAGTGTTATTTATTTATCCAAAATAGTATTTGTTGGCCATTAATTGGTTATCTACCGTAACATAAAAAAAAAAACTATCTGCCAGAATTGGTGCATTAAAGCAAAAGGCAAACATACTAAATGGCAAATATCTGTTTTTCAGTTGCTGTAGCTAACACTGAAGCATGCTTTTCACGTCTGTTCATGTACTTCAAATATATTTAAGTTCAAACCTTTTGATGTTGACTGCTCTGCAAGATTCCCACCATGTGTGAAACGATTTTCAAAGGAGGCTTCTGCAGCACGTGTGGGGCTGATTCTGAGTCAGTAT